>OY728141.1:1363547467-1364112467 GCA_963277665.1 Viscum album | reverse complement strand
ATAATGGATATGTAAGGATCTGAAAATTTAGTTGATGTCCATATTTCTTGGCTTCCTCAAACCCATTCTAAAGATCCAAGGGAGATAAATTCTTCCTTTCCTGATGAAAAACTGGCCACTATGTCAATCAGGCAATCTGCATGTTATGCATATTTTTCCAATGTTCTGGTATTAAGAGTCTTTCCCAAAAAAATTTCCAATAATAAAAGGATGAAATTTATTTCTGAGCTTAAGTATTACCTTTGGGATAACCTTTTTTTGTTTAGGAGATGTACTGATTGTATTATTAGGATGTTTGTGCCTGAGGAAGAGTTGTTTCCCATTATAGAGAGTTGTCACTCCTCACCTTGGGGAGGTCGCAATGGTGTTGAAAGGACTGCTCAAAAATTCCTCCAATATGGTTTATATTGTCCCACTCTTGTTAAGGATTCTAGGAGTTTTGTGGTTGGCTGTGATAGGTGCCAAAGGTTAGGAAATGTTAGTAGAAAACTAGAGTTACCCCAAAAAGGTATTCTGGAAGTAGAATTTTTTTATGTTTGGGGTTTATATTTCATGGGTCCATTTCCATCATCTCATGGGAATGAGTACATACTTGTTTTTGTTGATTATGTGTCTAAGTGGGTTAAGGTGGTAGCACTACCCAACAATCAAGCCAATAGTGTTATCAAGTTTGTTAAAAATAACATCTTTTCAATATTTGGAGTCCCAAAAGCCTTAATTAATGATAATGGAACACACTTTAAGAACTACAAATTTAAGTCTTTGATGAAAATTATGGTTGTGTGCATAAGACTGGAACTCCTTATCATCTACAGTCCAGTGGATAGGTGGAAATTTCTAATAGGGAACTAAAACAAATTATTGAGAAAACGGTGTCACTCTCTAGGAAAGACCGGTCTCTTAAACTAGATGAAAATTTATGGGCATATAGAATTGCTTTCAAGACCCCAATAGGTATATCTCCATATAGTCTATTGTTTTGGAAATGTTTTCATTTTCCTGAAGTGTTGCAACACAGGTCATATTGGGCAGTTAAAGCCTTAAACTTTGAATTTAAGAGTGCTGGTGAGAGGAGATTTCTTGAGTTGAGCGAACTAGATGAAATTAGGAGAGAGATTTATGATAATTCAAATATTTATAAGGAGAGGACTGAGATATTTCATGGTTCTATCATTCAAACCAAAGAATTCAAACCTAGACAGAAGGTCTTTCTCTTTAACTCTAGAATTAAACTCTTTAATAGAAAACTGAAGTCCAAATGGTCTAGACCTTTTACTGTTGTGAGAGTGCTGAAGAATGGAGATATAGAAATTGTAGGTGAAGAGAATTAACCCATATTGGTAAATGGGAAGAGAGAGAACCTTTATTTTGAGGTATAGTTAAAGGGCTTTGTTTTTTCAATGTGCTTGAGAAATGATCCTGAATAAAGTCTGGATGAAGACATTAAACTTTGTGTTGCATGGGAGGCAACCCATGGTTCTTGTTTTGTACTTTTCTTGTTTCATTTTTATCTTTGAATAAAGTTCTTCTTTCATGCTCTGTTTTTGTGAAATTCCTATTGCTGATTGTTCTTGGTCTTCTTGTTCTGAATTAGGAATGATGTTTTTGTTGTGTCATTGAGGGAGTGGAATTCCCATGATGGATGATTAATGATAAACTTTAATTCAGGGAAGTACTCATCTTTTAATTTTTTCATTCTTTTTCTACTCCTGTTCACTTTAATAAAAAAATCACTGTTAAGTTGTAAGATTATTAATATCGGTGAGTCATTGACTCATCGATGCACTTGAGCCACCGATACACAATTGTCGGTGACTCATTGGTAGTATTGTCAATGAGATAGTTAATGTTACTTAAAATTCTATTTTTACTAGAAGGATAATTTTGTTGTATGTTTTGTTGTACTGGATGCTTTTTATGCATGTCACTAAGCTGATTTAAAAATTCTACTTGTTCCTCCTAGTTAAAAATAGGGTTTCAATAGTTTAATATCTTCACTATTTGAAACTAAGTATAGGTGGATACATGTAGGTTGGATATTTGTTTTCTTTTTTAATCTACTTTTACCAATTTAGGGTGTTTTAGCATGCATTTTTCTACTCTATTGAACATCTTATTGAATCCAATATGTTAAACTGCCACACCCTATTCACTATGCACCCACTTGTTTTACATGTAATTGTTTCATCTGTATTGAAAAATTTTGTCACTTCCTTCATGAAAAAACATGTGAACCTGTAGTTGTAAAATAATCTTTGTGGAAAACAATATTTTTGAACTTTAATGAGACCCTATACATGTCATAAATCTACTAAATTGAAAATCTATTTTTAACTTTGACTGTTAAATTGTTCTTCTCCGTATTTGGAATTAAACTTTGGGGACAAATTTAGGTTTTAAGTGTGGGGGAGGGGGTCAAATATTGATTAAGATAAAATTTTCTTTATTGAATCCAATCAATTCCCTCTGCTAATTTAAACTATTTTTCAAAAAAATCATTAAATTTTTTCAAAATTCTATCAGAGTTTTTGTTTCTTTAGGTTGTACACTTTTTCTCAAATGAGTATTGCCAAAGGATTAATGTCTTTCTAGTAGTTATGTGTTTCATTGAATCTGAAACTGGTTAGGTTGAATGATTTCTGAGTGAATATACTTAGTGATTTAATAAAAAATTTTGATTTAGGGTCTACTTTGGAGAGTGATATGGGTAGTATTTCTATAGAGTTGAGATCATAGCCTTAGGAACTAGAAGTTTGAGCACTTTATTAGGGGACTTATTCTTCTTTTAATTTATAAAAAATTAATCACCTTAGTGAGCCAATATAAATGGTTTTATATAATTTTTTTGAAACTGGAGTATTTTGGGAATTTAGGATCCCACAATGAATCTCTGAGGCCCTAGATGTTGGGTGCATTTCTGTTAACTTAAATCCCTCTGTACACTTTGAGTAAGTGTATATGCATAGTTCTCAACACATGTTACAAGGCTTGGGAAAATTTGAATAAAGTGTTTAGGGTCAAAATGAGTTCATTAAGGTGAGTTGAATGGTGAACGCCAAATGAAGAAGGGGAAAATCAGTTTATATGGGAATCATTTAGTTTGTATCAATAAGGTGATTCAAACAAAAAGATATATATTTATTTTTGGAACCTAGAAATGAGTCAAAGTATAAAGTTCCTTTTTTTAAGTTTTTAATTCCACATATTTTTAACCTGTTGTCACTCTTGGACTTAGAACTTAAGCTTGGATTGAAATGAGTTATTAAGTAGTATCACATATGAGGCATGACACTTTCATTGCAAGATGGTTCATTTCTCTCTAGACTACCAGTGAGAGTTTTTTAGGGAAAGATTCATTTGAAAATTTTCTTTTCAATAGCCTATTGACATGTTTCTATCCTCTATTTCAAATTTTTGTAGATCATGTTATATTTTGAGAAAAATAATAAACACACTTTTCTATTTTTCAAGGTTAATAAAGCATGATATTTTTTGAGGATAAACAATGTTTAAGTGTGGGAGAATTTGATGTGTCCTTATTTTTACACAGCTTGCCACATCTTTTTATTTAATTTTTAAGGATTTAATTAATTAATTTTACACTTTATGATAAATAATTACACTTGTGTATTTTTATAATTAAATTTATCAATTAATCAATTTTTATAGAAAATTATGTAATTTTTTTATTTTAAATAATTAATTTAATCTAACTTTTCTTTCTTAAATAATAATACACTGTTTTTTTAGTTATTCTAATCTACTTGAATTTTTATTAATCTGAGTTGTTTATTATTTTACTAATTAATCATATTGTTTACATTTATGTAACATAGTTTTCAATTCAAGTATTTAATTATTTAATTGTAATTAATTAAAGAAAATTAACAATAATTATAATCTAATTATTTTTGTTTCATTTAATTATAATTATCCTTTTAATTTAATTTATTAACTCTTTTTATAATTAATAACTGTATTATGTTGTTTAGAAATTTAGTTAGTCTTTAATATAATTTAAGTTATTTAAGTTTTAATTTAAATGAAACAATGTGTTTATAATTTAAATCCTTCATTTAGTTGATTAATTAATTAATTTAGACTTTTTAAATCTTTAATGTTTTAATTTCATGTTTTTGGGTTAAAATAGGTTTAGTCACTGACACAATTTCAATTGAATCACGATTCCTTCCCCTTTAATTTGTTAATTTAATAAATTAACTCATTGATATATTTTTAGTTTAAAACAATTTTATGCTTTAATTTATTTTTTTAACTTTTTTTTAGTTTTAAATTTTAGTTCATGTTTTCTTTAATTAATTAGTTAATTAAACATTTTAATTAACTTAATTTTTATTTTTTAGTTTTTGTTTTTCAGTTAATTTTATGTCTCACCAATAGTTCAATGTTTTTACACGTCGGTGAGACCGACACACAACCTTAACTATTAGCAGCACCCTGCTACCGACGTTTCTTTTTTTATTGCTACCGATGCCGAAAGAGTCTGTGTCGGTCTTACCTCCCTCCTTCTGTCAGTGTCAGTACCATCACCTTCCTTCATTGCTGCTACTGATGCCACACCCTTCCTTCATTGGTGTCGATCTTCCCCATTTTCTTCTTGTGACTAATGCAAACCAACTCCATTTCAAACACTCACCGATAGTGCAATGCTCAATTGATCTACTGACACTGATGGTATTTCCCTACGTATCCTCATTTCATCAGTAGTTCGTGCTACTGATACACCTACCACATCGTTGGTCTCTTTTACCCCACTTCCTTCAAGACACTAACGCCACCCCATTCTCCCAGCCTTCTACCCTTGTTTCGGTGTCAGTTTCACCTCACCACTTTCTTCCTCATACCGACGTTGACCCCTCCTTACCACTATCGGTCTATCACTCTTCAACCCTCTGGCACTGTTTCATCCCACCACAAAACCATGGCTCAATCAGGCATCACTGTAAACATAATCAAATCAACATATACACATATTCCAACCAAATCCAAACTCTGAATAGAGTTTCTACACAAATCAAACCCAGATCAAAAACCTCCATTGAACCCTGAATCCCTACCCTATTGCACAGATTTATATCCAACCTGGAGAGAACCTCTTCTGTGAGTCACTTTGTGGCTAGTTTGAGAATCAAGATGAACCCACAACACCACTGTGGAAAGAGGTGTCTACCACTAGAGCTTGAGGCCAGGCCATCGCTATTCACCATTCAAAACAGAACATGGAGGATCCACCGATGAACCTTTCTATCGATTCACCGCTAAGACCAAGCCTTTGCCACCACGTGAGGAGGAGCTCATCTTGCAGAGGGAAGTCTTCACACCGTAGATACTGAGTTGTGTCGTCGGGGAGGCTTCCTGCAGAATTCTCTAGAAATTTACTCATCCCCTTGTGCAGCGCTTCAGGGGAGGAATATGGGGTTTTAAAAAAACTAAAACTAAAACTAAACTTAAAAAAAACTTTAAACTAAACTAAAACAAATAATAAAATATAAAACTAAAATAATTAACAATGATTTATAAATAATATTAGAATAATTAATATAATTATATTGATCAAAATAAATATATTAATAATTATAATTAAAATAAATTTATTTATCAAACTAAAATAATATTTAATAATAATAACGTTAGATTTGGTAATTAATAATATTTAGATAAAATATATAATTAATAATTAATAAAACTTTTAAAATTTAATTGTTAATTATTTTTAACTAACTTAATCAACTTAATAATATTTAAATATTTAATTAATTATTATAACATAAATTTTATAATTAAATTATAACTATTTTAATAATGATATTATTTCATCTTAATTAATAATAATTTAATTTAAAAATATAGTTATAATAACCTATTATTAATAATATTAATAAAATAACTTAATAAATTATTTTAAATTAAAAACTAAATAATTTTATATAATTAAAGACTTAATAATACATTAATAATAATATTTAATTTAGAAAAAATAATTAATCTTTGTAATATTTATATAATATTATTAAAATACTACTTTAAAAATGTTAAGTAGATATTTTTATTAATAAAAGTTATATTAAATAATTTAGAAATAATTAATAATCATCAACTAAGATATTTATTAATTAATAAAAATTAACATGTTAATAAGTAATGTAGCTATAATATAATAATAATATTTATTTAATTATTTCTCTATGTTTCTAACTGTTTTGTCTTGTTCTATGTTGAGCAGGTTCATATAGGTGACATAACCCCATCCAGATTCAACTCAACTAACTCTTAGGGAGTTAGTTACAAGGGAAAATCTAAAACTACGTGTGTTGCACCAAAAAATACACGTGTGTGGTGCAATAGTATAGAACAAGACTATTTCGGTGGAAACAGTTGGTGAAAAGATAGCAGATGATGGATGTATTAAAACATAGCAGCAACAAAATGGAGAGAGGGGTTTTTTGGATCATTCACAACTTCTCACACATCAGGGCAAGGCAGAACCTTTGGGGAGATCCTAGAGAGCTATTTTCCTGGATATCCATGGAGCAGAGCAAGTAACACAATAGTTTGTAGGGGAGTTATCATTCTTCCCCTGTATTTTCTCAACTTCTTTCCCCGTAACTGAATGCTTGAATTTTTTGAATTTTAACATGATAGTTAGATAAATAATTTGAGTTCAGGGAAATTTCTAGATCTTCAGTTTATTTTTAATCTCCCTTATCACTTTTCATATTAATTTATCTAAAATTGATCGACAATATCAATTCTGAATACATACAATATCTTCGTTCCATTTGATATCAATTTTCCAATTCTAAGATAATTTAGCAAGACAGATCGTGGATATATGTTTTCTAAAAACTTTTAATTCATAAAAATTCAATACTTACGGTGAGTTTATTCTATTTTTATTTTCAAATTTAAATCTGTCAATTAAACTTTCTTATAGTGGAAAACTCCATGAATGATCAACCTAAGTGACTGATCTCTTGTCAAGGGAAATAAGTTAGTCTTTCTCAGTGGTATCGCTTAAAATCATACTTGTGAAAATGAAATATTTTAAACTAGTATAATAGATTTTTCCTCAGGTGTTTCATTCTGTTTGTTCATATATCATCATTCAATATTTTTGTTACTTACTATTTTCAACCAATTTTCTATTTCAACATAGTTTAGAACAAAAATACAAAAAAAAATGTGGTGTTACTTTACAGCCTTATAAAAACATAAAAAAGATATAATAGGTAAAAAATATAAAAAAATATATAAAAACCACTCCCACTGCTGAAAATAGTGGGATTCATAGAAAATAAATTTGGCTATCATCCTTCCTTATGGGTTTGACCCTACTTACCACATATACAATAGTGGGAGGAGAAATAAATTTTAATCTTTTACCTAATTTCAATGACAGTTGGGAATTAGTGAGTCTATAAATACCCTGTGATCCTTGAAACCCATTCTTTTCCAATCCTTCCACTAAAACCCAAGGTGAAGTAGAGAGTTTTTTCAATGGTTTTGAATCCCATTCCAATAGGGCTTGATCCCTATATCCTAGAGATTGATCCTTGGTGATCCAAGGTGAGTTATACCTCTTCTCCCTAATGTTTTCTCTTAGTTTGGTTTCATTTTCCTCTTGTTTATTCTTTTTATGTTATGTTTTTTTTATTTAAATTGTTCTTATGGGGTTTGTTCTATTATTTTTTTGGTGGTTTTTTGGCAAGAAATCTTCAGGATATAGTATATCCCCATGTGAAAGGTGATCAGAGTTTTACAATGTTGTTATGTTGTCATGAAAATAATGTTGATGTCTTTGAGGTATGAGATTAATTTCCTTTTCTATTTATTTACATGAAATTTTGAATTTATCATTGTTTATCCCTTTGTATTTAAATGGAATTAACCTAATAAATATTGAACTATATTAAATAATTAAATTGTTTTATGTTTAGTGATCACATGTTTTTGTTTTCCGCCATGATAACAGTTTGCCTCTTGATTTTCTAGATAGTGTGTTATCTATTATATGCTTGTCTAGCATGTTTTTGTGCTTATTTTAGCATGTTTTATTCATTTTAAAATGGAAAATAATGTAAATATAGTAATTTATAATAGTTTGGATAAATAATTAAATAAGAGACATGTTTAAATGAATCTGGTGTTTCTTATAATTTGATGGTAATTCAAATTGATGCAATGTGCATGTTTAATTGAATATGATCATCCATGTGTTAATGAAATTGATAATGAATGTGAAGCATATTAATGCTAGTTAATGAAAAGAATAATAAGTCATGTTAAGTGAGATTTTTTCTTCTCAAAATTTAATAAAACCAGAATTAATGCTAAGATCGTGTTTCTAAGAGAATGTTAAAACTTTTGATAGCTTGTCCAAGAGTGATGGTTTCCTTATAGAGTTTGAATGTCTTGTATTGGGATTTATGAGAACTTGTTTTTATGTAAAGGATGAATTCCTTATTTTAGGTTTAAGTTTCCCTATTTTTTGTTCTTGTTTTCTTGCTTCTTTATTATTTTCTTTGGATTTGGTCCTTGTTCTTTTGTTTATGAGCTTCAGATAGCTAAACAGATGGGCAAGGATGCCTTAATGATGTGGCAGCAGTTGACGCTTATGATGATGAGATGCATCGGGATATGCATGTGGGTATTAGGGATGACACCAAATATAATGTAATGGGTTGAAAGTAGGTTTAATTAATGGTGTTATAAAACTAGATTCTTGCTTGATATGAATCTATTTCATGGTCAATATCTGAGTTGTTTATTTATCATCATTTCCTTTCCCCACTGCTTGAGAAAACTAGATGTTCTTGGTTGCATGTTTATTCTTGGTGGTAGTTTAGGATAGTTTTATTAGAGTACCTAGATTATATAATGATGTTAATAATTAATAATAAATGTTTAACCCATGGGGTTGGTTCTTTCTGGAATGAAAATGAGATGTTACTCTTGAGAAATCGTTTCTGGAGGGAATAAACTTGTCTTTAATGGATAATAATGTTTATTGTAGAATAACTATTGATGGTTAATTAATGGATAATGAATTAATTAACATAAATTGAATTGTTAAATTAAAATAAAGTAATTTAAAGTATCTCTTAAAAATGATTGTTTGCTTATAGGATATCTAGTCTTGGCAGTGGAAGTTATAAGTCCGATTGGCGTTATCTACAGTAGATTCTAAGACTAGGTTATACCTATTGGGTGGTTGTGAGCTATATTATAACAGTTTTTTTCTATGATTTCATACACTACCCCTCCCATGTTAGTTAGAGTGATCGAAACCCAGTGGACTCTAGGAGGGTGTTTTCCCCAACATCTTAGTGGGAGGATAGATGACTCACTACCCCCTATGGCCCCACTCTCTTCTATTGGTAGTTATATGTGATGTCATGCACGATGGTCATTACCCCATATATGTATGTAGAGGGTTGTTATGGCTTGTTTTTATTTCACATGCATGTATTGCTAGATATAGTATCCAAATAATTATTATTGGTATGATGTGTATGGGTTGTGGTGGCTTGAGTTACCTTACTCGGTGAATGGGTTGTGATGACTTGAAGTATAATACCCGATGTGTGATACAAATCATATAGGATATAGTGGATCCAATAAAATACTTGGTGACTATATGGATATTTGATATGAGATGATTTGATTATGTGGTGCACAGGGTTCATGTTTTGGTACTTATCCCAGGTGTCTGTGAGCCAGCTCATTTTGGAGAGAGATGGTTCAGGACGTGCTATATTTGGGTAGAGAGGAAAAATAGTGGGGAAGTGGTAGTGGGGAAATCTTGATGTTTAATTACTATGTTATATTATCTCTTGTATATGATACTTAGTGAGATTTATCCATGGTGAGGCTTTAAACTTAGTGTACCAGTTTAGGTGACGAGTTAGTTTTGCCTGTTGTTCAATGAGATTTAGTATACTTTCTTTATCTTACACACAATAGGCTCTAAGGAGGATCCCATTGAGTGTAATGTTATGATCACCCCGTGTATATTTAAACTATTTTCATGTCAGTTGGAGCGGGTTGTAGATCGAGATGGATATTACTAGCTCGTGGTTTTGTAGGATCTGTTTGGGCTTCATGGTCACTACTGCCATTACCTTTTTAAAAATTTTAGATTCTATTTCATTAGTTTTAGTACTATATGACATTAAATATATAAACTTGGGATTTATTTTATATATCTGATCAAGTTTTGATTGGTTCATCTTCCTTATCTCACTCTTTCTCATGTTCTCTTAGTGGGTAATGCCTCCCATTTGAATGTTTATTATACCCTCGGTATTAGTCGCCAACCTGAGGCCAAATAGAGATGGGACTCATGTGGTCACCATCCTCCTTCTCTCATCACCACCCTAGGATGGGTACTCTTTAATATTATGGGGTCATTATAATAACTATTAACCACATTTCCACTTTTCCCTTATGAAAAATAGAAATGACATCCATGTATGCGGGTGGACTACCACCACCATGAAAAATCATGCTTTTCTTCCTTAAACACCTTACATGGTTGGTCCTAATATTGAATTTAATAAATAATTATGATATCTATAACATATTTTATATTCTTAACTGATGAAACATATTATACATTTCTCTCATTCTATAGGATAAAATCATCAACCATGCATACTTGCAGACTACCACCTCTATGGAATGATTGGTTTCCATTTATTTTTATTTTCATCACTTCCTTTAATGTATGGTCATGAGAATGTATTTAATGAATAAATATAATTTTTAAGAAACTATTAATTTTATAGTGTGAAAAATTTTAAAACCTATTAAAAATGTGATAAATAAAAAACCTTGGTAAATTCAACCATCCTCAAGAGTGTTCTAAGAGTAAAAAATGATTTCTCTATACTATGTACTAACATCATGAAGGTTATATTATAATTTTAATTCTTTTCAATTCTGAAATATCGCACTAATAAACACAAAATAAGGTCATTATTCTTCTATTAAAATTATGTGATAACTAAATCACTTCATAATCATCCATTAATTATGGTCTGTTCTTATTTGGGTTTGTTTAACCGCCTAATTGAAAAATCCTATAAATTTATATCATAGATGACTATAGTAATTTAATTTCTAGTAATATATTATATAAATAATTAAATATTTATTTGATTTTAGTTTTTTAATGATAACATTAATATTAAACTTATTAGTTAAGATACCAACATCTGTTCATGCAAAATTAGTGAAACATGCTCATCGTTGATTTCAACTTTAAGGATCATAACTAAAAGACCCATAAAATGAAATAATAGCAATATAAATAATTATAAAACATAAATTTCAGTTCCTTGTATGATTAGGTAATTATTAAATTTCAGATGATAATGGAGAAAAACATTGTTATTATGAAACTAGTTCAAAATGATCAATATTACTCACACATTATCAAAAATAGAAAATAACTAAATAATATACATTTAGAAAATAATTATAAATTATTTTTATTAAATATTATTTATATGAAAATTGTTTTGAAATGGGTGATTAATATAGTTATTTTTCTATACATTATGTTACCGTGCATTTCGACTAAGCGGGAATTAAGGTAATGGTTTGTACAAACTCAATTTTATTCCATTGAGTTATAAAATTTATTAATGAACTCTATTGCTCAAAATTTAGAATATTCTAACTGATGAATAATTTTTGTTTTAGTTCCTCTTTATTTTCTTTGATTTTACAATTCTTCCTTATAACCTCATTATCAAATGATTCTTACCTAAAAAACAATATTACTCGAAAGGGGTTTGTTGTCTCAAATTTTCACCCCTTGAGACATATTTCTTATTATACACCATGTTTTATATGGGATGGTGTATGTACTAACCATTTAATATTTTGTATCATGGTTCTCTCATTATTCTTGGTATTTAATTTTCCATCTGAAATTATATCATTCAAGGTGTTTTGTTTCGAAATTTTCTAAAGCCATAAGTGTTATTTGTTTCTATTTTCAATTCCATTAGACATATTTGATATTATGTACCATCATTTATTTTATATACTTAAGTCACTACCCTTTTACCTTCAATTATAATTAATATCTTTCATTTCATTATATTTTAATTTCATTGTATCCCTCTCATTTTCTTTAGATTCTTACATTTCCATTATCGTAAGGGTGTTTGTATCTCAATTTTGTTTCATTAAAACCAAATAAATTATTTATTATTGAATGAAAGGTAATAAATACCGGGAGGAGGATCAACATGGCCTAAAAAAGTGAAGACCAAGTGCATACCTAATAAAAATATCAACACCACCGGGATGAAGGGAACTAGAAGTGAAAAACTTCATAAAAAGTACCTCATGAGAAGCCTTGGATACCATTGTCTATGAAAGTTTTTCATTTATGAACCGTATAAATGATAGACCAGGGAATGGAAGAAATACCATTGAAATAACTCCAAAGGATCCTAAAATCAGTCTCCACCATGTTTTCACCTCATCATCCTGATCTGCTTCTTCAACGACCCGATCCTCCTCCAAGGCCTTCTCTTAAGTTGATTCAGCTTAGATCAGTGTCGGTTCAGAAAAACTCTCCACTTTTCCGGTGTGTTCTTTGGACCCTATTTACCGAGGATTGGAGGATGGTGCTCTCGTTCTGTCTTTCCTGGATTATGCGTTTAATGTGGCTTATGCTCGTCTCAGATGGACTTTTGTAGTTTGATTTGGTATTGACAAACCTCCTCTGGGTCTATTTCAAAATTTCATTCTCTCCTAGGGTCTCGAGCTTCTGAAAACCATTTATTTCTTAAATAAGAAATGCTTCTACATTATCCTGGCTTCCAGAGCATACTTTTTAAAATATTGGTTCATGTTTCCTCGGTCCATCATTCGTTGGCGCTTTAATATAGCCTGATGGTCGATGGATGCTCACAAGGTTCAGGAATCTCCAATCTCGGCTTCCTGGGATCCCTCTTCCATTCCAAAATGTGGATTTTTTGGAGAAGATAAGAAACTCTCTGGGGGAGTTTCTATGCGCTGATTCCAGCACTCTCCATCATCAAGATACCTCGTCAGTGAGAATCTGTGTAGAACTGGATCTTTCTTCTTCTCCTTCGTTGGATCTGTGGCTTCAGGTGGATGGCTTAGTGGACTAGAAGAAACTACTTCTTTATGCTTCAGTGTCCCGGTTCTTCTCAGTATGTCAAGATAGTCCACCGCTCATTCGGTTGTCTCCCTCTACTTATTCTAGTCGTCTTCCACTTTGGAATTGTTTTGGTTCCCCAACTCCATCCTCAGTTCCATCTCTGAACTGCCTCGATGCTTCATTGCATATGAAAGATGGTTTATTGATTAATAAGCTAGGTTCTGATCCTTCTTTGGAGACCTATTCATTTCTGGTGGTTGAACCTTCCACTCCTGTCGGTCGTGCCAATTTTTTAGTTGAGGTCGAGATCAAGGAAGATGTTGACTCATTACATTTCTGAATAAAAAAGGCTTTCTACACCTGGGTCTAGTTCCAGGCATCCCCTTTTCAATGATCTCTCTTATGATATGGAATGACTGTGGCTTATGAGCATGGGTCAAAATGGATTTCCTCTCCAATGAGGTATCCAAGAATAATGTTTCTCTTGTTTTGATTCTTTAACCAAAGAAAAGTATTTCCAAGATGGGAGAGTATGCTAGGAATATTGGGTTACAGAATTTTATACATGGAAAGCTGGCTAATCATCATGTTTGGATCTTCTGGAAGTCTATCATTGCGGTTGATAATTTGGATATTTCTGACCAACACATCTCTATTAAGGTCGTTACTTGTAACACAAACATCCTCTTACCTTTTTTTTATGCTAAGTGTGATCCTAATCAAAGGGAATCTCTTTGGAGGGATCTTGATGCTTTCAACTCGGAAGAGTTATCTTGGATTGTGGGTGGTGATTTTAATTATATTATTGATCTTTCAGAGAAGAAGGGTGGTGGTAGTTATCCCTAAAGGTACATAATGGATTTCTCTTCTTTTTCTGCTCAGAAGGGTCTTCTTGATCTTAGATTCTCATGTGATAAGTTTACCTGGTGCACCAATCAGAGGGGTGATCGGCAGGCTTGGTGCAGTTTGGATCGGTGTCTTGAAAATATTGAAATGATTGCCTCCTTTCTTATCACAAAGTTAATTCATATGACTCAATCTATTTCTGATCATTCCCCACTACTAATAAATATGGAAACGAGGCAAGGCATTGGAGGTGTATTTTGTTTCTCTTCTCGTTGGGTGAATTTTCATGACTACAACACAGTGGTTCAAGACTCCTAGAACAGGATGATTCTTGGTACTCTTTGGATGGGATTTCATAATAAACTGCAGAGATTGAGAAAATATCTTTTTTATTTATCCAATTCAATTATAGTTGTAATCCAAAACTTTGAGACAATCAAAATCGATATTGATCATGCCAAGTCTAGTCTGGAAGAGTCCTGGGATGATTCCACTTTTACTGCACTTGCTCCCAAGAAAGATTAGTATAATGAGATGTTGCTTGAACATGAAAGATGCCTGCGTGAAAGAGCAAGGGATACTTGGCTCAAAGAGGGAGATCATAACACAATATTTTTCCATTCTTTTTTGAAATATAAACATCGTGGGGGAAATATGAATATTTGAAGGGAGTGTGGATATTTTACTAATGAACCATATGAGATTAAGGTTATGGTTGTTTCTTATTTTGAGGGATTATTGTGCAATTCTAACTCTTGAAAGCCATATGGTTATCCATACAGACAAGAAAAGATTTTTTCTACAATCCCAAATTTTGTCTCTCAAAAAATCAATGAAATATTAGAATCCATCCCGGAAGCGAAAGAGATATGAAGCTCAGTCAAATCTCTTAAGAAATATAGTGTGTCAAGCCCTGATGGATTCATAGGATCCTTTTATGTGAGCTCTTGGGGCATCCTCAAAGATGACTTGATTGGAAAAATTCAATACTTAAATCATAGTGGCTCCTTACCTTGAGTTACTTATGCCTTCACAATGGTTCTGATTCCCAAGGTGAAAGATCCTTATCCCTTCAAACAATATAGGCCCATCAGTATGTGCAATTTTTCCTACAAAGTTTCATCCTCTCTCATCAATATAAGACTCTATTTATATATGGACAACAGGATTTCCAATGAGCAAAATGGATATATTAAAGGTAGGTCTATTAAAGGTTCCATTGGTATTGATCAATAGACGACTGTGGACATCAACAGGAATGTGGTTGGCTCCAACATTGTGATAAAAATGGATATGGATAAGGCATATTATCACCTAGAGTGGAATTTTATTCTTTTTGTACTGTGATGCATGGGGTTATTAGTTTTTCTTCATTGAGATGTGATTCATATTCACCACTTGTTTCATTTTTGAGGTGTATATATTTTCCATGGATTGATTTCTAAATCCCACCATACTATTTTTCTCTAAGGGATTAAATTTTTATAAATCCATCACTACCGTAGTCTTTCCAAATCATTCTCTATTATAGGCATGATTTTTCTTCCAATTTGTTTCCTCTATGAATATCATATTTTTCATTACATTTTTTGAAGGGAATTCATTTAGATAGAAATACATCAATTGATTGGTGAAATTATACACTTATCCATATAACATTACTCTATATTTTTTTATATTGAGATATTATTACATAAGAATCTATTCTATTTATTTATTGTTGAAATTTTTTCAATCTGTATACTTGTTATTTCAATATGGATGGTTATTAATTCTCAAGGAATGTTGCTTATGTATTGTATAATTTATTCATTCCTTTATATGATGAATATATTATAATTAATTAGTGGAAAACGACACCTGGTATAGATAACCCATTAATACATTGATAGTTCTGATGAGAAAAACTTTCTTGGGTATTTTTTTGTATGCCTTCCCATAATAAATTATTTCCTAAACATAGGGCCATGAAGGTAAGATCATGGTGTCTAAGATCATGATGTCTTGGCTTAATTCATGGAATTAGCTATCTAGTATTATGAATTTCATGTTTAAGTAATCAGTTATTGTTATTGAAGTGTGGTTGATTGTCTCCTATATCGTCCGTTCAAGGTTCTGGTGCTCTGCTAATGTGTATAGCAACACTCGGGTTGAATCCTCGGTGATGATACTTTTTATAGTCGATTGTTTTTAATTTATTGTATTTTTATTGGAGGTTTTTTTTAGATCTTAAATTAAGTGATTGATTATTGATGTTTTATTTAAAAATTTGATAAATATTGGGGTGAGTTCATTATTAGGGGTTTAATCTTGTGATATCCTAGATCTTTGCTTTATATTGCATTAAATTAACACCAACTTCACAATATGACTTTGATTGGAATTCCCAAGTGTTAAGGGTTTAATACAAGACTTAACTTAACTTAGGATTATAATATTAATCAAATTTTTTATTGTACTGTATTTATGGTTCCAATAATCCATGAAAACCACACGTTAAACAAAACATGTCATTAATCCACGACATTTTAAGTTTAACATACACAATGTTAATTTAAAGAATATTCATCAAGCAAAAGCTCTCAATCAATTAACATCCCCAAATTATAACTTACCAAATGGTAGATTTACTCAACCATTGGTTTGGTTAATAATCTAGTTTAAATTTTTGTGGTGATGGTTTAAAATTAAAATAAAAAGAATTGGATAAGAAAAGAGCGGTACGCCGAACACACACATGAACGATAATGAGAATTAAAAACAGAATTTCGATTGAATGAGGAAGAAAAGAAGGGAAGTGGTTTAAACTTGATTTAAACTATTTTAAGAGAATTAATATTTAAAAATAGAGGGTGGATGATCAAAATAAAAAATGAGAAAGAAACCTTAATTTAAACAGAATTACTACACAAACACTTATCAGATTACAAACAAAGAAGAACACAAAAGTAAATGAAAACAAAGATAGGAGAAAGAGTCTCTCTAGTTAAAACATGAGTATGAAAGGTACTCCTAAGAATTTATCAAGGCTTTGGTCATGCCAATATATGATCCTCTCTTCTGAAATTCCAACACATTTCAAGGAGAATAGGGGGATGTATTTATAGCCCAATGGTGGTGGATTGTTTGCATTTCAAATATTCCCCTCCATTTGGCTAGCCAATTTGTCTAAAAAAATTCTTAATATAGAGATATTATCTTCTTCGAAGTTGTAAATATGTATCTTCTCTGTCTACTCTGAAAATTTGGAATCCATTGGATCTAAGTAGCCAATGTTATGGCGGTTTGATTAAAGAATTTTAATATTTCCATTTCAATCCAAACTTTTTCATGGCCAAAATGTGAATGGGTTTTTGAATATGAAGATTCCTCCAAATATGAACACTTTCTTCCAAAAATTATTCCTCTTATATCTTAGATTTTACATTTCAAAATTTCAGCTTGAATGAATGTCTATATTAGGAGAAAATTCATGTTTTGTATTCTGATTTCATTTCCTGGACATAATAGTGGGCTGGACTTCATTGAATCATTTGGGACCCTTTTTAGTAGATTTGGGCCTTGAAATATTTACCTAATATGAATGTTATTGTTCCATGACTTTTGGTGTAGAATCAACAATTTTGGACTTCTGGATTGAGACTAGTAATTCAATCTTCATGGCTGGTCCATTTTCTTCACAGATTCTATGGGATTTCTTGTGTGGTCCATATGACCCTTAAAATGGAAAAATTAGACAATGATTCCTTATAATTATCTGTTGTAAATTGAATAAGGAAACCAAAAAAACCATTAAATTTGGATAATCATGGTGACAACTATAATTAAAATATTAAACTGACTCAATTGGACTACTTGAAATAATTCTCAAAAATTATATTTAGTATTAAAACATGAGTATCTCATACCAATTATGAACATTTACATAAAATTTACTAAAGGGGGTATAAAAAAGTTATGAATAAATTAATAACATCAAATCCCCCACACTTAGTCTTGTGCGTGTCCTCATGTGCAACAAATATAAAAACATGAAAAAATTATTCTCACACACCAAAAAATGTTAAATTTTTTTTTCCACAATTAGAGGAGGTTTAGACCATTTCACTCATCCATATTGAACTCCACCACAAATTGTTCAAGAAAAAATGTTCAAAAAATAATTCATTTTCCATTCTTAAATTTAGAAATGGAAAATGTGGACACTGAAAACTAACACCTCGCAAGATGATAAAATTTATTTATAAAGGTTCACTCATTAACCAACCAAAGGTAAAAGTCTTACCGTTTGAAAGAGATTTAAGCTTCCATTACCTATCCTAAAGTGCACAAGAATCAAGAGGTATTTTGAAGGGGGGTTTTTGTGGCTATGGGATGGTAGGAATTTAATGTCCAAGAGAGAGTAGATGAGGGGTAAAACATCAGCATGGGTAAAAAAATGCACTAATTTTTTTGAATTAAACATGAAAGGAAATGGAAACCAATATTTAAAATGGAATTATTGTGTGAAGAAATACACAAAGGAGGAAAAAATTGAATGGGGTGAGAAGATGACATATTTACAAAACACAAAACTTCTCCCAATTACATAAGTGTTCTTTTTTTCTTTTCTCTCCTTTTTTCATTTTTTTTAAAGTTGAACTTGCAAAATATCTCAAAATCATATCCCAACCCATGTTTGATCTCCTCGCAAAACTAATTGTAATATTTATAAAAATATCAATGGTTTAGGAAGAGTGATTTTTTACCTTCCCAAGACACAACCCATATTTTTTTGTTCTTTTTTTTAATTTTTTTGAACATTTGTCTGTAGAATTTACAAAATTACATAACTGAAAGTCTATTCCACAAAACTCACTAAATGATAACCTCTCCCCAACACTAAAATGGATGTGTGTTCTCAATCATATGATAACACGCTAAAAGATTAAGAAAAGGATACCCAAAATGAAATCCATTCCCCCCACACTTAAATTTCAATAAATTATATAATGTAAATCTATGTAGATGTTGGGTGGGACAAGGTATTGGGATTATAATGTGGCTTTCAAAGAAAAGGTTTTCATAGGCTTGAAGGGGCTTTCAAAAGGAGGATTAATGTAAGGGAAATGGGAGGCTATTTGGCTATTGTTATTCTCATGTGGTTAAAAAAAATCCTCTATCATATTAATGTACACCAAAATAGGAAATTCAACTCGAAGGTCCACAAACTCAAGACTCACAAAAGGGGTTGAAAACAGTCAAAATGAAAATATGGTCATAGGTGACCTTAGAATGAAATATAATGTTGTTCCTCATGGTTTGGGAATAATCATTTTCTAAATATAAAACAGGTCATTCAAAAAAAATTGGTATTGACATAAGATTCTTTATCCCAATTAAAGATGAAAATACAAAAAAAATTGAGATAAAAACATGTCTTTTTGACTCTCAAAAATAGTTGGACAAAATTTCAATATTGTATGGTGAGTAATTATGACTCTTTTTTTTCATTTTTTTCATTTTTTTAGTTTTTTTAGTGTTTTTAAAATAAAAAACCACATAAAAGAGAAAGGGGAAAAAGGGTTTGACGAAGGAAGTGGTAAAAAATGAAATAGAGAGGAAGAAGAAGAAAGAGGTAGATAGAGGAAGAGTGAGAGAGAGACAAAGTTAAAGGGAAAGAGTTTCCCCTTGGTTTGGATTTAGTGGGTCTCCATCTCCATACAGTGGTGGGTCTATGGAAGTCAACATCTTCTTAGGTAATGTGTCCTCTCTAGTGATGCTTTGGAAAATTTCCATTACCTAAAAGAGAATAAAAAACAAGAAACATATTCATTTAATAAAAAACTGAAAAGAAATTAAAATTTTATATAAGTAAAAGAAAACATGGGCTTCCTCCCAAGTAGCACTGCATTTATTTGTCTACAGCTAGATAGTTTTATTGGGCTACCCATAGTACAATGGTGGCCACCGTATTTTCTCAACTCCAGTGTGATTCCATAAAAACTTCTCCTTTAGGATGCCTGATTGTTCATTGGATAATTTCTCCCTTTCCTTGAT
The DNA here is from genome assembly GCA_963277665.1 of Viscum album. Classification (NCBI taxonomy): domain Eukaryota; kingdom Viridiplantae; phylum Streptophyta; class Magnoliopsida; order Santalales; family Viscaceae; genus Viscum; species Viscum album. The sequence goes on along the minus strand of OY728141.1, from coordinate 1,364,092,417 downwards.
ATTGTAAATTCAATTCAATGGGGGTGGAAGGCTAATATGACTATCCTTGCTTTGGTCTTCAACTCAGGGTATTATGCATCCCACTAAGTGTTTTTTTTCTATGCTTGGAAGTTCAGGAAGATGTTTCAATTCTAATGGTGCATTTAGGTAAGCTCCAGATAATATCAAATTAGAGTATGAGATCCCAGTTGTTTTAAACACATTTATATTATCACTTAGTGATGTACAATAATGAGGATCAGTGGAGTCATAATACTGAATAAAATTTTCAATATACTTTATATCAATGTTTTTTTCCAAATAATGGTCAATTTCAACCTCACCAGTTATCACTTTATTAATTAGAGAACAAATATCACAAACATCACTGCCATTGGGACAATATAAACACATTGGTTCAGGGTTCACCTCACATAGAACATAATTTTTAGAATCATGGATAGGAAATAATGAATATTGGATAATCTGATCTGAATCAGTAAATGAGCATGTTAGTTCATTTTCCTCATTATCATCCAACATGTAGAAGTGGAGATCAGAGGTGAGATGGGATTATAAAAACTTTTCAAGATCATTTAGATTGATAAACTTTATATTTGAAATTTTAACATCAACTTCTCCATTTATAACTTGGTTAATGAGGATGCAACATTCACAAACTCCTTTATCATTCGAATAGGAAGAATATGATTGATTGGGGTTCAACACACTCTTAGATATACTTTAAAAAGTATGGATAGATAATACAAATTTATTCTCTGATGGGTATCACGTGGATTGAAAAATATTGAACTTGACCAGTTGGTCACCAAATTCCATGGATAAGATGCCAACATGGACATCAATTTTGGTTTTAGTTTTCATGAGGAAAGTTCTTCCTAGAATCAGAGGATATTGGAAAGAGGTTTTCTCACCTTCCATGTCAAGGACATAAAATTCAACTAGGAAGATAAGATCATTGACTCGGGCAAGGAAACCCTCAATTATTCCCTCGGGACTAGCTTGGATTTGATTATCTTACTAGATGACAACACTCGTTGGATGTAAGGGACCTAGACCAAGGTTGGAGAAGATGGATTTGGGAATGAAATTTATTGAGGCTCCAAGGTCAATGAGTGCATCATCAAAGTTTGAGCTCCCTATTTTTCATGGAAAGGTAAAGGTCCTATGATCTTTTCACTTCATGGGTATGGACTATTGTGTTGAAACATTCTCAATGGTTCTATTTTGTCTCTTATGAGTGGAAAATTCCATAAGAAACTTTACATACTTAGGGATTTGTTTGATGGAATCTGAGAGTGTAATGTTGAATTTAACACATTTAAACATCTCAAGTATTTCAGGGTTGGGTTCAAAGGGATTCCTTGGATTATATATAGCTTGAGGAAAATGAATTGGTTTCCTTAGAGGAATAGAAGGAGGTGATGTAGTGGATTCAGGTTCATTTTCTGGTTTCTTTTTATTTTCATTTTCTAGGTTAGAATTCAACGGTTCATTTGACAATTCATCATGAGGTATGGAAATTTTAGTTCCTGATCTAAGTGAAATTTCACTTAAATTACCCTTGGGGTTCGGAAAAAGTTGAGCTTGGAGTTGGGAAGAATTATATTGTTGTTACTGGCTAAGGTGGGATGCAAGTTGACCAATTTGTGTTTCAATGTTTTTGAGGCTTTTATGGGTGAAGGAGTCAAGATATTCCATAACTCTTTCCCATGGTTTCTTGGAAGAAGAGGCATGTCCCTCATTGGGATTACCTTGATTTTGGTTCTTGGGAAAGTGCTTGTATTGGGTTTGTAATTGAAAAGGCTCATTAGGATAGTGGAATATAAGTGGAGAAAGAGGAGGATTGGTCCATTGAGGTTGATGAACATAAGGGTAAGGTTTTTGGAAGTTACCAGCACCTTGACCATATTGGAATTGGTTTGGATTTTGAGGAGGGAATTGAGGGGGATGATAAATGGGATTACCATACCCCATGACTTGGTTAAAGGTAGACGATAAGGGCTCAGAGTGGGGTTGGTTGAAGTTTCTAATGAACTGAACTGATTATTGGGGGTTGGTGTTCCTCTGATCATACACTTCATTGAGCTCCATTAGTCCAGATGAATCAGATGGTTCCTCTTGAAGTTGTGGACAAGTGTTAGTTGGATGAGTGGGTGAGATACAGATTCCACAATTCCTGATAGGTACAGGGAACAAATATTGTGGAGAAGATGAGGTTGGGGATTTGGAATTCACTACTAGTTGTCTCACAAGACCTGTAAGTTCACTTATGCACTCGTTCATCTTGTTTGGATCTATAGATTGATTCTCTTGGACTTTTTTGACTTGAACAAGTGCTCGAGTATGGAATTGCTACGTGTTTTCAGCCATATTGCTTATGAGATCTTGTGCAGTTGTGGAAGTTTTTTCAATAAGAGCACCGCCACTTGAAGCATTAATGAGAGTTATCTCCATATCCAATAAACACTCATAGAAGTATTGGATCAAGAGTTGGTTAGGGATTTGATGTTGCGGATAGGTTGCAAAAATCTTTTTGAATCAATCCCAGTACTCTTGGAGTTATTCATTAGAGAATTGATGGTTACCAATTATTTCCTTTCAGATAGAAGCAGTACGAGAGGTAGGAAATAATTTTTCTAAAAATATGCATTTCATGTTAATCCATGAGTTTATAGAACTCGGAGGGAGGTAGTAGATCCATGACTTGGCGGAGTCATCTAGGGAGAAAGGGAATGATATAATTTTGATTTGTTCTTCAGAAACCCCTTGAGGCTTCTTGGTAGAGCACACCACTTGGAACTATTTGAGGTGAAGATGAGGATCCTCACTGGCTAGCCCGTGGAAATGAGGTAGAAGATGAATCAAGACCGATATGAGTTTGATATCAACCTCAATGTTTAGATATTCAATAACAATGGGTTGGTAATTTATATCAGATGAGGTGAGTTATTTAAGGCTTTGTTCCCAAGGATTGGACATATTTAGTTCAATTGGTTGTACAATGAATGACTCTTGAATGACTTGATTATCTCTAATGTTCCTCCTAATTTGGCGAAGAGTTCGCTCGATTTCAAGGTCAAAAAGATTCGATGGATTGTTTTGCAGGCTACAGGGCATTTAGAGAAGTTTTTAAAGGATGAAGAAGGAAGGTTTTTCATTGTGAATTTTTTAATTTATGATTTTTATGAGAAGGTGGGTTTTTCTTTGTGTTTTTTTCTGAATTTTTTTTGTTATTTTTTTTTTACTTTTTTTTTGTTTTTTTAAAAAACCCAAAAACTGTTAACTAGTTAATTCTCCATCCCCAGAAATGGCTCCATTTTAACGGTGACCAATTTTTTCCTATCGACCGTTCAAGGTTTTGGTGCTCTGCTAATGTGTATAGTAGCACTCAGGATGAATCCTCAGCAATGATACTTTTTATAGTTGATTGTTTTTAATTGGTTGTATTTTTATTGGGAGGTTTGTTTATAGAGATTAAATAAAGTGATTTATGGTTGATGTTTGATTTAAAAATTTGATAAATATTAGGGTTAGTTTATTATTAGGTAGTTAATATTGTGATATCTTATAGCTTTGCTTTATATTTCATTAAATTAACACTCACTTCACAAGATGTATTTGATTGGAATTCCCAAGTGTTAAGGCTTTAATCCAAGCCTTAACTTAACTTATGGTTATAATATTAATCAAATATTGTTTATGGTAGTGTATTTATGTATCCAATAATCCATGGAAACCACACGTTAAACAAATCATGTCATTAATCCACGACATTTTAAGTTTAACATACACAGTGTTAATTTAAAGAATATTCATCGAGAAAAAGCTCTTTATCACATAACATACCAAAATTATAACTCACCCCAATGGTATATTTACTCATCTATTGGTTTGGTTAATAATATGGTTTAAATTTTTATGGTTATGGGTTAAAATAAAAATAAAAATAATGGCACAAGAAAAGAGTGGTGTGCTGAACACACACATGAACGATAATGAGAATTAAAAACGAAATTTTGATTGAATGAGGAAGAAAAGAAGGGAAGTGGTTTCAAATTGATTTAAAATATTTTAAAATAATTAATATTTAAAAATAGAGAGTAGATGATCAAAAGTGAAAATGATAAAGAAACAACCATTGAAACAAAATTACTACACAAACACTTATGAGATTACAAACAAAGAAGAACACGAAAGTAAATGAAAAGAGAGAGAGTATGAAGAGTCTCTCAAGTGAAAAATTGAGTATGGAAGGTCCTAAAAAGACTTTGTAAAGGCTTTGTTCGGGCCAATATATGCTACTCTCTTCTGAAATTCAAACCCCTTGCAATGAGAAGAGGGGGAAGTATTTATAGCCCAATGGTGGTGGACTGTTTGGATTCTAAATATTCCCCTCCACTTGGATTGCCAATTTTTCCAAAAACATACCGGAATATAGAGATATGATCTTATTAAAAGTTTTATATATGAATCCCCTATATCTACTATGAAATTTTTTTGTCCATTGGACTTAAGGAGCCAAAGTTATTGTTGTTTGATTAAACAATTTTAATCTTTCCATTTCAATCCAGACTTTTTCGAGGCCAAAATGTGAATGGGTTTTTGAATAGAAATATACCCTTAAATCCAAAAAATTTATTCAAAAAAATCGGCCACCTAAATCTTAGCTTTCACACTGAAAAATATCAGCTTTAATGGATTTCTATATCTGGAGAAAAGTCATGTTTTTTATGATGATTTCATTTCTTCGACAGAATGGTGGGCCAGACTTCATTGAATCATTTAGGCTCTTTTTTAGTAGATTTTGGCCCTGATATTTTTACCCAATATGAATGGAATTTTTACCTAACTTTTTGTGAATAATAAAATATTTTGGACTTCTATATTGATCCCAGTAATTCAATATTAATGGCTGGTCTATTTTCTTTATAGATTCTGTGGGCCTTCTTGTATGGTTCATATGACCCTTAAAATGGAAAAATTGGACAATGATTTCTTCTAATGATATATTGGAAATTGAATAAGAAATATTATAAAAAATATAACCATGAAATTTGGATTAGAATGGTGAGATTTATAATTAAAATATTAAATTGACTCAATTGGACTACTTCAAATAATGATAAAAATTTATATTTAATATTAAAACATGAGTATCTCACACCAATTATGAAATTTTACATGAAATTTACTAAAGGGTGTATAAGAAAAGTTATGAATAAATTAATAACATTGGTTATATAAAAATTTATTTATTTATATGTCAACTATGGATATTTTATACTCATAGTTTCTTTTGGTTATGGAATTATTTTGATTATGTATTCCTGCCAAATTATTTATACTCATCTTATTCTCACTTATGATCTTTGATTATTATGACTTATGTTTACCCTTATAGAGAATTTTAGATCAACCCCTCCTATGTTTCTATTTCCCTAGGTTATGAAGAAATATATTATGCATGATTTGTCTAGAAAAATAGCTTTTGTAGAGAATTTTTGTGGGGGATGTTGAAGAATTATTTTGTAGTAAGTAGTTTCTTATATAGTGGTAAAAATGTCCATTTGATGAGATATACATGGTATTTTTTATTCAAAATTTTTTCCTAACTCTCTAAAACACTAAGCCTAAAATTTGATTTGAATATAACTTACTCAATATTTTTTAGTGATATTTTAATTATTGATTCTTTAAATTGGGTCACTCTAGTTTATTTCAAAGATAGTATATAAAGAAAATAATTATAAGAACTAGATCAAAAAGTGTAGCTCTGAGGTTCTACAAGTTAGGGCCAAACTTGGGTGTCTCATGAGACCAAATACTATACTGGCTAAGCTTGGGAGGCTAGAGTGGCCACATTGTATTTGGGTTGAAACTGAGGGATGTATACCCCGGGGTGATGGGAGTTTCCCATGTAAAAGTATTGGTTAATGATTATTTGATTATTATGAAATATCCTGATATCCAATACATGAGTTGAATTTTTACCTCTGGATTAATGAAATTGATTAAAAGTGATTAATATTATTATATGTTGTTGGGGGTTTGATGTGATTTTAAGGTCTTGATGTGACCATTGTTATTATTATATGTTTGGGAGGACCTTGGATGTGGTTCCAAGGATTTGGTGTCCCCATTATTATCATATGGTTAGGGGACCTTAATGTGATTCCAATAATCTATTATTCCCATTATTATATAGTTAGGGAACCTTGATTTGATTCCATGGATCCGGTATTCCCATTGTTATATAGTTGTGGGACCTTGATGTGATTCCAAGGATTTGGTATGTCTATTATTATATTGTTGGGGGGCTTGAAAATTGTTTTTTGAATCATGTTTTCCCATTATGATTATAAATTTTTAGGGGGATTTGGCTTTGGTACAAGGATCTGGAGTGACCATATTATTATAAACATGATCATTATAGTGTTATGGACAATGATATTCAGCACTATCTGAAGTAGTTATGGTCAATCTCAAGTGTCAAATTTCACCTAAGGATCAATGGTGGTTATTTTATTTATTTATTTTAAAATTTAATAGTTATATATTTATTTTTTATACTAATTATGCCACATGCACAAATTATTTTATATACTATCTATGTATGAGAACGTATTGGTGGTGATATACTGAGTTATGTACTCACACACTACTTAGGAGGATATTGTACTTGGTTACCCTAGAAGAATTAATTATTCTCAAGTTATGGTTGGGAAAAGTCCCAGAGTATCTTTACTGAGTAGGATAGCTCATATGGGACTAACAGCTGGGATGAGGTGGGGATCGAGGATGTGGTAGACCCTTAGTGGTGTTTCAAGGAATTGAATGTGGATTTTTATGGAGACTAGGTGTATTCAAGTTTACACTTTGATGTTGAGGGTTGTTTATTTTGATTGAAAATTGGAAACAAAGAGTGGTACTGGCTTCAGAGTGATGTTTCTATTCGATATTGTGTGTAATAATGTGGTAACTATATCAAGTGGATCGTTGGATTACTGAGTAAGTGTTGGATAAAAAATTTGTATAGTGGGGAGAACCATATTAAGGATCCCCATCACTTAAGTTGTGTATTTGTTAATTATTGGGTGAAATATCATAAAGGACAGGTGCATTTGAACTATCGTCTTGTCATTTTGAGTTGATTTCATGTGGTGGATCATATTCTGATAAATTATATGCCTTGTGTTTGGAGTTTTAGTGTGGGGAATCATTCAAAATTTTGATGTAGAACACTGAGGGTTAATCATGAATTGGTGTCCGATGTAAGTTAGGTTTGATAATGAAAATTTCGGTGAGAATTTTAGGGGATTGAAAGTTTTATGGTGGGGAGATTGTAATGCCCCATGTTTGGACGGGTAATGGGATTTGTGAGGTTTTTTATTTTTCAATTTAGTAGATGTTTTTTTGGAGAAACATGATTTGGAATGAGGTTCCAGGGATTTATCAATATCTAAAGGATGTTTTTGGATGATGATTAAGGCTTGATCGATGAGGTGGATAATCTAGAAAAAGTCGAAGAAGATATAGAGATGAGTTGGGTGGTCATGGATTCTTAATTCCAATAGTATAGGAAATCGGCTAGATGATGAGCATCCAGTAGCTATCCGGTGGGCTAAGAAGTGACCCAGGGCCCTTATTTGGTACATCATAAAACCAGTGAGCCTCTATTGACTAGCCAGTAGAGCCACTGACTCACTGGTGAGATCCAACGACTATCAAGTGGAGTCATCCTGGGTTCATTTTTAGCAAGGGACTTTTCATATTTTTAGTTTCAAGCCCCCTTAGGATTTAGGAGGAATAGGTGAATTAGAGAGGTCCATTTTTCTAGATTCTCCCCTATCCTATCACCCTCTATTACCCTTCATTTGTGGTAATTCTAAAGGAAATTTCATAGTGAATTCAAGGTATGATCATCAATTCTTTGTTTTCTCTTCCTTATTTTCATTGGTCGCTAATCTTTCTTCAATTTTGACTAGGTAATTGATGACCATATCACTGAATCATGATGAAATTTTCCAATATTGATGATTATTTGGATCATATTGACTAAATTGTGTCCCAGGAGGATGATTTCAAGTCATTGCACATAATTTTTGTGGAATTATATTTCCAAATGATTTTTCTTAGGGATTTTGATGAAATTGAGTGAAGTTGACCATTCAAATGGTCATTTAACTTGGTGATTTCACTCATATTATATAGAGGATGACCCGAGAAAGTTTATTCACATAATTTCCTAGTTTTTTTTGAAGATATGTTGTATTGTCAATTGTATTAACGTTTTATTTTTAAATTAAATTTATTTATTGATTGTTTTAGTGTCACGTGTTGGGGATTCTTCCCAAAATGTTGTCAGAGATGCGTGGTGGGCCTTTTTTGAGTGGTTGGATGTATTTATAGTGAGTATATGTCACTAGTTAGATTTTAGGAATTCTACCTATTTTAATTAAATTATTTAATTAATTATAAAATGTTATAATTTATTGTTCATGATGCCTTAGATCGAGATAAAGACTCTCTTTGATGATCGGTCGTCAAATTGTTGTAGAAGAAGCTTGGAGAGCCTAGGCAGAGTTTTCAAGCAATGAATTAATTAGGGGATAAATTTGATTGAGGTAGGTGGTCCCTAATATTTCCCTATAATTTATGCAGTCAATTAATCTTTTGATTTGACGTGTAATACATGTTTTCTCCACTGTAGGTGATTTTAATTTGAATTAAATGATTATTTTATTAAAAATGAAATTGTATTAATTAAATATATTTCTTATACATGGAATGAAAAAAGTGTCAAGGGCCATGGTGGACCCATATACACTAGCTGGATATTCTGATCAACGATGATTGGAAGTATAATTGTAACCATGTACCTTATGTTATGTTCACCCCATGAGAGGTGCTAAATTAATAATTATGTGAACTTAATTGACATTGTAGGTGCTCATAGATCCCTTTAGAAGGGATGAATTATAAATTGGGATAATTTTACCCAGTTGTCCTTATGTAATTATGAGGTGCTGTAGAGCCTTCAGGATATATGAAATGTGCAAAAAATGAATGAACATATAGAAATAGATAGGTGATTTAGTATTTACCCCTAATTTGGAAGTGGTGACTGGATAGTTAAGGTTAGCCTTAGGTGTCACCTTAAACCAAATACTAAACTGGGTGAACTTGGTAGGTTGGAGAATCCACTTTGTGTTTGGGTTAAGACTGAGGGATGTATACCCTTGAGTGGTGGGATTTGCCCATGCAAAAGTATTGGTTAATGATTATTTGATTCTTCTGAGTGTTCTTAGGGAATATCCTCATATCCAAGACATGAGTTAAATTTTGAACTCATGATTAATGAAACTGATTAAATGTGAAGAATAATATTGTATGTTATTGGGGGACCTTTATGTGATTCTAAGGTCCTGATGTTCTTGTCATTATTATTATGTGGTTGGGGAGGCCTTGGACGTGGTTCTAAGGATTTTGTGTTCCTGTTTTTATCATATGGTTGGAGGACCTTGATGAGATTCCAAGGATTTGGTATTCCCATTGCTATATAGTTAGGGGACCTTAATGTGATAACAAGGATATCGTGTGTGCATTATTATACTTTTGGGGAACCTTAGACATTTTTCCTTGGATTTTGTGTGCATATTATGATTATAAGATGTTGGGGGGACCTTGGACTTAATCTAAGGATATGAAGTGAATATATTATTATATACATGATCATGGTGTTATAGATAAAGATATCTAACACTTTCTAAAGCAGTATGGTATATATTAGGTTTCACATTTCACATGAGGATCAATTATGTTTATTTTATTTATTTATTCTACACTTCCATGGTAATATATTTCCTTATTCTAATGATTATACCACATAAAAATGTCACTTCTTTTACTAGCTATGTATGAGACCACATTGGTTGTGACCTACTAAGTTATGTAATCACACCCTACTCAGGTGGCCATTGTACTTAGGTACCCGATCATCCTTGTAATGTCCCTAACATGGGTGCCACTAAATCAGTGCCCTGATCCGGGTCGTCACATGACCTCAAGTGCGCCTCCCCATACGCCAGAGGTTGCAACTAGTAGTGAGGATCTAATAGGTCGCGTGGGGAGACTATAGCCCCATTACCAAAGTAATCCACAATAGAACACAATATAAATAGTGAAAATAATAGGAAACAACCAATAACATGCATATCCAAAAATCTCCCAAATGGGGTACAAACCACAAGTAATAGTAAATATGTCATGTCATGCTACAATGCCAAGTGATTAAATGCCAAAATAAAGAAAAATAGTGAAATACCCAAAAAGGTCTCGATTACAAGTTTGGAACCTCATCCATGCATGTCCCATGTCTAAATCAACTCCCTAGCATAGGGCCCTTTCCATTGTCCTGACCTGCAAGAATGAAATCTTCTCGGGTACCCAACGGCGGCCCGAGCAGGGTGTGAGTACAACATAGTAGGCCACCACCAACAGTGTCTAAAAAATATCCAGTCAAATAGATAGTGAATGAAAGTGATAAATAATATAAATTAAATAAAATACAGTTCAATAATCCATTCTAAATTATGTTCCTCTAAGTTATACTACCATTAAACCCATGTATACTACTTAATCATCCCATGTTTTAATTCACCCTTTTTAAGTGTTAAATGGATTAGGTATGATCAACGTTCTCAAGGAATATGGGAATAAATCAAGTCTAATATCTCTAGGGAATCACATCATAATGATCTCATTATCCTCACCTAGAAGCCTCAGCCCGAGTGTAATGAAACCTTTAGAGGAATAGAACTTTGTCACCTTCCCTAACCTATGTATTTAGAGGGTGGAGCTTAAAGCCTCAGTCCAACTCAACCTATGGACGTATAACCTTGTGTTTATACCCCACTCTACCAAGCCATGTGCACATGGTTATTTATCATTCTCCACAATTAACCAAATTACAACCAAGCATAACAAGTATAATTATCAACATCACAAAAGTATCAATAAATGGGAAATTAACATTATGACACAATCCAGTAACACATTCATCATTTATATCACATAACCATTTAACCCCAATTATCATTTCCACATGCCTATCTCACTATAAATATTCAAGTGTAAACATAATTCCTTATCATATTCCCATTAATCCCATTTAACCTATTTACATGCCAACCAAACAATCCCTTCACCATTACCATTCCATTCACCCCATTCGGGAGGGTCTTCGTACCACATGGGTGGCCCTAAAATAAGTCATGTCATCCTCCATGCATCACATGGGATCATGAGGGTTCATTTGGTTATTTATACACCCAAAATACCACATATTTCCAATGTAATTAAGAACTCATCAAAACAAGAACAATAATAAAACCCTACATGCACAAATCAAAATACATACTATGGGATACAACTTGTAGACCACTTACCTCAAATCCATTGGTGAACGCACTCCCAAACATGGCCTTAGATCAAGATTAAACCACCTCTTAAAATTTTAACCTATATTTCCCCATAAAATAATGGTTTTAGAGATTCAGATAGAGATAAGAGAAAAATTAAAACCCTAAACCAAAAAGAGAAGTAAGAGAGATGTTATCCTTACCCGGATCTTCAATCTGCAACTGACGACACTCCAAAAAACCTAGGGATGAAGGACAAACACCTTGTAGAGATCTTGGGAGATTTGGTTCATCAATAGGGTTCAAAAGAGTAAGAAATGAGGAAATCTAGAGTTGGGGTTAAAAATCCTGTAATGGAATTTTATAAATTTCTCAACTTTACTTGGCTGAACGGTTTACTCTCATGGTTTTCCAAACTATGTGCAAACCGTGCAAGATCTACAATTCCAAAATCACCCCTTCTCATAGTTTCTTGGGAATTATGCATGGTTAGATTAACCATGTAGTAACCATACACAAGCTATTTTCCAAGGATGCACGGTTACTTAAGATGCTCTGCACAGTTTTCACTAACCGTGTGCAGACCGTGCAACATGCCTAGAAATTTCTTTTTCCTCCTCATTCATAACCCAAACCCTCAGAACACCCCAAAGCCTTCTATGGAACTTTAAGAAACACTTATTTGACTAAAATAAAGGAATTAAACTGAATAATAAACAAAAACATACCTTATAAAAAATCTTGGATCTTACAACCTCCCCGCATTAGGACAACATGTCCTCTAGCCTCTCTTCTTGAGCATCATTGAGACTATGAAGCAAAGAGATCGGGACACTAGGCCTGCATATCTGATTTTCGCTCCCAAATTTCTTTCGGAACATTTCCATACTTCCATATAACATGAATCAAAGGAAAAACCTTTCCCCACAAGACCTTCTCACTATGATCCACGATGCGAATCGGATGCTCCACAAAGAACGCATCAAGCTCAAGCTCAACATCATTAGCGTTTATCACATGAGATGGATCAGGTTGATACTGTCATAGTTGTGAAACATGAAAAACAATGTGCATTCCACTATACTATTGTGGGAGATCCAACCAATAGGCCACCGGTCTGATCCTCTCCATAATCTCAAATGGCCCCACATACCTGGGAACTAACTTTCCCTATTTCTAGATTCAACGGTGGCCCAACCTTGGCGACAAATAAAGAAAAACACTATCACCTACCATAAACTCGAGAGGTCTACGATGTCAATTTTCATATAACTTATGCCTACTTTTTGCTGTTTCCATCCACTTATGAATCAACCAAACCTTCTCAGACATCTCCTACACGAGACTTGGTCCTAATAGGTACAAATCCCCAACTTCTAACCAAAAAATGGAGATCTACGTGGACTCCCATAGATTTCCTCAAAAGGAACCATCTAAATTGTATCCTGAAAAACTATTGTTGTATGAAAACTCAACAAGAAGAAAGTTTTTTTCCCACAAAAAACCAAAATCCATAACACAGTAACTCAAAAAGTCCTCCAATACATGAATTGTATGCTCTAAATTCCCATCCGTCTGCAGGTGATAAGACGTACTCAAAAACACTTGGGTATCAAGTGCCTTATGTAGACCCTTCTAGAAGCGCGATGTGAAGGGTAGATCATGATATGAAACTATGGTTCTTGGAACACCATGCAGCCACACTATCTCTTGAACATATAACTGACCCAACTGGTCGACTGTATAAGTTTCCTACATCAGTAAGAAATGAGCCACTTTAGTAAACTGATCCACAATGAACTGGATTCTTTAATTCTTCTAAGGCATCATAGGAAGACCCACAAAAATTCCATCGTTACATTATTAAACTTCCACTCTGAACTGGGAAATGACTGTAAAAACCCACCTGGACATTGATGCTCAACCTTCACCTATTGACATGTAAGGCATCATGCCACAAAACCCGCAACCTCTTTCTTCATTCCCAGCCACCATTACTTCCAATGAATATCATGATACATTTTATTAAATCCAGGATGTGTTTCCCACTTTGATGCATAGATTTCACACATTAACTATTCACATGCACCCACCGGTACCACAACACAACCCTGCACAAAGATGACTCCATTAGCACCAACATCCCAACTAGAAGGTGACTCCCCACATTTAAGACTTTCCTTCATATCCAAATAGTTTGGATCCTCTAGTTAACTCTCCTTGAACTGGTTCAAAAGCATAGACTCAATCTCTATAGATGCAAGGGTCATTTTTCTATGCCCATCCTACACCTCTAGGTGTATCTCAAAAAACAAAGCCATCATTTTTCATTCATAGTTGGATTCTTGAACCACCTAATTCTGAGTCTTCCAGCTCAGAGCATCCACAACACCATTCCCTTTCTACAGTGTGTAACCCAACTCAAAATCAAAGGATTATAGATACTTGACCCACCTTCACTATCAAATATTCAAATCCCATTGAGAGAAGATGTAATTAAGACTCTTATGATTGATAAACACTATGAATTGTTATCCCAACAAGTAGTTCCTCTAACACTTTAAGGAATAAACCACAACAGCTAGCTCAAGATAATGGTTAGGGTAATTTCTTTCATGAGGCCTCAATTGTCTCGACCCATAAGCTACAACCCAATCATCCTACATCAACACTTCCCTGAGTCCAACACCGGATGCATCACAGAAAAAAGTGTATTTATAGTGACCTTAAACTTTAATATATAACATTATATGATTTTAAGCATGATTATAAATCAGAGTACAAGCCAAGGATTGTTAAGACTAGTGTTTTGTAAGACTAGGTACATAATACATAAAACATGTGTCTAAAAAACACTTCTTTATTTAATCTCCATAAAGAGCTCCTAACTTCCTTTGAGACCTTACATATACATAGGGTACCCTAGGAAAAACATGAAAAAAAGTATGAGCTAAAAATACTAGTAAGGGAATGAACATAATAATATAGCTTAAGCACATGAGTTAGGAGGCATGACATAATGATATCAAAAGCATGGAACTTATGAAATCATATCATATAAACATGGGATCATATAAAAATGGAATCATATAAGTGTGGAAGAATCATAAAACATGTCTTTAGTATAATTAAAGGATAACTGAAAATCTCTTTTCCCATAGTAGTACAGGTCAAGGCTAACCGCCAATCCCATTTCACATAGTAGTACAGGCGAAGGCTAACCTCCAATCTTGTTTCACATAGCACCTCATGAGACTTAACTTTACCCAATTCATTAGAGCACTGTCTAGGTGCACTCATATTACTTTACATGAACATGTTTTTCACATAAATAATCGTACATAATAAATCTTACATAAACATAAGGGTTATCCATGGAAAGAATTGGGTAACATAATCATGACACAAAGCATAACGAATGGGCATAACATGAAAGTGTCCATGAAAGAAAAGGATTAGAACATAAATGGACGTTCATAAGGTAAAATAGACATATAACAAGGTAAGTGATGTCAAAAAGAAGGGAAAACATATAAAAAATGTATTTGAGAAACATTAGTATTAAAACATTTTTTTGCGGTTTTAAGGAAAATACTATAGAGATTTCAAAATAGAAAAGAGGAAAATCTTCTATATAAAACCAGAATTGAACCAAGAAGGTTTTCATAATAAAAAAAATGATTTTATAAAAAAAATGGTGGCCTAAAATAGATGATAGAGTGTACTTGAAATTGGGTAAAAATTTGAGAATTTCCCTTAAAACAAAATTGCTTATCGAAAAGTATCGAGGTGGGAATCACTTAAAAACATGTATATCCCTGAAAGAGAATGAGGGATGGATCTTGGAACATGATTTTGGAGTATATAGACTGCATGTAGAAGTTTTACATAAAAATAAAAGACAAATTCATTTGGGTAAAAATAAATTTAGATAAACGCAAATGAATAAAGGAGGTTCGGGTAGAATTCATTACGGATTATCGGTATGGTATCGGGTGTACCTAAAAGGGATTGATGAGAGAGAAAAGGGGTTTCTCATCACTTATACATCAAGAGGGAAGTATGGGGGAGGTGAGAAATCATACCCCATCATTTTGGATTACTCATAAAAGTCATAGCATAATTTTATTAAAATATTTATCAATTGTATTCGTTGTATTTTATTTCATAATTTTCATTGATGAAATTGAAGAGTTTTGATATCATATTTTACTTAAAAATTTCTCATCTTGCGATTATTTCACATTTTATTAAATATAATGTATAAATTAGTATAATTAATTCTAGAATCATAGAATACATTTAATTTTATATTAATATATTTTATATAATTTATATTTTCCATACATTAAGGTGTTTATAATAACTATCTTGGTAACGTCTTTGTAGATGGTTAATTGACCTTTAACGGGAGGTTGTCGATAGTGCGGGAAAAGAGAAGTATGAAATTTATATTTTTCATTAATATGATAATTACATTAAGTTAAAATCATTAATATAATGTTAAATTACTACATAATAAATTCTATAGCATAGTTTTTTGAAAGGGATAGGGTAAAAGAAAAAAATGGTAAAAAGAGAGAAGATTTAATAGAGTCTTACTCTCTCCTTAGTGTATCTCCTCTTGCACGAAACTATAACTCCCTTGGTGATTGGATTTGGAGGGCTCCGGAACATCCCTAAGTATTCTAAGAGGATTGATAGGGAAAATTTGGGAAGATATTAGTCTTATTAAAGGATTATAGGAGTGGTTTTCCAAGGGGAGGAAGAGGGGTTATTTATACTTGAGGAGGGGTGTTTTTAGAATAAAATATTAAATAAAATAATATATCAAATGATAGACTTTTAATAGTAGTTTTTTGACAACAAAAATAATATATTAATATAATATAATTCGTTTTAGACTTTAAATCATCTTTATAATTCGAATTAATTAATTTATTAAAAGGAAAGTGAAAATAAGGAGAAAATGATTTTTAAGGAATCACTTTTTGACTTTAGGTTTTGGAAAGTTTTTTTTAGGCTTGGAAATTGAGTTTATTGTATTTTAAGGAAAAATTAATGAAATTAAATATAACATGGCCGAATCTAAAGTTCTATAAATTTTATGTCATCATTACATCATGAATGATGCAATTTAAGATACACCGGTTATGTGAAAAACTGTATTTTTACTATTCACCTGAAAATTAAAATATTTTAGAAAAATCCCAAAAATTAACTCTAACCACTCTTTGATTGTAGAATCCAAAAATGAAGTCCATTTTTTTAAAATAATTTTCTAAATATGATTAATTTATTTTTTAATTAAAATCATAATTTACCTGAAAAATACAGTGTTTAAAATTAAAACTGATTTCATAATGCTTTCAAAAATTGCATAAGGTCTTATAAAATTATCTTAAAACTCAAAAGACATAGAATTGTTAATGTATGAAAACATTTTAGGAAAATAAATTTTATTTTAAATTAATTAATTAATTATAATTAATTATTTATGACTTACAAAGATACCAATACTTTTACTATAGTCATATTATCAATTATAGGATGCCTAAAATTTATTCATGGGTGAGGTTACTATTATTTTGGATTATTTACTATTCATAAGGGTCATATTACTATTCATAAGGGTAGGTTACTATTTATAAGGGTAGGTTACTATTCATAAGGGTAGGTTACTGTCCATAAGGGTATGTTACTATACATAAGGGTAGGTTACTATTCACCAAAAAAATTTAGTTTGTCCTATCAAACTCCAAATAACTTACTGAATGCAACTGTGTATGTCAGATTTTCGAAATTCCAAACACAAAAGTGAGAAAATTACGTTCAAAGGTCACATAGCACTTAGTAGTTCATTATGTTGTGATTTCATGTGGTTATATAACATACTTTTAAGAAGGAAATTTCAATTGAAAACTTTGGGTCATTACATTTTCCCCCCTTATGAAATTTCTCCCTCAAAATTTCGTTTTACATTCTAAGCTTTAAATAGATACGGGTACTTTTCCTTCATTGCTTCCTCCAGTTCTCATCTTTCCTTGTCATACTTATGGTTTCTCTATAGTACCTTTACCAGATGAGTAGTCTTCTTGCGTAGAAATTTGTCTCTATGATCCAATATCTTCACTGGCTGCTCCTCATAAGAAAGATCATCATCCAACTATACCACCTCTAAAGAGAGTACATGTGAAGGGTCTGGTATATACTTCCTTAAGAGGGATACATGGAAGACATCATGTGCTTCGACATAGTAGGTGGAAGTTACAGTCGATAGGTCACGGTTCTGAATCGATCAAGGATCTTAAAGGGGCTGATATACATGGGACTTAGCTTTCCTTTCTTCCCAAGTCTTGTGTCCTTCTTCCATAGAGATGTGCATAGAAATACCATGTCTCCAATTTTTAACTCAAGGTCTCATCGATGATTGTATGCATAACTATTCTGTCAAATTTGGGCTACCTTGATATGTTGTCAAATGTTTTTCACCTTCTCCACCATTTCATTGACCATGTTAGGTTCTAGCAGCTTATGCTCACCGACTCCATCCCAACATGCCAGTTTTCTTCACCTTTTCTCATAAAGGGCTTCATATGGTGCCATTCATATGCTTGAGTAGAAACTATTGTTGTAGGATAATTGAACCAGTGGAAGATGTTGGTCTCATCCTTATTTGAAGTCCATAGAAAAAGCTCTCAACATATCTTTCAGTGTCTGAATAGTCCGATTAGATTTTCCATTAGTTTGAGGATGATAGTCTATACTGAAGTTCAGTTCATTACTTAGAGCATGTTGGATACTTTTCCAAAAATTCAAGGTGAATCTCAAATCTTGATCAGATACAATATATAGTGGTAATACATGCATCCTTACCACATCTTTGATATATATCCATTCAAGTTGATCAAATGAGAAGTCCTCTTGAATTGCGATAAAGTGAGCTGTCTTTGTAAGAAGGTCTACAATGTCCCATAAATAATTCTTTCCTATGGATGTCCTTGGAAGTCCATTGAAAAATTCCATGGTAATTTTCTCCCACTTCCATGTTGGTATGGGTAGTGGTTGCATCATCCCCCTAGAATATTTCTTCCTAGCCTTCACTTGTTGACATACTAGGAACTTTGATGTATATTCAGGAATCTCCCTTTCCATATTTTCCCACCAAAAGTTTTCTTGGAGATCTCGATACATCTTTATGATCCCTGAGTGAATAGAAAAGGTCAATCTATGTGCATCATTCAAAATATCCTTATTTTATCTCTGGATTAGATGGTACATATAATCATGACCCAAATCTTACAACTCCTTCCTCATCAATTATGAACTCTGAGGATTTTCCATTTCTGATAGCTTCCACCATTTTCATAATTTCCACATCTTTTATTTGAGAATCCTTTATTCTCTACATAAGGCATGGTTGAGAAAGGATTGATGATGTTCCTAACTTAATGATTCCCATGTCCATCCTCTAAAAATATAAGAAGATCATATCCTTTTCAATTCCCATCATTGATAAAGATGCATGATCCTTTCTACTTAGAGAATCTGCCACCTTGTTTGCCTTACTGGGATGGTAGTGGATTAAGCAGTCATAATCCTTGATGATCTCTATCCATATTCACTTGTGCATATTAATCTCTTTTTGTGTGAATATATATTTGAGACTCTTGTGGTCAGTATATACCTCACACTTCTCCCTACAGAGATAATGCCACCAGTTTTTTAATGCAAAGATCACAACCGCCAACTCTAGATCATGCGTAGGATAGTTTTGCTCATGGATTTTCAAATTCCTTGAGTCTTAGGCTATCACTTTTTTATTTTTCATCATATTACCCCAAAGGGAGACTTATAAATTTTTTCAATAACAACATTCCCATAAACTTAAACATTTTATACAATTCTCAAAGAAGTTTTCCCTAATGATATAATATCATTTCAGGTGGGGAATCAATGTTCTTAGAAAACATGAAAGATATACTAATTGGACATGTATTAAAATACATTATGACATATACTACTTTGAAGTAGTGGTTAAATATAATTTATTCATAATAATCCACCTTAGCATGGGACCTTCAGTGCTCCCTTAATCATAGAGATTGTTAATTCTCATCGTGCTTCTTAGCCCTTGAAATAGAGCATCGTGTTGGATAATGTCCAACTTATCCACATTTATGACATATAACTATGTATGATTCCTTAGATGGAACTTTGTTTCCATCGCCATTTTATTCATTCTGTCATGGAAATTGGATAATTTGGGCCCAATCATTCCACACTTAAAACATATCCTAGTCCCTTTGTGACATTCCCCTTAGTGCCTCTTTCCACACCTGTGGCACAAAGGAAATTGGGTCTTCATTCCCCTATCACCTTTATCATATTAACCTTTATGAGGTTTCATCTTTATCTTCCTTGAATTCATTTGGAATTCAACCAAGTACCAATTATTAATCACGATTTTTGATAGTTGGTTTGCCATAATTATGATATGTCCTTCTTGAGCTCCCATCTGATCGGGGATCTCATTTTGGAAGTCATCAAATTGCCCTTCATATTAGTTTTTAACCTGATTCATCCTATTACCATCCATTGGAAAGAATAGAAAGAAAATTTGGGGATGAGTATGACATAAGGGGGAAACCAATGACATTAAAAGGATAACTTACAAAATACACTTATCTCCTTAACTTACGTGTTTCTAGGCCTCAATCAACGTTATTCATGATCTATCTCCTAATATATATTCTTATGGGATCCTTTTTGTTCCCTTAATAATGGTTCATAATAACCTTATGAATTTACCAAAGCATATCCCCCGAGAGTGTCGAAAAAATAGTGCAGCAAGGCTCGTTGTCGTGTACCAGGATACCCTAGGTCAAGCCCAAAACACCTTGTCAGAGTTTTCACTCCTAGGTATATCTATTCTAGATCCTCCTCTATCTATTTGTATCTAGACAGGGATGTATTTTCTTGATAAACCACTTACTCTATACATACCAAAACATAGGTGTGTTTCCTTATACTTAGTCTTATCCTTAAGGTTCTCACTAAAGTGCTCTATTCTTAATCTCCAAAAATAACTAGACCATACTATGATACCAACTATAGAAACCCTATCCTTTCATATATAACATTACATGATTTTAATCATTATTATACATCAGAGTAAAAGCCAAGGATTGTTAATTATAGTGTCTTGGAAGATTAGTTACATAATACATAATACATGGGGCTAAAAAACACTTTTTTATTTAATTTCCATAAAGAGATCATAACATCCTTTGAGCCCTTACATTTTCATAGGGTACCCTGGGAAACACATGAACAAAGGTATGAGATAAAAATCCTAGTAAGGTAATGAACATAAGAATACAACTTAAGAACATGAGTTAGGAGGCATGACATAATGATATCAAAAGCATGGATGGGATCATATAAACATGGAATCATATAAATGTGGAAGAATCATAAAACATGTCTTTAGTACGAGTCAAGGCTAACATCCAATCTCGTTTCTCATAGTAGTATGGGTCAAGGATAACCGCCAATCCTGTTTCACATAGTAGTACGGGTCAAGGCTAACCGCCAATCCTATTTCACATATAATCCCATGAGACTTAACTTTACGCAATGCATTGGAGTGCTATCTGGGTGCACCCATCTTAATTTTCATGAACATTTTTTCCAAATAAATAATCATACATAATCAATCTTACATAAACATAAGGGTTACCTAAGGAAAGAATTGGGTACCACAATCATGACATAAAGCATAACCAATGGGCGTAACAGGAAAGTGTCCATGAAATAAAGGGATTAGAACATACATGGACGTTCATAAGGTAAAATATACTTATAAAATGGTAAGTTATTTCAAATAGAAGTGACAACATATAAAAAATACATTTGATAAACATTAGTATTAAAACATTTTTGTGCAATTTAAAGGAAAATACTATAGAGATTTCAAGATAGGAAAGGGAACAATATTTTATATAAAACCAGAATTGAACCGAGAAGGTTTTCATAATAAAAATACTGATTTTATAATGGAAATAGTGTCCTAAAATAGAGGATAGAGTGTACTTGAAATTGGGTAAAATTTTTGGAAGTTCTCTTAAAAAAATATTGCTTACCGGAACGTATATAGGTGGGAATCACTTAAAAACATGCATATCCCCAAACGAGAATGAGTTATGGATATTGGAACATTATTTTGGAGAATATAAACAAAATTTATAAGTTTTAAATAAAAAATAAAATACAACTTCATTTGGGTAAAAAGAAATATAGAGCAACGCGAAAGAATATTGGAGGTTTAGGTAGAATTCATTATGGATTTTTGGTATGGTATCGGGTGCACCTAAAAGGGATTTATGAGAGAGAAAATGGGTTTCTAATCACTTATAAATCAATAGGTAAGTATGGGGAGGTGATAAATCATACCCCATCATTTTTTATTACTCATAAAAGGCATACCAAAGAGGACAATCTTGATGAAGAGTGAAATGGAGAGGATCCCTTACCTTAATTTCCTCTTAATTTCGTCTCTTTTTCACCTCCTGAATAATAAATGTATGTTTATTAAAATAGTGATATAAAATTTAATTATAGTCATTTTATAAAAATATTTATCAATTATATTCATTGTATTTTATTTTATAATTTTTGTTGATGAAATTGAAGCGTTAGGATATCATATTTTACTTAAAATTTCCCGTCTTGCGACGATTTCACTTTTCATTAAATGTAATGTATAAATTAGTATAATTAGTTCCAAAATAATATAATAAATGTAATTTTATATTAATATATTATATATAATTTATATTTTCCATACATGAAGGTTTTTATAAAAATTATCTTGGCAATGTCTCCATAGATGGTTAATTGACCTTTAACGAGACGTTGTCGATAGTGCGAAAAAAGGGAAGTATGACATTTATATTTTTCATTAATATGATAATTACAATAGGTTAACATCATTAATATAATTTTTAATTACTGAATAATTAGTTTTGTATCATAAGTTTTTGAAAGGGATAGGGTAAAAGAAAAAAGTAAAAAAGAGAGAGAAGATTTAATAGAGTCTTACTCTCTCCTCGGTGTAGCTCCTCTTGCATGAAACTATAACTCCCTTGGTGATTGAAGTTGTAGGGATAAAGAACGTCCCTAAGTATTCTAAGAGGATTTAGAGGTAACATTTGGGCAGATATTAGGCTTAGTAAAGGATTAAAGGAGTAGTTTTCCAAGGGGAGGGAGAGGGGTTATTTATACTTGAAGAGGGGGTGTTTTTAGAATAAAATATTAAATAAAATAATATATCAAATGTTAGACTTGTAATAGTAGTTTATTGAAAACATAAATCATATATTAATTTAATACAATTATTTTTAGACTTTAAATCATCTTTATAATTCGAATTCATTAATTTATTAAAAGGAAAGTGAAAAAAAAGAGAAAATGATTTTTAAGGAATCACTTTTTGACTTTAGGTTTTGGAAAGTTCTTTTTAGGTTTGGAAATTGATTTTATTGTATTTTAAGGAACCATTTATGAAATTAAATATAACATGGCCTAATATAAAGTTCTATAAAGTTTATTTCATCATTACATCATGAATGATGCAATTTAAGATACACTGGTTATGTGAAAAATTGTATTTTTACTATTCACCTAAATATTGAAGTATTTCAGAAAAATCCCAAAAATTAACCCTAACCATTATTTGATGTATAGAATCCAAAAATGAAGTTCATTTTTTAAAAATAATTTTCTAAATATGATTAATTTAATTTTTAATTAAGATCAAAATTTACTTGAAAAATACAGTTTTTTAAAATAAAACAGATTCATAATGCTTTCAAAAATTACATAAGGTCTTATAAAATTATCTTAAAACCCAAAAGACATATAATTTTTAATTTATGAAAACATTTTAGGAAAATAAATTTTCTTTTAAATTAATTAATTAATTATAATTATTTATTTATGACATACAAAAATACCAATACTTTTACTATAGTCATATTATCAATTATAAGATGCCTAAAATCTATTCATGGGTGAGATTACTATTATTTTGGATGGTTTACTATTCACAAGGGTCATATTACTATTCATAAG
This sequence comes from Viscum album, assembly GCA_963277665.1. Taxonomy (NCBI): domain Eukaryota; kingdom Viridiplantae; phylum Streptophyta; class Magnoliopsida; order Santalales; family Viscaceae; genus Viscum; species Viscum album. Next base: position 1,364,068,859 of record OY728141.1, on the reverse strand, counting down.
GGTAGGTTACTATTCATAAGGGTAGGTTTCTATTCATAAGGGTATGTTACTATTCATAAGGGTAGGTTACTGTTCCCCAAAAATTATGTTTGTCATATCAGACTCCAAATAATTTACTGAACGCAACCGTGTATGTCAGATTTTCGAAATTCCAAACCCAAAAGTGACAAAATTATGTTTAAAGGTCACATAGAACTTAGTAGTTCATTATATTTTGATTTCATGTGGTTATATAACATACTTTTAAGAATGAAATTTTCATTGAAAACTTTGGGTTGTTACAGTATTTCTTACCAAGTTCAGGTATGATCAGAATCGGGGAAATAGTCAACCACTTCTTAAATTCTTGAAAATTAGTTTTGCATGCCTCCAACCACTCATACTTAATACCCTTATTGGTTAATCCATAGAGTGGTATTTCCAAATGATAGAAATACCTAATGAACTTCTGGTTATAACTGACCAATCCCAGAAAACTCTAAACATCGAAAACATTCTTGGGTTGCTGCCAAGACACCACAGCCTGCACCTTCTCTGGATCTACCAACACACCTAACTCAGAAATGATGTGTCCTAAGAAATTCACTTTATCATTCCAAAACTGACATTTAGATAGATTGGCATAAATCCTATGCTCTTTTAGTGTACTCAAGATGATGTCAAGATGTTTGGCATGATCATCAAGAGTTAATGAGTACACAAAGATGTCATCAACAAAAACAACCACAAAATGATCCAGATAAGGGTGAAATATATGGTTCATTAGCACCATGAACACAGCTGGTGCATTGGTCAATCCGAACGACATCACAAAAAATTCATACAACCTGTACTTACTTCAGAAAGTTGTCCCCAGTACATCATAAGGTGTCACCATCAACTGATGGAATATCAATCTTAATTCAATCTTAGAAAACACTGAGGCACCTCTGAGCTGGTCAAACAGGTCATCGATTCTAAGAAGAGGGTGTCAGTTCTTAATCATCATCTAATTTAACTTTCTAAAGTCAATAAATATCCTTATCTTTCTATCAGCCTTCTTAGAAAATAGAAAATTGTATCCCTATGGAAATGTAATAGGATGGATAAACCCTTACTCTCTAACTACTCAAGTTAAAACATAAGTTTTTAGAGTTATGTTCGTACTATTCGATATGGTGGAATAGAAACTAGCTCCACTCTTGGAAGCAACTCAATTGTAAACTCAACATCCCTCTTAGGTGATAGCCTCAAGAAGTCCTCAGAAAACACATCTTGAAATTGATCTACCACCAGAGTAAATATTAGTTGTTCCCTTTCTCCTTCATCTAACGCAAGACAAGCCACCTGAGCTTTTTGTTCTCCCAATTACCAAAAAAGCGGCCCTATGCGGCCTGCTCGAGTATCCCACTCACGAAGAAGGACATAAGTGTCTTCATAAAGATATGTGAACATTACTCGATGTCGGTAGTAGTCAATATGGGAATCATACAACACTAGTCATTCCATACCCAAGATTAGGTCAAAACCTAACATCATGAGGAAAAAAAGGTTCTATAGAAAATGATAACCACCAACCTATAAAGCAAAACCTCTACACTATATGATATCCTCAAATCGCACCCCCAACAGAGTATCAATTGACCTAACCCCACAAACTTGTTCCAAAAATAATCCCAACACAACCAAAAAATGTATGGAGATAAAAGAGTGTGTGACACCTGTGTAAAATAAATAGCTAGAGAGTGTAGAAGCTCCAAGAATCATACCTCAACCGGTAAACGGTCCAACCTCACCACCCTCAGGTGTAGTATAAACTACATGGAGATGACCTGCCCCTCTACACTAGGCTTCGGCTTGAGTACCCTACACTACACTGCCTTTTTTGTACGGATGATCTCGCCCTAGAGTTCCACATCCACCACCCTTACCATTCAGACCTATGGAGCTCCAACTACCTTCCTAGTAAAGGGTAACTGAACCCCTTCTAGTACTTAGCATCTTCATTTGACTACCATCATTTCTTGACTATCACAGGTTCCTACAGAACCTCTGCACATGGTCTAGCATGCTGCATGCTCAGAACTCGACCGGTGGTAGGGGACACTAACCATGCATGTTCCCTGTCCTGCCACACTGATAGCATAATATCTAGTCACCACTCTAAGAGGCTATTCTCCTATTCTTTCTGGTATGTGAACTTCCTCCCTGATGTAAGTTTCGAAAATGGTGCTTCCTACTCTTAGAATTTTCACCACTTACCCGCCCAACTGCCACCACAAGTTCACTACCCAAAGCTCACTTAAGGTTCCCTTTTGAAATGAGGGCTTGATCCACAAATTCAAAAAACCTTTTCAGATGGAAAATATTCACCTGAGATCTGATCTCATGCCTTATACCGTCTAGGAAGCGATTTTCCATAGTTTCCTCATCTTCAGCTAATGTTAGAACAAAAGGCCTTAAATTGGTGAAATGACAAGCATAGTCCATTACTGACATTTCCCCTTGGGACAAACTCATAAAATCTATAGCCTTATCATGCCTAAAGGTTTATGGGTAAAAGTTCTTGAGAAACTTTTCCTAAAAATCTTTCCACATCATCCCTTTATCCTTCTCTATTTGGACCATGATGTCCCACCAACTCTTTTCTTGACCTCTCAGCATATAATCCCCTGACTTGACTCTCTTCTAGATAGGAGTCTCTATATGGTCAAGAATAGTCTAGATAGAATCTATCCAAAACTCTAATGCCACTGGTCCACCCTCTCTGGTGAAGGTCAGAGGGTGCTGTAGTTGAAACTCCCTAGTCAGATTGAACATACTCGGAACAACTCACCTTGGGCCTCATTCTATCATCTGTAAAAAACAAGAAAGATTATCATGGAACAACTCTTCCCTGTTATCTTGAACCATCAGATTATCTTTCTCCACAACTGGGGGATAATTCTTAGCAACTTCCTCATGTCTCCCAACTGCCACACGTCTTTGTGGAGGCATTTCTATACAATTCCAAACACGAGCTTTAGAAAATAGAATATTAAGTTTTCACAAATATAAAGAAAGGCTCTTCATTAGCCACTAAAAAATCATTTCACATACACCATCAAGATAGGTCCAATCATACCTAACACACTACCCTCAACCATACCTACCAAGGTCATGTCTAATATGAGGTAACTAACTCACATGACTACACGCCTTACCTTCTATACCATTTCAAAACTATTCTCACATCACAACTTACTCCAATAAAATTTTATTTCACATACCACCCTTTATCAAGTATAATTACTTAATTATTTTTTAACATTTTTCTCCCCTTTTAACCCATTTTTATTGTTTTATTAGATGCAATTTTAACCACTTTTAAGAAATTCAAATGTGTTCTACCCTCTATGTCCCACAAACTCGTCAAATGTGTGTGTGCCTAATATAATTCATGTCACTTATATACAGAGGTTCCTAGAATGGTGCATGAATGCACAACCTCATGCCATTCTGGCCATGAGGAAAATATCATAAAATTGTCGCATCACACCACATGTGAATCACCCAATAGTGAAATATCATCAAATGTATCAACACACAATAAGAACAACAATTCCCGCCCTGGGTGACTTGGGTTTTCCCTCATACTTGTATTAGCTACTCCTAGTCACAAGCTCATTACCAAGGCCCAACACTATCCTAATCTCCTGTCTTCCATCCCAAAATAGTAAGAAAGAGAAAATAACTCCTTTGATACCAATTTGTAACGTCCCCAACCTATGTTCCACTAAATCAGTTCCCTGAGTCGGGTCATCACATGACCTCAAGCACACCTCCCCGTACTCCAGAAGTTGTCGACTAGCATCGAGGCTCTAATAGGACACATGGGGAGACTATACCCTCTTTACCCGAGTAAGCCACAGTAGAACACAATATAAATAGTGGAAAAAATAGGAAAAAATCAAAACATGCATATCCAAACATATCCCAAACGGGGTACAAACCACAAGAAACAGTAAATATGTTATGTCATGCTATAATGTAAAATGAAAAAACCCAAAATAAGACAAACAGTGGAATCCCCAAAATGGTCTTGACTCCAAGTCTGGAACCTCATCCATTCATGTCCCATGTCCAACTCAACTCCCTAGAATAGGGCCCTTGCCCTTGTCCTGGCCTACAAGCATGAAATCTGCTCCGGTACCCAATGGTGGCCCAATCAGGGTGTGAGTACAACTCAGTAGACCACCAACAATGGTGTCTACAAAATATCCAATCAAATAGATAGTTCATGCAAGTGATAAATAATGTAAATTAAATAAAATAAAGTTCAAGAATCTATTCTAAATTATGTTCCTCTAAGTTATAATACCATTGAACCGATGTTTACTACTTAAGAATCCAATGGTTTAATTCACCCTTTTTAAGTGTTCAATGGATTAGGAATGATAAATGTTCTCAAGGAATATGGGAATAAATCAAGTCATATCTCACTAGGGAATCACATCACAATGATCTCATTATCCTCACCTCGAATCCTCAGTCTGGGTGGAATGAAACTATTAGGGGAATAGAACTTTGTCCCCTTCCCTAACCTATGCATTTAGAGTGTGGAGCTTAGAGCCTCAGTATAACTCAACCTGTGGGAGTAGAACCTCATGTCTATACCCCACTCTACCAATAAATATTCACATTCTTATTTATAATTCTCCACAATTAACCACATTACAACCAATCATAGAAAATATCATTAGCAACATCACAATAGTATCATTAAATGTAAAATTAACATTATTCCACAATCTATTAACACGTCCATCATTTATATCACATAAAAATTTAACCCCAATTCCTATTTCCCATGCATACCTCACTAATAATATTCAAGGGTAAACATAATAACTTATCATATTACCATTAATCCCATTTAAACCATTTACATGCCAACCAAACAATCCCTTATTTATTACAATTCTATTCGTCCCATTTGAGAGGGTCGGCGCACCACATGGGTGGCCTTAAAATAAGTCATGTCATCCTCCATGAATCACATGGGGATCATGAGGGCTCATTTGATTATTTAGACACCCAATATACCACATCTTTCCAATATCATCATGAACTCGTCAAAATGGGAACAAGAATAAAACCCTACATGCACAAATCTAAATACAAACTATGGGATACAACTTGTAGACCACCTACCTCAAATCTGTTGATGAACGCACTCCCAAAAGTGGCCTTAGATCCAGATTCAAGCACGTCTTAAATCCTTAACATATATTTCCCTGGAAAATAAGGTTTTTAAATCTTTTTATGGAGATAATAGAGAAAATGGAAACCCTAAACCAAAAAAGAGAAGTAAGATAGATATTAGCCTTACTCGGATCTTCAATATGCAACCAAATACATTCCAAATGACCTAGGGATGAAGGAGAAACACCCTTGAGATTTCTTGTGAGCTTTGGTTCATCAATAGGGTTCAAAGCAGAAAGAAATGAGGAAATCCCGAGTTGGGGTTAAAAATAACGTAATGGCATTTTTGTAAATTTCTCAAATTTACTAGGATGCACAGTTTACTCGCACGGTTTTCCAAACCATGCACAAACCATGTTAGAGATACTATCCCAAAGTCACCCCTTCACATGGTTTCTGGGGGAATTTTTCACGGTTAGCTTAACCGTGTGGTAATCGTGCACAAGCCTCTGTCCAAGTTTGCATGGTTACCTAGGATGCTCCACACAGTTTGTACTAACCAAACGCAGATTGTGCAACACGCCTAGAAATTCTTTTTCCTCTTCATTCGTGCCCTGAACCCCCAGAACACCCCTGATCCTTCTCATGAACTTTAGGAAACACTTATTTGACTAAAAGAAAAAAGTTAAACTAAATCATAAACAAAAACATACATAAAGAAAAATCATGAATCTTACAATCCTTCATTGTTCGTGAGTTCAGGTTGGAAAGATGTCTAGAGTAGATTTTTTGAGAAATATAACTCATATGGTACTGATGACTAGGATTAGGTGAGGCTTAGGTATGTATTATAGCCTTAGATTATTTTGTTTATTTATTTTATTTTATAATTTTTACCATTCTGATGGGTGGTTAGTTTGTGGTATGATTATATGATACAGTTAATTAGTTACTATTGATGACTTATTTTTATTAATTCCTTATATATACCCTAATGTTTACTATTTTTTATGATTTTAACTATTTTTGATGATGTTTACAATTTTTTGTTGATGTTTAGTAAATTTATGCTATTATTTTTAATCTGATATGAGGGTATGGTATCCCCATGATCACTCCTCACACCCTCATTTCTAGTCATAAGCCTTTTCTATATAGGGACGAGTGCCTAAGGTCATGTAGTGACGCGATTCTATTACTACTTAGAGTGAACCAGGTCATGTCCCAACCCAAAATCCCCAATACATGAACCTGACCAACTTACCCCATGGGTATCTTATAATACCTTGGTTTCCTTCTAAGAAAACCATAGGCTATTGCCCGCTAGGGTCATTAATATAATTAATGAATGTATCCACAAGCCAACACATGTTATTTTAGTGTGTTTTTTCCTCACTCACACACACCCTGAGAAAATTCTTAAGAGGTCACCCATCCTGAACACTACTCTATGAATATCACGCATTACTATGTAATTTTAATCAAGTAGGATCCAAAAAATAAAGGTGGACCTTGTTGACATGATTATAAATTTTGTCTTTTTAAGTCTAACTTTTCTAGGGGTGTTATATTTTCAGCCCCCCTTAAAGTAAAATTCCATTATTATGTTCCTCGAACCTCAAACCCAGGTAATGACATTGGACTTCCATGTGGGTATTAGCTTTGATGCCATTTTTTCATGAACCAACCCAATTTGTCCATCAATTGGACACTCGAATCGTCCTGTGACAAGATCTGAAGGGTGTTATGCATCCCCATGGGATTCCCAAGAACTTATTCCAGCCCATGGGGATCAAGAAAACCCTTCGATACTTATTGAAAGCTAGACGAATCATCTGATGGATGGAAAACTTGGGCTGGTTCGTGATAGGGTGGTAACATTACACCGACCTAAATTTGATGAAACTAAAATAATGTTGATTTTTTTATCTTGGATTTTATACCAAAATGGTAATCCTTTCTTATAACAATGAGAAAAGAGAGAGGAATTGAAGTGTGTAACTAGGGAATGCAATGATATCTCCCAAATCCTTGTAAGGGGAGTGACCTTAAGAATAAAAGTGACCAAGCCTAAACCAACCACCAAATAGTGAATTTTGTGGATTCCAGTACATCAACACATTATTGATTGCATTCTCATTAGAATAGACTAGTGTAGTTAAAGTAAGTATAAATCATTTTGTCTTATGTACTTGATTATTTATATTCTGAATGACATAATTGGTGTATGTGGGTAGAGTATTAAAGGGATAAAGATTAAATAAGTAATAATCATATCATCATTAAAGGGATAGATAAAGTGTGATCCTACTCATATTGACGTTAAGATCATCTTGGATGGTGAGAGTTTAAGGAAAACATGTTTAATTTGGAAAAGTTACATACCCTAATTCACCCCTATGGTATATCTCACTTAAATCCCTTGTAAACCTAGAAATTTAAAACCTAGTAAATGTGATCTTCCATGACAGTATTAGGTATAAAGAATTTTGATAACCCAAATTCACTTCTTATACATTATCTCCCTTAGGTATTTATTTAGGAACCACTTGTGGGAGTTCATGGAGCTTTGACTTGTTAATCCTGAAGCTTTTCCTTCTCATGTTTTCCCAACTCATCATTTTTCTTATATGTGTAAAATGGGGGATTTTATGGTTTTATTTATAATCAAAGGTGTTTTGATCTTATAGGTTTTACCTTCTCATATTCCCAACCTCCCAATCTCATGCCTATATTTAGGAAATCCATGTGTTGAGCCTTCATGGAATATACCTAGCATTGGGAATAGTATTCACTTATCCTTCAGTAGGGAATGTTCTAATCCTTTATCTTGGAATGTGTTATCCCTTCAAAATTTTATATAGACCTTCATAAAAATTATAAATTCAAACGGTTATGACCTTTGATCTTGGAGACAATTTTAGCACCACAAGATGTCAAATCAATGGTAATATAATTATTTACCCTCTTTTTTATAAGATATACCCATAATATTGATTTTTGAAGGATAAAATTTGTCTAGGTCTTTATAATTAATCTAGATTTAATGGATAAAGTTCATGGTCTACTCTTGAAAATAGGTTTCCACCACCATGTCACCAAATTGGGAAATCCTTTTAAAGTATCTGTATTCTTTAGTGTGTGAGTGATCATACATCATGTGAACATATTATTTTCATATTCTTCATAGAGTAATATAATCCTAAATCACAAACTTGATACATTTCATTTAAATGAGTATATTTTCTTGGGATTCATTGTAAAGTGTTTGGCATAGTTTTTGTACTTATAGCCTCTTATGATAGACCTCTTTACTAATTTATTTCCTAAAAAATTATCTATATTTCCTCCTAAATTATAGGTTTCGTTTACTACTGAATAGTTTTTTAAAATTGAATGTAAATAAATTAAATAATATCCAATGTCACCAAATAAATTGAGATAATAGAAAATTCTAATTAAAGAGCTTGAATCTAATAGATTTATCAAATATGTCACTTTCCTATAGGGTGACTTAGTTCTTTTCATCAAGAAAGGAAGTGGAATTATAAGGTTATAATTTAATTACTATAAACTTTTTCATGTGAAAATTTAGAATCATTATCTATTAACATATATTTATGATATATTTGATCAATTGAAAGTGTCCAAATGGTTTTTATAGATTAACATATGTCCTTGTTTTTATCAACATTGACTAAGAATATAGGAAATTTTAATGATATATTTTTTAAGACTTTATTTCTATATTAATTATCTTATCATACCACTTTGATTGATAAATTAACATTTTATCATCATGGATTTAATATAAATGGTATTCCTTCCATTTATAGACTCCTTTTTGGTGGTATTTGTGGATAAAATCCTCATATACTCAAAATATTAGAACAAATAAGGTAGAAATCTATGAATCTTATTGGAGAAATTGTGGGAGAAAAAAAGTTATTAGTCATTATAAATGATCCTTCAAGATTTAGGAAGTTAAAATACTTAGGAATATGGTTTCAGAAGCTATAATTTTAGTAGATCCTGAAATGTAAGAGGTTGTTATGTCATGGAATATACTTACAAATGTAATTGAGATTATAATTTTTTGAGACATTCAGGATATTATCATCACTTAATTAAGGATTTTTCAATAATAGTGACTCCAATCATGATATAACCTTTAGTGGTTGAAGGTTTTAAAGCATATTGTGAAACCTATTTAATGGTTCATGTATGTTTACACATGTGGAATCATCATGAGGTGGGTTATGGTTCTTAGAAACTCTAGACACATGAATACAATTATCTGAACTATCATACACATTTTTTTTTGTAGTGTATTCTTTAAATTGCTAAAGACCCTACATCTTTATAGAGAAATATTTTTTAGACACTAACCAAAAAATACTCAACTATATATTTTCCCATGTGATCTGAATATGAGGAAATGTTTATGTGTTTTATACCTCCAATCATTTGATTGTAAACACTTGTATGCACATGATAAATAAAATGTGATGGTTAATTACCTTAGTAGGAACAGCCAGCCTCTTAAGGTACTGAACATGAAATATGATTGGATACTGATTTCTTTGATCTCCAATATTCACTTGGATTTCACTAAAGATTAAAATGGAATGTATCTCTTCAATATTGATTTAACATCATCTATTATAGAGTGAGTAAGGACTATAAAATCTCTTTTCATTATTATATTATTATTCTAAAAAGAATCAAAGTTAGGGGTATTCTCAAATTATGGTTTCAAGATTCCTATTATTTTATATTTTTTCATGGAATTCTTGTGGTTGTATTCATAATAAGAGAATAAGTTGTTGAATAATATCATTCTTCATGGTTAGCTTTTTTACATAGGTGTATCTATGATGTATCATGATATTCACAGGCAATTCTGGTGGCTCGGTACAAAATGGATGATATAAAAAAACTTACTAAAACAACTCACTTTTCATGTGTGGAAATGACATGAGTTCACAATGGATTTTGGTGCCATTGTATCGAGGTCATCAAAGTGTTAAGATACAATGTAGGTTATCATCAATAACTTGAATAAAATGAATCACTCATTTACTATCAGGCAATCTTATTATATGGATACACTGGGTAAATTATATATCTTGTAGATCATAAAAATTATTGTCATGTTAGTGATTATATTCTCAAATCGGGATCCAAGGTTTACATCTAAAATTTTGCACATGTTGTAGTGTGTTCTTGTAACTCATGTAAAACTGAATATAAATTATCATGTTCGTGTTGATAGATAGTATGAATGGGCCATTAAAATTATAGAATATGTTTTTTGGGAATTTATACTTGATTTTTATAGATCATGAGAAGATTATATATCAATAATAGAGTTTACTTACAATAATAGATATCAGTAGTTTATTTAGATGGCTTCTTTTGAAAGACTATTTGGTAGACCCTATCATTCTCCATTATGTTGGATCGAAATTAGTGGTTCATATTTGATTGGACCCAATATAATATAAGAGATGATGTGGTAGGTTAATTTGATTAAAAAATAATTCAATATGGTTCAAAACTTTTAGTAGTAATATTTTAATCAAAGTATGTGAAGTTTGTAATATTTTATTTGATAATCATGTATTTCTCCACATTTCTCTATGATTTGGTCATAAAATGATGGGTAAACTGGGAATTTTGACTCCTAAATTTGTTAGACCATTTGGGATCATGGGTTTTATTTAGGAATCTACCTAATAATTAGTTTTTCTTCCTTATTTCAGTGTTATACATGACATATTTCATGTTTCTTGGTTGAAGAGATATTTACTTGATCCTTCCCACATTATTTGATTAGATAATATAGAATATGATGGTTCTTATATAGATAAACCCATTTTAATAAACAAATAGAGTGAGAATATTATATGGGTGGAGTTCATTCCTCTAGTATAGGTATAATAGATTCAAGATATATTTCAAGATGAAACATAGGATAAGGATGATGTTGTTAAAGTTTAACGATTGGGATTATCTCTTCTGGAAGTACATTGATGATTTTTAGGGATAAGAAGTAAGATAATGGGAGTATTTAAATGAACCACATCATACTGTTTTATTATTTTCATTTAGTTTTTAATTTTATAACTATTAAACTAATGAAAATGAAGTTTAATAAGGGTTATAATATAATTAAAAAGAAATGGGATGAAATAAGGAAATGGGGTGAAAATGAAGTTTAATAAGGGTTATAATAAAGGTGAAAAAGTAGTATAGAGGGCTTTTTGGTAGGGTTTTGGGTGTCTGGTCATATTTAGTGTAGGTAAAAGACCTTTTGGGTCTTATTAATAGGTATTTAGTTTCCTTATACTTAGTACCCAGTATAGACCTAATGGTTTTCTTAATTAGGGGGAAATGGTCAATTTACTTTACAAATATAAATTGCTTTTATAGTATGATTCCTGCCTCATTTTTCTAATGAAGATCCTATCAACTCATCCCCATCATTTTTTTCTTCTTCAATAATTTATCTATACTTAAAACTTAAAATATATCATTGTAAAGCTATGGAAAAAACTTTTCTTTGGAAAGACTAAGTTAAGGTAACCCTTATTTATCCTTTTTTTCTACTTTTCTTTAGGAAATGGATCAAATCCCTAATTTTTCATTCATATATGTTTCTATATATGACACCTTACTTTATTTTATAAATTGGTAGTATGATATTGAATTTAGTGATCTTAATATAACTCCATTTTTCTTTCTATTTATTTTTAGTTTTCCCTTGTGTAATGATTAAATTTATAAACCTTTATTCTTAGGTTTTTTAAAATCCTAGGTGGATGTGGCATACTTTCTTTCCATAATATTTGGAATTAAACTTAGTAGGATATTTAGTAGGACCCTCCTATATCACATATTATTGATGTGTATAGGGTGGCACTGGTATTTATAAGAGTGATATTAATCCCAAAATGAATCTTTCTATGAAAAAATGTTTTCTTAAACTAAATTTCAATATGATTTTGGTTTGGCTAAGTTTATTATCCCCATTATACTAGTTATGATTTTTTATTCCATATTCTATCATGTGATTTTTTTCTAGATTACTAGTCATATCATTTTTAGTATATAATACTTGAAGTTTGTTATTTTAATTACTATAAAACACACATATATGTTATTTCTTGTTATTATAAACATGCAGAAAGGAATAAAAATTGTTATAAACTATATGAAGGAACCTTGGGTCATTGATAATGGAGACATCAACCTATTTGGTAGTGTGTATGGAACTCAATGATCTTCCCTCTTGATTAAGTATCTGATTTCTTCCATTTCCCCATATAAGTGTGATTACCAGCCGATGATCTCTTATATGTGTGTTCATCCTAACACTATATGGTAATCCGTTTCCTAAATGTGGGTTCCATATTTCTCAATTTGAGATTACAAGTTTTTACCCTCATGGATTCTGAGTGTATATCGAATAAATTATGGTAGGTTTTCACAGTCACTTAGTTAGTAGGTGTAAGAAAACATGAAAGGTTAATCATTCAACTTAACTCAGACTTAGAAGATAAATTTATTGCTTTATAATTTTCTTACTTTTCTACTCTATATCACTACTGCATACACATGGTATTATAGTATATAGGTAGGGGTTGGGTGGTGACCACCTACTTGGTATGATGTACTCACACCCTAAATGTGTCCCTTGAGATGTGTATAGACATTTTTGTTTATAAATCATGTAAGGGGGAAATCCCAATGCATAAGTGTTCTTAAGAATTAGTAGTTTAATACATTATGGTATTTTTAGAGATTTGGTGGATGGATCAAGTGAGGATGTCATGGGTTGATTTAGGTTTCTATTTTGGTATGTCTTATGTATATAACTTCAATTTAGTTATGTTTAATGATTCTTTATTTTCTTTCTATCTATTGTATCTTGGTGTTTCATTTTAGTGGTTCCTAACTATAAGATTATACATGTTTGGTCTATTATGTGCTTTTGTTTGCACACATATAGATATTTTTTATACTTTTATATAGGTATGAAAGGTACCCATTGGTATTTAGGTTTATTTTATTGGTGCATAATTTTTTTTATTTTTTGAACATCCATCATATAGACAGACTATAATGGTTTTTTAAAAAAATTCTTAGTTACCTAGAGTAATTTTAAAAGAGGTAAAATCACTTCCCACATTATCCAATTTGACCCTCAACATTTGTACCAGCCTTTAGTGATTAAGAATCATTTCATAGGTCTTATGGTGATTTGTTTTGAACCCTTAAGATCTACACTGGGCTATTACATTGATCACACAATGGTTACCTTTCTTTATCTACTACATTACTCAATCTACAACCATATAAAAAATACCACCTTTATCTAATGAAAAATTTACCCTAATGAACACTTTAACCTGATAAGTTATATATCCTGATAAATACCATACCCTAAAAATACATAAATGAATTCTATATTAATTTTATAAATTCCTTGTGTCCTAATCCTAAAATTTTGTATCCCATTTCTAAAATTATTAGTAATTTTCTAAAATTATTTTAAAAAAAGTTTTTAATGGTGTTAATGTTAATCCTTTACTTTTTTTCATTTTTAACATCCACAGTTCTTACAACAGAGTGTGATAGAAAGTACTTCCAAAAAATTCTTATTGTAGTTATTTTTATTATTGTTCTATTTTTATTTATTTTATTTATAATATATTTATATCACTTAAATATGTAATTTTATTATGAAATAAATGACATAGTTTTGTCTTATATCATATTTTGATTAATTTAAGAAGCTCAATCTTGATTATATCTTTAATGTTAATTAATTTTAATCTATAAATAAAAAAATTATTTAGAATAATAAAATATACTATAGAATATACTATAAAACTTTGTATTCCTATAGGCCACTTATATGGTCTCATTGTTGACTTAGACCATGTAATAATACAATTGGTCCAGGAAAGTATGGTACCATAAAAACGATTAGGATTAGTGGTTGAAAGTAAGAAATGGTAATAATTTAGTTGGGATAACAGGATAACAACATGACTTGAACTAATAATAGTTATAAAGGTAAAAATATTTAAAAATTAATATTAATGGTGTATGTGATCATACACAAGGGCCTTGATCATTTATTGATATTGTTTGGAGGATTCATGTATTATCTTATACATGCTCAAATGTTTATAGAATGCCTTATGTAGTTTCAAATTGGAAATAACATTATATGTATTTTTATATTGATAAGGGTTGCTATGTAGTTAAATTTGTGATAGATTATTATCACATAAGTATCCCATAGTAAGGAATTGATCAAAATCATTCATTTGGGGTTATAGGTATATTTCCTGGTCATTAGAGGATTCAATCCTACAAAGCGTAGTCACTTCATCTAACCCCAAAAATCATGTTACTTTTTGTTAGTAGTTTTTGGGATATCATATCAACTATAATTTCAAATAATATTTTTATTTCTCATATCTTTTATCACATTTCCCTATATTGAGGACCCTACTTTCATGGATATCTTTTATGTTTTTAGTTTTGAAAAAAAACATCTTGTAAAGGTATCTCTCCTATTTTTTCATGTAATTGATCATATTTTCATTAATAATAATCTTGAATATTTTCAGTAATGAAAATTTCCAAGGGGATAGGGAAAATATAGACCCAAATTTTCTATTTAGGATTTTGATAGATTCAAAGAAGTTTTTTTGTTATATTTAGTCTTAATTGAAAAATAAAAATTTTAACACTAAAGAGGAATTCATATATAAATTTTTAATGTTTCATTGATTTTGAAATTACAGGTTTCCTTTTAGGTGTTAATCCTTTATTAACCTAAGATGGTTCATTTTTAGGTTACCAAATTAGACCTAATTCGATAATCTATTAGGAAACATATATATTCATAATGTACTTTGAACTTAACTTAATATCCCCATAATCACTGAAAAATCTCAATCTCATCTAGATTTCCTTCATTCATTCTATCAATTATGAATCTAACATTTATGATTAGTGGACACAACTATGAGAAAGTTTCTTTTATATTTTCTGTCACGAACCGAATCTGGTCGCCACCATTAACGGCACCAAAACCGGCCCGTGGCAAGGCCTGAAGGGCATTACCTATCCCCACAGGCTGGTACAATTTCCCGGGTATCAAAAAATTTGGTTTGGGAACGATTTACCTGAGTATGAAAGCATAAAACATAAAAAAATAATCAATAATTAGAATCTGAAAATTTCATGCTAAACAATTCTTAACAAAACCAGATCTGAATACATATGTTTAAAGACACTACAAGTGGTCCAAAAACAAATAATGACAACATAAAGACATCCCCATGGACTCCACATGACAAGGGGGTCATCACCCACAAGCCTTCTCCGTAACTCCGCCCCAACGATGGGGACTAACACCCTGAACCGCCATCACCCTTAGCCTTCCCTTTACCTGAGTCAAGCATAAGCAGGTCTACTTACACCCAAGGGGTGTAAGTATGGTGTGATCCTAATCCCAATATGATACCACCAGATGATTCCAAAGGGCATGCAATACAATGTGAACAAAACAAGCAATTTTAATACACAAGGTGAAACAGTGTTAAAATTCGAAGAAATGAAACTTTCAAATGAAAATAGTTTTCAATACGAGAATTTCAGAATGTTAAAACATTAAATATACATGTGAGATACTGTAAATTACTGCCAAAAACACCCCACAACAAGGGTAAATACCACAAATACAATGAGTACCAAAACCGGGAACACCCCTAGGCAACTAGATAGTCTCGGGCCCTATGTACCTCGTACCTCGGTGTAAAGTATCCAAGTCACAATCCTTTCCCGTGCACGAGCCACTAGTAGGGAACATACCCATAACCTAGTGGTCCCCAAATATCATCCACATAGTTTAGTTAGAGTTGTCATTATCCATTTGCTCAGTGAAACAGGGACACAACCCATCCGGTCCACTAGCCGTACTAGTACATATCTGCCCACCTAAGTACCGGGGATTCCCCTTTTTGTGCTCAAACAATTTCAGAAAACAACACACATCCTTTTTAATATAAAATATCACTAATGGTCACAAAAAAAACAGTACAGTAGCTACACACATTTTATACCATTTAAAACACACAATAAAATATTTTGATTTTCAATAAAACAACCTCTCAAAACATCACATTGTTTTGCACCCAAAGCTCTTTAAAATATCCACTTTGAACACTATGTGAACACTTTTAAGTCATAAAAGAAAAATTGAATTTCAATACCCTTTAATGAAACCAGAAATTCACTTATGGGGCATCCCAATGTGAACCAATAAGTTATATCTTTTGAAAACCACCATTTTCACACAAACATGGCACTTAAAGCCCATTTGCTTCCCAAACACCATTTAAACAAACTTTCGAAGCAAAAAACAAAAGGAATAAACATTCAAACCATGATTTTCAATCCTAACATAGTTCAATAAAATCAACTAATTAATTATAGGTCAGCCCAAAATGAACCAATACAAGATTTGTATGAAAAACCCCCAATTTCACCAAATATTGGAACTTAAAATTCATTTGCATTATAAATGAAACTAAAACCAGTTTTTACAGAAACATTAAAATAAAATAGACATTAAAGTACCATGAACACGGCAAGATAATTCACAAAAATTGCACGCACAATGGAATCACCTACCAAAGTAACAAAAACCCTTGAATCTCCGTGCGAAAATCAAATCGCACCCCCGCCGCACCAAGAGAGACCTAGATCAAACCTAAAACCACAATAATTTGCCAATAAAGACCAAAGTTAAACCCTAGGTTCTAAAACCTAGTTTCTGGACATTAGGAAACTAAATTATAATCAAATAAACCCTAATAACAATGAATGAAACCCTAAGTAGTTTGAAAGAGGAAAGAAAAGGACTCATTTACTTGAAGTATCTTGAAGTAATCACTCCAAAACACCAGTATCTGAAATTTAAAATATCCAACATTCAGGGTTAGTTCGAAAAATATTTATTAGGTAATTTAGGAGTTAGAATGGAGGAAAAATATTGAGAATTGAGAGAGTTATGAAAGAAAGAATTTACCTCTTCAAATATGGACGATTTGAGAATCCTATGAAGTTCGGAACCAAATCACGATTAACCAGAGATATAAAGAGAGGTGAGAGAGTTCAGACGCACGTATGGGTTAATTTTTCTTGGGTGAGACTTGGAATCACCGAAAAATCCCAAAAATTGAATAAGTTATAACATAATCAAAATTTATTTTTAAAACAGGAATTGGGCTTTCGGGCAGGCCCAACCCCTTAGATAAAAACCCAAATAAACCTTGGTTATGGACTTCTAAAAGCTCCAAATTAACTTGGTGGTGTTAATAGGTTAGGGGAGGCCAAGTAGGAATTTTAATGGATGAAAAATGTTGAAAAATGAAAAAGTTATAAAAGATAAAAAATTTATTTTTCAATCTATAATTGGGCTCACTGTTTGGCCCAATTCATGAATACTCATCTATTCCTCCCTAAAACCTAGGGAAACCCCTAAAACAAATAAAGGATGTAAATTAAATGAAAAATACCTTTAAAATATGTCATGTATGTGACATTTTCCCAATATTCAAAAATTAATACCCTTCTAGTATCTTAATTATCCTAAAATTCATAGTTTTCCAAATTTATTAGAGGATATTATTCAATATAGTTTTTGGTAATTTATATTCTATTATTACATGATTTTTAATCAATTAATTATGTTATATGAATCACATATTTATTTTTTTATCATTCATCATGGACTAAATAAATTATGGAATCTCTCTCCCTCTATTATTTTAGCTCATTACATATAAGAAATGTATTTTTTTTAACTTATTAACATGTGATTTATAATCTTGTTATGTATAATTTAACCTTTCAAAATTAAAAAAAATGAATCATTATATTTTCTTTAGTTTTATCTTTTTTTTGTATTATTATTTTTAGTCTTTAGAAAAACATTATTTCGTCATCATTGTTTTACCTAGTTAGTTATCTTTTCCTATTGACCCATAAATTTCAAATAAAAATTATTTTAATAATATTTTTATATGGAATATTCTTTTCCATGCAAATTAAATTAACACTTTTTTAGAAGTTTTTTCTTATTTAACTTTTCTTCTTAGAATACTCTTAGATTAAGGTTTTTATTAGTAAAATTAATTATTCATATCTTGTAATTCAATATGATTTTTTTTAAAGACTTTGGTGTATTTTTTTACTTCGATATTTAAAAAATTATGATGTTACAAAATAAATATAGAACATTTAGGGATTACCCATGCCAGAGTTCTGTGCTCCATCTACCTTCGATCCTAATTCTTACTCTGCAGCTTCTCCTCCACCTCATTCCGCCTCAAGCCCTCCTGTCTTGGCTTGGTGCCCCACCTTCTCCTTCAGGGATTATCTTTGCCGGCCTGCTTTAGATCCGTCTTCCTCTTGCTTTTCGGCAATCCCCTTACCCCCTCCAGTGGTCTCGTAATCTGGCTCATGCGTCTCTTTGGAGGTTCCTGCTGTGGCTTTGAATGAGGCGGTCACCTGCCTCCACTGGACCTTTATTGCAAGGTTTAGCTCGGCAATGCCCTCGCTTCCTATCTTCCAGCAGATCGTGGAATCCTGGGGTCTTAGGGTTCCAGCCTGTATCTCAGCAGTGCATCGCAAATCCTTCTGCATTGTGTTGGCCTCGAAGATAGATTTCGTCCATGCCTGGTGCAATGCCCCCCGATCCTCTGGCTGTTGGTGCTTCAACCTCTCCCGTTGGTCGATGGAATCGCACAAAGGTAGATAAGGTTTGCGGGTGGCTATTTGGATCGCTCTCCCTGTGCTCTCCCTCCCCTTCCTGAATTTCCCCTTCTTTTAGGAAATTGGAGACTCCCTAGGAGGATTCCTGTGTGTGGATGCTCGTACCCGTAGCTGCTCTGATGCTTTGATGCCTCGCCTTTGTATTGAGCTGGATATTGCTCTTCCCTTGCTGAAGTTCATCTTTCTTCGGGTTCAGGATACGCTTGATTGGAAACAGGAGGTCATCTACCCCACGTTCCCTCTGTTCAGGTTTGCAGGAAGGTTCATTCTGGAGGTCATGGCCAAAGCAGGGAAAGGGGGAGGTTCTTCAATCTCAGGATCTGGGCTCGAATTTTGGTCAGAGGATGGATGATGGTCATCCAGCGGATGCTCCACCTCATCTGGAATCTTCTTCTCTAGGCTCGGTCTGGTCCCCCTGTCCCCCTTCAATCGAGTATGGTTCTAGTACCTTTCAATCAGATGGCTCTTTTCCCTATGTCAGGTGACTCTCCTTCCACTAGTAAGCCCCTCCCCCAGGTCGCCCGGGATCTCATTGTGTCAGTGAAGGTGATAAATTTTCTCCTTTCACTAAGAAGGCTTTGCCACCCCATCTTGTTTTCCCCCTTTCTTGGTACCTATGCTCTGCTATATCGGATGGCCAGGGGATCCCTCAACTCCCTCCAGCAGTTTCCAGCAGATCTTCAGAGTTTTTTTTGTCTTCTAGGCCGCCTCCTTTCATCCAGGACCTTCTATATCAGTCCCCTCCTAGCGAGATGAAAAGGAGGAAGGTCCGTTCATAGGTCTTATCTACTCCCCCAGCTACTCTTCCCCGAGGGGGACCCCATATGGTATCTGTACACGATCTAGGCTGAGACAGTCCAGGGAATGTTCCTCCCCCTTCAGAAAGCGCCTAAACCACCTAGGGCCAAATCCAGGTATCCTCTCTTTTAAATGGATCCCATCTTCATCTGGAATTTCTATGGTATTGGTGCCAGGATCAAGAATGACTTCATTACCTCATATATTAAAAAACATAAGGTTGCTCTTACACTGCGTTTGGTGATATTTTAGTAAAAGAAAATAAATGATTTGATAGTTTATAAAAGAAAAGAAATGAAAAGAAATGATTGTGATTTATATCCTTGTGTTTGGATCAAAAACTTCGTAAAAAAAAGAAATTATTTGTATTTCTATCCATCATGTTTGTTGATAATTTTTAAAAGAAAAGAAACTGTTTTGATGCAAATGACACAAATAACCTTTGTTAAAAAATAACACATACACACAATATTAATTCAAGGTAATCAAAATAATAAAAATAATAAATAATTATTAATTCAAAATTATTAATTCAAGGTAATAAAAATAATAAATTCATAATTTTAAATTCAAAATAATTATTATTTCAAAATAATTACTAATTCAAAATAGTTATTAATTAAAAGTTATTAATTCAAAATATTTATTAATTCAAAATTATTTATAAAATATTTATATAAACTATTAATAAAGGATAATCATAATTAATTATAATCAAAATTATCTATAATCAAAATTATTTATAAATTATTTATGATTATTTATATACACAAAATTAGTCATAATCAAAATTATTTATATAACATTATAAAAAAAATTATATTTTGATTGTTATTAATACTTATAAATTTTGTTGAACTTAGAAAAATCATTATTTATAAATTACATTGAACAAAATTTATTCATTTATTTATAAATTATTTATGCACGAGCTGTTGAATTATTCATGCACGGAATTTTTATTTATTTATTTATAAATTATTCAGTATAGATATTAGGGATAATTTTGGAAATTTTAAAAAATGCTGGAATGGGGATGATTTCCGTCGGAATCGTCCCGATTTTGGGACGATTCCAAAAGCACCAGAATCATTGGCAGGGGAGAAATTGATTTCTCCCCATTTCCATGCATTTCGTTTCTCTCTATCTTTTTGAAGTTGCCAAATGGAAGAAATTTGTTTCAATCTTCCTGTATCATCTCTTTTCTTCCCAAATCAGCGCTGCCAAATGAGGGATTACTGCTATCATTGAGCACAAATAGAATCCAACAAAAATCAAGGGCTTTGCTTACAGAATGAAGTTTCATGTTGGTATGCATGCAGACCCCATAAACCATCACATATGGATATTCTGGGATAGGAACATAGTAGTGGATATGGTTCACGCTAATGAGCAATTCATCATTATCAAAGTGACCCAAGGAGGCAATAGCCTTCTCTTCTCTTTTGTATACGGGAGTTGTGATGTTTGGAAGAGGGAGGGTCTGTGGGATGGTTTGAACAGGTTTGATCTGGGGAACTCCCCTTGGTACATTGGGGGGGATTTTAAAACCATAGTTGATCCATCGTAAAAGAAATAAAGAGGGACCTATCCTCACAAGGGGAGCCTGGACTTTATTCAGTTCATGGCCAGCAAGGGGCTTAGGACATGGGGTTCACAGGGGACCAATTCACTTGGTGCTACAACCAAAGAGGGGGTCGCCGCTCCTGGAGCCATCTTGATTGTTGTTTGGACAATATCCACACTATTTATTCCTATATGAATGCTAAGGTCCCCCACCCAATGTGAGGCATTTATGATCACTCTCCGCTATTGGTCACCCTACCTCCCAACCAAGACAATCATGAGAGATTCAGATTTTACCAATAGTGGACCTACCTACTAGGTTATAACCAGGTTGTTATTAATGCTTGGAGGGGTCCCACTCAAGGGAATCTGTGGATAGGACTGCACTCTAAGCTGAGACGCCTTAAACATGATCTCCAAGCATGGGAAAACAGTCATCTGCCAAATGACCAGGAGTGTGAGGAAATTTCCAAGGAATTTGAACAGTTTGAATCAAGCCTTGAAGAGGAATGGCGTGAGGCAGTGTTTGAGGTTCTCTCTCATAAAAAAGATAGGTTGGCAGATTTGATCCTAAGACAAGAATGTATAGCTTGAGAGTCCTCAATACCAAAATGGTTGCGCGAAGGGGATAAGAACACTGCCTACTTTCATGCTTGCATTAGGGAGAAAAAGAGTCTGGTGAAGCCTAATATATTGACGGGGGATGGATCCTACTCTGAGGACCGGGATGCTATTGGAAGAATGACCCACACTTTCTTTAGTGATCTCCTTGCTGGTCTCAACCCACATATGCCTAACGGTTATCCGAGTGATCATGAGGGTATTTTAGTTGTGCTCCTGAACCGTGTTTCTAACCAGAAAAATAGGTTGATGGAGTATGTTCCTAAAGAGCAGGATATTTATGAGGCAATGCTTGGTCTTCATCCTAAGAGTGCTCCTAGCCCGGACAGCTTTCCTGGCTCTTTCTGTAGAGCTTCTTGGTCGGTAATTAAAAATGATATTGTTAAGGCCATTCATGATTTCTTTCATGGGGGGGCTCTCCCGCGTGTGGATTGTGGTACAACCCTTGTCCTTACTCCCAAGATCAAGGCTCCATCCAATCTCCCATTATAGGTCAGTGAGTATGTGCAATTTTCCTTACAAAATTCTGGCATGTATCATCAACAGATGAATTCCCTTGTATTTACCTCAATGGATTTCTCCGAAGCAGCATGGCTTTGTTAAGGCTGATCTATCCAGGGTGCAATTGCTTTGGCTCAAGAATTGATTTGGGACCTCAACCTCAAGACCTGTGGCTCTAACCTAGTTATCAAATTAGATATGAATAAAGCATTTGACAGAACTGAATGGAGCTTCATAAACAAGGTGCTCACAGGTATGAGCTTCTCCTCTTGGGAATCTGATCTTATTTTCAGGTGTTTTAGCTCCTCGTGGTTGGTTGTCTCTTTCATGGGGAGAACATGTGGCTTCTTTAAAGCTACTCACAGGCTAAGGCAAAAAGACCCCATTCCCCCCACTCTCTTCATCCTCACCCAGGATATCCTAAGCCGCCTCATCAATATGAGTGTACTAATTGGAGACATACTCCCCTACCGAAATATCCTGAACTCCATCTCCACCTCTCATATCATGTTTGCAGATGATACAATTATTTTTATAAATGCTGGAAGGAGGTCAGAATGTGCCATTAACAAAATTTTTTAAGATTATTTCCATTTGAGAGGCCAGGTTATAAACAAATCCAAAACCATCCTTTTAATTTCCAGCAAATGTGATGCTAGTAGGGTCTCCTTATTGTGCCACAACATTGATATCCAGAGAGGCAGCTTTCCAATTGAGTACTTGGGTGTTCCTATCTCTCTGAGGAGTCTTCGTATCCGTGATTTTGACCATATTTTAATAATATTACAGGGAGGATACTCAACTGGACAAATCGTTTCCTTTCCTTTGGGGGTCGAATCACACTTGTTAACAATGTCCTTCTTGTTGTTCTTATTCATGCATTGGCTTCTATCAAAGTTCCTAAAGGTGTTATCAACACTATTGACAAGGTGCTCGCATGCTTCATTTGGTATACTCTGTCTGAAGGTAAAAAACACTAGGCATCTTGGTCTAAAATGGAAAATCCAATTTGCGAAGGAGGTATTAATGCGCGTATCCTCCGGGATACATTTCACTACATGAACACAAAGTTGGTGTGGTAAGCTATTGAAGGGAACACCCTATGGGGAAGGGCTATGTCCCGGTGATGTAGTGACTTGCTGACTGGGCACTTCCATGGATCTCCCTTTTGGTCCCTAATTTCACCCCTAGTCTCAACTCTGCTTCCTTTCTCCCATTGGATTATTGGGGAAGGTGAGATTTCCTTTTGGCACAAAAATTGGGTTGGCTCAATCTTAGGTTTTCCTAGTTGTCCTGCCTACAATATTTCATTTAAGGAGGCAATCAACTACCTGACTTTTATCAAGGTTGTCCTGGATCCTGATCAACAAGATGCCTTCAACATTATCAAAATGAACTCTGAACCATATAGGTGTATTTTTACCCCCTCGTCCACAAAATCTTTCTCCTCCAGACTTCTAAAGGGTTGTTGCCTCTAGCGGAACCTTTGATCGATGGAATGATATCCTCGGGTTTCATAATATCCCCTCTAAGTACAATTTCCTCAACTGGAGAGTCTGGAACAAGGATGTGTCGACCGATGATAATATCTAGTGGTGTGGTATTTACCTCGCCTCTTGGTGCCACTGTTGTAAACACCACAGGGAGGAGTCCTTCGACCACCTATTCTTTGAAGTATAGTGGGAACATACTGTCTGAACCTTCTTCGGTGATTTCATGGCCTTCGCCTCCTGGAATCATTCATATCACTCCTTCTTGGACTGTTGGTTTGATGGGGTGAGTGAGACGGAGCCATAAAGGAAGGATCGATCTCTTATCCTCAGTACTGGGTGCTGGTCTATCTAGAAAGCACAGAATAAATCACGACACAAGGACACACATTCTACAGATAAGTCCCTTGTTATCAGAACTAGGAATCTGCTTATTGATTTGGTCTGCCTTTTCAGCGACTGGCATGATGCCCCTTCTCTTAGGACGTTTCATGTGAGAAACTCTTTGGCTCAGCCCCCATGCAGTGGATCCATGGGTCGGTGGATTCATTGGTCCCCCCCCCCTCATGGGCCTTAAACTCAATACCGATGACTCGTGTATTTCATGTGACATGAAAGGTGTGTTTGTGGGGGGGGGGGGTCCGTGACTTTTGTTACTTGGTTATCATGGTTTTTACGACCCACTTTAAAAGTGGGAGCCCTCTCAAAGTGGAAGGAAAAGCGATGCTCACCGGTTTACACTTATGCAGCCAAAAGAACATTTCTCTGACAGAAGTTGAAACAGATTCTCGCATCCTTTATAATGTGCTTAATGGAACAAGTACAATCCCTTGGTCTATATCCTATATCATCAGGAAGTGTAGAGGCATTCTCAATAGTAGCATTCAAGTGTCTCATACCTAGCGTGAGGGGAAAAAGGAAGCAGATTTTCTTGCTTCCATGACGGTCCAGGCCCTCGGTACTTCCTATTTTACAAGCATTAACACTTTATATCTAGAGGGGAATAACTTAGTCTGAGGGTATGCCCTTGGACTTCATTACTTTAGACCACCTTATGTCAGTCTGTTGTATGTCTCATTTTTCTTGTTTCCTTTTCCCCTAAATAAATAAAAAAGTTGATGAACATTTAGGGATTTATTTGGAAGTAGGGTTATGGTTAGAATATTTATTCAAGGTTTAAAATCAAGCACTCAGTGGGGTCCTAAAGTGTACTCTATAGAACCCATATGTTAACATTAATTATTTATTATGAGTGACTAAATTAGATAATCTAGTAAAAATATTAACTAAATACCTTGAATTTAACCTTTCCATGAAAAAAAATTAATTAATTAAAATAAGTATATAAAATTTTATGTTTAATATTATCATAGAAGGTTAAAATTTATTTCTCCATGAAAAAACCTTCACATATCTAAAATTTAGCATATTAGATAAATTATTCATCCTAAAATGTCTTCTCATAAAATATGAGAAAATGCCTAATTTATTTTTATGAAGTGAAAATTAGTAATTTTTATTTTTAAATGATTTAGTTACAATTTATAGATAGAAGAAATATGGGTTTTCATGATGACAATAATATTTTTAAAGAGTAATCATACTTAGTATCCTACTGAGAAGGACAATTAAATATTATTAAATTCATTCTTAGTTAAATCTATTAATATTTATTTTATAAGCACCTATAATTATTTTAAAAAGGATACTAAAGGGATTTTATAAGTTTTACATAGGTTCTCTTTTATTAATTGGTATATAAATTTGGTATGAATTCATTTATTAAGTGGTATTTCAATGCAACACAAATCATTAAAGAATGATGTATGTTATGGTTCTTGGAATAAATGAAGTGAAATATAAAATTCATCTAATGGGTTTGGCATGTTGTTATAAATTCAACTATTTTTTATAGAAATTTCTAGTATAATATGTATAAATAAAAGTATTTCTATATTTATACAAAGGATTTATTATTATAATATCCATGCCTAGATGGAGGGTAATGTCTCATTTTTATTGGGAAATCTCAAGATCCACTTTGGAATAAGTCTGACACATGGTCACCCTTAGCTACTATGGGTTGAAACATCACCCTTTATTGATGGGTAGAGGAATGATCTTTCCTTGCTATGAGGGTACCATTTTTTTTTGAGTTATTATTATTATTATTATTTGATCTTATTAGCTGTGTCTTTTTTATTAGTGGATAAAATACGTGTTTGGTTTATTTTATTTCTTTATTGCAATTATGGTTCTTAGTGATATATAGCTACCGCCTGTGATTCTATTCTAGGTGAAACCCAACATTAAATGATAAATTGGACACTTAGATGACTTTTTTATTAGATTAACCCACTCCCATTATCATGTAAGCCCTGAATATATGAGGTTTCACCTTATAATATAAGAAACTATTTATTGGGGGTTGGTTTGAGAGGATGGATTTACCATATGAGTATACACATATCTTCTTTCCATGTGTGGTTCTAGGTTTTAGAACAATGGGAATTTTTACTTCGTTTAGTGATGCATAGTTAGTGTGAATGACCATTATTTTTTTTGTTTGAGTGGAATATTTATGTAAGACATTTATTGACCATGATTAGGGTATATTTTTGTGGTTATATGGCCTTATTATAAATCATTGATAGGTTTGTAGTGGTGTGCATTATATTATACATGTACTATGTGTTTTAGTGTTAGGTTTCTTTTACTAAACTATTCCATAGCTCTAGGTCATGGAATATACCATGTGCATGGGTTGGGCTTTATGATTTGGTTTTATTACTCTTTATGGTTGCACCTAACCTATTTTATTAACGTTTTACTTTCTGATATCAGTGTTTGGGGTGACCATATAGGGTAGAATTATTCTCCGATGCATGAATGCATATACGTTTTCATATTCTATCTTTGGTATATAATTGAAAGATAAAATAGGATAAAATAATTTTAGTGTATGTTGGTATGAGTTTTTGTTGAGATGCATATTGGTATAAAGGTAAAAAAAAGCTCCATAGGTTGTGCCATTATATTTCATATTTAAATTTTAGAGTTCTTTTTAGGGGGTTCATGTGACTATTTTTTCGATGCATTTGTTTATTTAATTTTTTACTTTACATTAATTCATGATATTTTTATATTATCACTGGTGGATTAATGATTACATAAATTTTCATGTATTATTAGGGATAACATATTTTTTGGATGCATGGAAAGTTAATTGGAGTGTAATTATTGACATTTTTATGATTTATATCCTCATTTATAGTAAAAAATATATCAACTTATTAGTGGTGATCTCAGGGATGTAACTACCTAGTCTTGTAAATAACTAGGTTGGGGTCCCAAAATTGTTTGGTCATGTTAATTATGAACAATCAGAGGACCCTCGATATAATAGTTCTTCTCATAGAATAAAAATCCTCTTATGAATATGATAGGACTTTGATAGGGCTCATGGGGGTTAGAGAACATAAATGGGACTTCTCCTAGGATTTGATAGGCTTGATAATACAAGTAACAAAAAAAATCAATATATAATTCCTAGTATTTTTAATACCTTACATTGTTGGAGAAATAATTCAAAAACATAAAACATGCTCCTCATTTTAATCATAAACCCTTCATCCTCTATCCAATATATAATTACCTTGGATAATTTACATTAAGGCTATTATGTTCTCCATTATCATCATAGATACTCCATGCTCTATTTAATATAGATTTATCAAGATCAATTAAATCAAAGGTGAATGATCTAAGTGAATCTTCAAATCATTCCAAATTATTTGTTCGGTATGATTAACACTTGTGATCTCTAGATATAAAAAAATATAGCATCCTGATAAATTACCTCATGAGGTGGATATGTTCATTTTATTTATATTTTTTCTAAAATATAATATATATATATATATATACAACCCTAATCAAAATATCGAAAAAGGTAGGTGGGATTTTTTCTGTTGATCTCCTCAACGATGATTCTAGAAGCACAAAGTAATCATTTCTCATCTATAGTCTCTAGGAATCCATCTCAGTGGTTCCTCAACTTCACTTCTATCACCCCCACACACTTTAAGTTAAAGGATAATCAATTATTTTTCTTATATATGAGGAGGTTTAGATATTGGATGATCATTTCTTATTAATGCTCATCGGTTATTTTTAGGGTCTTAGGTTGCGTATAAGTACAATAAAAAAGATGATGGAGATGATCAGATTAACTAAGGTTGTTATTAGCCTTCTATGTGATTTTCATGTTCTTTTGAAATTCACAAATAGAGATGAATTTTAGTGGTATTAGAACCATGAATCATGAAAAATTTATAATTATATAATGGTTATCTCTAAGTGGTCTCCATTATCTATAAATGGATGTGAATCCCTTCTATTATGTATTTGGGTTTGTTTTATCAATATTCCTTTGAACCTTATGGTAACTATGATCACACTCAATAATCCTGTCAATATTTATGCTACTACAATTGATATTTACAGTCCCTTTATAACTTAGGTTTTTATAGAAATTAATATATCGTTTGAGATACCTTCTGGAATTTAGATTAGGAATGGGGATGATTGATTTTTCCAGGAAGTTTGTTATGGAAACATTCCTACCTTCTATACTAGTGTATCTACCATGGTTATTTGGTAGTAATGTGTAGAACCCAAGTTGTTTAGGCTCCAAAAAATAGAGTAGCAATGGAAGAGGTGATTGGCATAGATAAATATATGATTCAGTTTGATTATGATATAGTCTTGAAGATATGGATGAAATGTGAAAATCAAAATTTTTCAAATGGTTGTCAATCTATTGATGAATTTTCTTATAACCTAAATACTTGATCTCTTGGTATATCTTAATTAAAGTATAATTGATCTCCTGACAGTCTTGGTTAGGCATTTGATCCCCTTAAAATTCCTAAGGATGATGTTGATTCCAAATATTGTGATAGGGATGTTCATTTAGAAGTAGAAGCCTTGTATTCGATTGGGGTAGACACTCATGGTGAAATAAGGTAGGATTTTGGGTTAATATTAATCATAAAATTATTGTTCCTACTGTAACACCCCAACTTGAACCACTAGGTCTGAGCCAGAGGGTCACATGAACTCATGTGTGACTCCCTGTACACAAGATGATATTGACTAGAAACAAGGTCTAAGTCCTTCAATGATGAGACTATACCCTCGTTATAATGTCATAGAAAAAATAAATAATATAATAATAAATAATATAATGATTAGAGTATCATGTGGAAACTAAAAAAAATAAAGGTCATGCATGTTATACAAGAATAAACAGATACCAAAGTGGAAATCTGAACCTGAGTATAAAGTATAGATAAACTATAAATAAATAGTGGAATCCTCCAAATTCAGTCTCGATCTACTACCATCTCCATGCTCCTCTACTCAGTCATCCACCACAGGGATTTTTCCCTTGGCCAGATCTCTATTCATGAAATCTACAAGAATGCTGAATTCCTGAGTTGGGTGTGATTATAAGACTCATTAGGACACCACCAATGCATCCTTAAGAAGTGAACTCAAGTAAAAAATTGAATGGAATAAATAAAAAAATAAATTTTCAAGCAACACAACAATCCAAAATTGATCACCCATGTGCTAACTAAGCCACCTCAAGCCTCGACCGTACCTGCTTCAGCTCCATTATGGAAGAAATGTTAATGTTTCAAGAGTAGTAAAGGACTATCTGTGAGGCTAATAATCATGTTTCTCAACATCGTGTGAACATAATAATCATCATTCATTGGGAATCAAGTTATTTTGGTTATCGACATCCGTTATGCATCGAGTGATCATGCTACTCATCATTCACTAGGAATCGAGTGACGTGCTCTTTGGCATCCTCTAGGCATTGGGTGTATCACACAGAATCTAAGAGGCACCATCATGTCCCTACCCTATGATTAGGTCCATTATCTCCATCGTTGAAAGTCATGTACACTCCCTCTATAAATGATAAACATCTCACAATAGTCTACCTACCTTGGGCTCCAAGAACAATACCACAAAGGCACACATGATAGGGTAGAATAAAAAATCAAGCATAGTATTCATTATAAATAACGTATAAATATAGAATCATGTGATCAATATCAAACATAAATAAAAAAATCTACATGTGTACTCATGACATAAAATACCACATAAAGTTATCACAGGTTACGCACATACCTGCATGTGATCAATAATCAAGAATTACTTTCAAGTATGAAAATACAAGTGTTATATCATGGTGAAAAGTGTAAACAAGATCCCCAAAAAGGTAGGGAGCTTCCTACCTCAAATTCATCGATGGTAACCTCAAGAATAATCCATCATGTGTAGTTAGAAAGTTTTAGGGGAAACCTCTACAACCAATAACAGCTCCTTGTGATCCTTATTATAATAGTTTTCAACAGGTTAATGTTTTAGGTTCATAAAGCATCCCTGGAATTATCTCTCTAAGGTGCAGGAACTAGGAAGGGGAGAGGATAAGGGTTTGGTCCCTCTTATAAAAAAAGAAGAAGGCCTAACTTTTATCAAGAGGACTCCACAAATATTGTGTAAGGTAGTTTTTGGACTGCTTGAGCTCAAATTAATAACCAAAAATAAAGGTAGTGCGGCCTTACTATTTTAGAAAAAAATAACGTGTATAGGCTTTTGATAATAAAAAACCCAAATTAAATATCATCATTTAATTTATGTTTTAAGAGACTCAGAATTTTAGGGTGTTTAATTTCATCAATAAAGATGATTCATGATCCTTAAAAAATCAAGGATTCAATTCTCATGATTTTTGGAACCTAAAACAGTCAAATATGCATTTTTTAGGTTGTGTTGTAGAATAATAAGAGAGAAAACCAGAAAAAATGGTAAAATGTTACCCTTATGTATAAGGTATGTGCTGCATAAGAGTAACTTGGGTTTACCCTTATGTAGTGGCAGATACCCTTACACGGGATTCAGAAATCTATTGATACCATTATGTAGTGACACTTACACTGGTGACCCTTATAAAAATTTTAAAAAACTAATCTTACCTAAGGGTGTAATTTTGGCCCGGCGGCCCAAAAGCCCGGCACGCCCGGTCCGAAAGCCCAAGCAGCCCGGCCCAGCAAAGCCCGCGTCGGGCCAGGCCTGGCTCGGGCTATAGGTACATCAGGTCGGGTTGTAGGTACATCAGGTCGGGCCTCGGCCTATCCAAGAAGGCCCATGTGCCAGGCCGGGCCGGCCCAAAAAAGCCTGGCCCACAGGCCTGTGTGAAGCTCAGCCCCTACGAAGCCCGTCTGTAAAAAATTATAACGGGAAACTGCTGGTAGGGAGATTCGATCCCCTTACCTCAAGCCTCCAAGGCTGCGTCTGTTATGTTATCAACAGACTGTGTGTGTGTGTATATATATATATATATACGTTAACGATATATATATATATGTATATATATCTCATTATATATTAACAAAAAATAATATATATATTATATATAATAATGTCTATATATACATATTATTATTATTATATATAATTATAATGTGTGTGGGTGTGTGGGTGTGTGTATAATACATACAACAATATATAATTATATATATATATAATAATAATGTATATATATAAACAAATCCATTAATAATATATATCAATTAAGTGTGGCTTTTAAAAATCCATTAATATATATATATATATATATGATTTAATAATATATATATATATATATAAACAAATCTATTAATATATATATATATATATCCCTGTCAGAATGGCTCGAAGGCCTTCTTTTTAATTTTATTATGGATAGTACCCCTTTTAAGGGTTGAAGGGGAACCCGTACATGACCCGTAAGCCCAAGGACTAGGGCCCGACTAACCCACAATACATGACCCGAAGGCCCAGAGGCATACCATGCCCATTACATGACCCGTAGGCCCAACCCACTAGAACTGCCCCTCCACAGCTTCTGCATCATTGGTCACCTAGCTCCCCACCTTGCATTGCTGATCGACTAGCATTGCCTCATACAAAGCTGCACGGTGTCTGGTCCCGATGGAGACTGTCATACCCTCTCATTCTTCCAATCCGGTTAGCTTTGTATCTAGGGGCTGCTATTCTTGTTGCTCTGATCCTCTTCTAGGGTCTGCTCTGTGTGGACTGGGCTACTCCATGGTTTATGTGGCCCGAAGGCCCTGTGGCCCAAAGGCCTTTGATGACCCGAAGGCCCTTGAGACTCGTAGGCCCAGACCGGTGACCCGAAGTCCCAAATCGGGTGCATAGTTCCAGCTACTACAGTACCGAACAGTAACTGCTACAGTACCTGAAAATTCGCCTCCACCGGTTTTGAACCTGGGTCTCTTGGATGCCAAGCAGGTTCCCTTATCACTCGGGTACGGGCTCGTTGGCTATATATATATATATATATATATCAATTATTTAATATCATATATATAATAACTTGTTGTATATTAATAAAAAAATAACACACTCACCTAATGATATTCATGCACGTCTCTCAACCTCCTTAATTTTTTTAAGTATGTTGCAACTTGCATATATTTTAACATCCCAGGTAAATAAAGAATAAGACATATTTTATATTTATTAATATTTTTGAATTAAATATTAATTTTACTTTAAAGGGGTTGCTATGTTCGATAGCATACCCGATACGCAACAACAGGTTTCTTTGGAATCTTACGTTACACACTAATAATATATTATTATTATTTTAAATGGTAGCTAACTCTTAGCCATTATATTGGAGGTAATGAACAAAAATAACTAAAATATGATTATACATGTCTGTTAAATGTATTTACATTTATCCAATAAAAGTTAGAGGCTTAAAATGTGAATGAATCTAATTTTAAGCATAATTTACATTAAAATGCTGATTTATCGCCTTTTAATGGTGAACCCTTTTTAGATATAGTTTTGGTCACTTTAATACATTCTATATGACCAAATAAAATCCTTCTTTAGAATGGGGATATCAAAATTTACTTTGTGTAAATTTTTGAAATTTTTCCGATAAAGTTCATTTTTTATTGAATAGTGAAAATATTGTATTGTAATTCAAAACTATGTTTTAATATAATTTATTTATATGGTTATATTATCTTTTTAATTGATTTTAAAGTGTAATTAGAATATATTTTTACCATTTAATCCAATTTTGGTCATTAGAATTAATTTCACTTTGAAATTTGACATAAACAAGTGTCAATCGTTTGATAATTATTGTTTATTAAAAACATGCTATTTGTTTTAACAATGGGAATTAATTTTAAAATTAATTAATGCCACTTCTATGTTTTGAATTTGGAAAAATAGACATCAATTTTTAATTCGGAATATCAAATAATGCTTAGGCTAAATTTTTGGTATTTTTCGGAAAAACTTCAATTTTTGATGAATAGTAAAACCACTTAGTAGTAGTTAAAAATGGATGTTTTCATTTAAATGAAATTTTACCGCTTTTGTTGATTGAATTTTGAAAATCCGACATACATGGTTGTCATCAAGAAATAAAATGTGGTTCAATAAGATGAAAATAATTTTTGGTGAATAGTACCTTTTGACTTTTATTTACCGCGGTTAAAGGTAAATAGGTTAATTTAAGGTAAAAAGAATATTATAATAATTAAAAATTACCTTAACACTTGTTCAAACCACATTGGTTGAGTCATTAACGACCATGGTCATCTTTGGTTCGATTTTGGAACCTCATTGAGCCACTTGAGAGTGAAAATGACAATTTAGATTAATTAACTTAAAGTAAAGGCAAAAATGACAAAAGCAAATATCTTTTAGTAAATTAATTTTTACAAAGGGGTTATGTAAATTATCATTTTGACTATAAATATTCATTGAAAAGCTAAAAATATTTCCAACATCATGATATTTGTTTTATAATTTTTAGACATAAAATAAATTAAATTATTTATGACACAATAATGATGCAGTATTTACCTCATTAATAAATGATTTAAATAAATAAGATTATAATGATTAAAATATTATCCAAAACATGTCCAATTCTGATTGGATGATTTTATTTCGACCATGATTCATCTTATCTTTGACTATAATGATTTTTGGACCTTTATAAACCGAATATCATTATATAATAAAATAATATTTTCACACTTTCCTAAAGAGCCCCTCTCCCCCCTTATAAAAGGAGACCACTTCTAACCAATTCCACACACCTCTCAAGCCATTTGGATCATCTAAAATCTTTCCACATAAGCTCCCTACATCCCTCTCCTCCTCCTAGAAGCCTTACCTTAGGCATAAGGCACTTCAAGAAGTCATTTGGTTCAAACCAAAGGGAGTTAACCAAATTAAAAGTAACAGTTTCTCTTAAATTGTTTTCTTTTATTTTACTTCTCCAACCCCTAAACTCTTTTTATTACTTTATTTTGTAACAACACCAGTATCCTCAATATACTATTATGTTTTTATGAGAAGGATTCAAACTACACTTACACACACATCCATCTAATGGATGAATAACATAATGTTTCTGTGGATGACAAACTAATGCCTTACGAAACGATGATCGTTCGATTATCTCCTACCACCTCTCATGGTGGCCATTATGATGGAATTGTATTTATATATGATATATATTATGTTTATGTTTTTTTTATGCATCTGTAATTTCTTTTTATAGCATGCCTTTATGATTTCCATTACGGGTAAACGCGATATCTCATTATAGGAAGTGCGGACTACCGCCCCCTCAAAGTGATGTAACTCGTTAATGCCTTATGTGGGATGTATAAAGGATAGAGTTAATGATATTATATATTATATTATACTGGAATTATAATATACCTATGTATATTTATGTTTTAATTCCATTAAAATAATAAATAGAAATGAAATTAGCGTTCATGCGTACATACGACTTACCATCTCCATGAACGGTGCATTTCATTTATTACCTCCAAATGTTATGTACTATTATAAATACATGTATATACTGGATATATATGATATATATGATATCTAAATCTGAATACCATTATAGATATAATGAACCTTTGATCACATGAACAACATGTAATTATAAGAAGTCCATTTTTGACTCCAGTACTAAATACCGAAAAAACGAACATTATTAACTTAAATGATTACATAATGTTTATAACATGGTAATAAGTGATATAAAAGGAATAATAAACTTGAAAAAGGTTCTTAAGAAAGTATAAATTAACTTTAGTTTATTATTCAGGAGATTAAAGAATGATCGAGTCAAGTCAGACACGAGGTAAGGGACTTCGTCTCAATATCCTTTCATTGAGGCATATTTTGTTTTAATACATGACTTTATTTTATACGCTATATAAATACCCTTGACTTTTAAAAGGGAATATTTTTCTATGAAGCGTTTTACTATATGAAAAAAAGGAATGTTTCTTTTAATGTAAGCGGTGACAACGACCTTTTCCACCGCCACGAGTATTATTTGATCTTTGGATTCCTCAACAAGATGTAATGTTTTTAAAAGAAAACAAATACCATATACTCTTTTATATATTTTGGTATTGAAAATGGTTTTGATAATGGATTTATTATGTCAATATATTTAAGTGATATATTGTGATTGAAATGTGGAAATTTCTTCTTTCCTTTACAATTGTTTCATGTTATGATCTTATAATGGTACTTAGACATTTGACGGGTGGTTACGTGATAAACCAAATTACGGGTGGTGCCGTGAATACCAGGACGGGTGGTTACGTTTTAACCTCCAATGCATTGGGTATGGAAGTCAGTGGTATGGCTATTCCATTTAGTGATATGTGTGGAAGTCGACCGCGTGGTTATTCCATTTAAGTATGTTTATGTCCCAAGTTACCTTTATATGTTATGTGTACTTTATATGGGTTTTATGGTAATATTTTGGTTACAAAAGGGTAAGTAATGATATTTTATTCATTGAAGAGTATTTAATACTTCATAAAGGTGAAAAGGATTACTTATGTTAAAGTATTCATGGTTTACTTGTTGTTTTGAAAAACTAACAGTTTTCCTTCTTTGTGTATCCCTTGCTGAGCTTTTTATGCTCATCCCATGTTTTTGAAATTTTTTTCACAGGACATAATGTGGAATAGGGTCAAGGATGAGATCAAGGAAAAGTCATGCTGTCTTAAACATGGAACTAGACATGACTCTTTTTTTCAATAGTTCATGTTTTGTAAAAAAAATGGAAACTGTGTATAAGTGTCTACTTTGTAATCTTTTGAGATGTAATAGTTATGACCTAACTCTCTAAAACTCTAAACTTGAAAAGATCCTCAATGTGAATTATTCATTTAATTCAATATTATGTAAGGTTTAAGGTCGGGTCCTTGTAGTTGGTATCAAAGGTTGGTTTAGACAACTTTAGGATTTGGGGTATTGTTAAATTAATAACCATAAAGTAATTTATGTTAATATTGAAATCATATAGCATTTACAGATTACCATGTTACTTCACCTAAGATATTTCTATGTTGGAATGGTTTTTCGTAGAGGAAATAGGGAGGTTGTGATGGGAAGTCATACAGAGGGAAATGACCTTCCAAATTAGCATCCTGAGATGGTCAGAATCATAATTGAACAGTTTACTGCAGTGATGGCTTAGTTGATTCAGGTGATAAATGGTGGTTGTGTTTATTAATGATATTTTGGTTTATTCTAAAAGTAAAGAATAGAATTAAAGTCATTTAAGGGTTGTCTTGAAAACCTTAAAAGAAAAGAAACTATTTGGGAAACTCAGCAAGTGTGAGTTTTGGTTACAACAAATTTCTTTCCTTGGAAACATTGTTTCAAAAAACAACATAACTGTTGATCCTGCCAAAACAAAAGCTGTTGAAGAATGGCCAAGAACCACAAATATAACCTAGATTCTTAGTTTTCTTGGTTTGGCAGTTTATTACCGGAGGTTTGATGAAAATTTTTCACGGTTATCTAGTCCAATGACTTAGTTAACTCGAAAATGTGTAATGTTCATTTGGAAAAAATAATGTGACGATTGTTTTCAGGAATTGAAAAGAAGATTGGTGAATGCTCGAGTTTTAGAATTGCCTTCTAGAAATGGTGAGTTTGTTTTCTACAGTGATGCTTCGTTGAAAGGACTTGGTTGTTTCCTTATGTAGAATGATCAGGTAATTTCTTATGCTTCACTTCATTTGAAACCCCGTGAGTTAAATTACCCTACACATGATTTGGAATTAGCTACTGTTGTTTTTTGCTTTAAAAATTTGGAGGCATCATTTGTATGGAGTGAAGTGGGAAATATACACTGACCACAAAAATTTGAAGTATATATTCACTCAAAAATAATTGAACATGAGACAGAAGAGATGGCTAGAATTAATCAAGGATTATAATTGCACGATCCATTAACATCTGGGAAAAGCAAATAAAGTGGATAATGCTTTGAGTCGAAAAAGTAATGCTTCAATAACTATTTTACGTTTGGAACAAGATCCTTTGGTTTTTGATTTGATGAAATTTGGCATATAAGTTTTTAGTGCATGAAATTATTCTGTTTTGTATCAGGTGTTAGTGAGATCATATCTATCAAACAGAATAAATCAAGCACAGAAAGAAGACAGTGAGTTATAGAAAAAGGTAGAGTTGGTTCAGAAGGGTAAGTTGCCTGAATTTAACACTGATAATGATTGTATTTTGAGGTTTGGAAAGAGATTATGTGTGCCTTGTGATTCACAGTTGAAGAATGAGTTGTTATGTGAAGCTCATAGTTCCCCGTTTTCAGTTCATCCTGGCAGTACTAAGATGTACAGAGATCTTCGTGAGTATTACTGGTGGGATGGAATGAAAAGAGATATTGCTGATTTTACTCTGAAGTGTTTGACTTTTCAGCAGGTTAAAGCAGAGCGGCAGTTACCGAAAGGGATTCTTCAGTATTTACCGGTTCCAGAGTGGAAATAGGAAAATATATCCATGGACTTTGTTATGGTATTACCTAAGACATCTTGAGGTAATAATGCAACCTGGGTTATTGTTGATTGATTGACTAAATCTGCTCATTTCCTTCATATTCGAGATACTTTATCTCTAGGTCAACTATCTCGGTTGTATGTTAAAGAGATAGTCAGGTTGCATGGAGTTCCCCTCTCCACTGTATCTGGTCATGATCCCAGGTTCACTTCTAACTTTTGGAAAGGCCTTCAGAAGTCATTGGGTACTGAATTAAATTTTAGTACAGCTTTTCATCCTCAATCAGATGGGCAATCAGAATGAACAATTCAGACATTGGAGGATATGTTACGTGCTTGATCAATGGATTATCAGGGAAGTTGGGACCAAAATCTTTCTTTGGTTTAATTTTTTTATAATAACATCTTTCATTCCAGTATACAGATGGATCCATTTAAGGCATTATATAGAAAGCATTGTCAAACTCTAGCTTTTTGAGATGAAGTAGGTGAAAGGAAGCTAATGGGACCAGAATTGGCAGAAGAGATGGTAGAGAAAGTTCAGTTGATTCAGAAGCACGTGAGAACAGCTCAGATCAGATAGAAAAGATATGTAGATAACCAGAGGAAGGATATTTCTTTTGAGGTAGGTGATCATGTCTTTCTCAAAGTTTCTCCATGGAAAAGTGTGATGCGTTTTGGTATGAAGGGAAAGTTGAGTCCGAGGTTCATTGGACCTTATGAAATTTTGTAGAGAGTTGGATTAGTGGCGTACAGAGTGGCTTTACATCCATGTTTTTCCCAGGTACACAATGTTTTTCATGTTTTGATGTTGAGAAAGTATATGCCAGATCCATCTCATGTTTTGAGCCCATAGGTAGTTCAGTTGGAAGAAAATCTCTCTTATGAAGAACAACCAGTCCAAATTATTGACCGCAGAGAGAAAGTGTTGTGGAATAAGTTAATTCACCAGGTAAAGGTTTTGTGGAAAAACCATATGGTTGAAGAGGCAATGAGAGAATCTGAAAATGCTATGATAGATAAGTTCCCCCATTTATTTGATAAGTGAATAAAATTGTGAGGACGCAATTTCTAAAAGGGGAGAAGGATGTAACATCCCAGGTAAATAAAGAATAAGACATATTTCATATTTATTAATATTTGTGAATTATATATTAATTTTACTTTAAAGTGGTTGCTATGATTGATAGCGTACCCGATGCGCAACAACGGGTTTCTTTGGAATCTTACGTTGCACAGTAATAATATAATATTATTATTTTTAATGGTAGTTAAATCCTAGTCGTTGTATTGGATGGAATGAGAAAAAATAACTAAAATAGGATTATACATGTTTGTTAAATGTACTTACAATTATCCAATAAAAGTTAGAGGCTTAAAATGTGAATGAATCTAATTTTAATCATAATTTACATTAAAAGGCTGATTTATCGCCTTTTAATGGCGAACCCTTTTTAAATCTAGTTTTGGTCACTTTAATACATTTTATATGACCAAATGAAATCCTTCTTTAGAATGGGAACATCAAAATTTAATTTGTGTAAATTTCTGAAATTTTTCTGATAAAGTTGATTTTTTTATTGAATAGTGAAAATATTGTATTTTAATTCAAAACTATGTTTTAATATAATTTATTTATATGGTTATATTATCTTTTTAATTGGTTTTAAAGTGTAATTAGAATATATTTTTACCATTTAATCCATTGTTGGTCATTGGAATTAATTTCACTTTGAAATTTGACATAAACAAGTGTGAATCTTTTGATAGTTATTGTTTCTTAAAAACACGCTATTTGTTTTAACAACGGGAATTAATTTTAAAATTAATTAATGCCACTTCTATGTTTTGAATATGAAAAAATAGACATCAATTTTGAATTCGGAATATCAAATAATTCTTAGGCATATTTTTTGGTATTTTTTGGAAAAACTTCAATTTTTGATGAATAGTGAAACCACTTAGTAGTAGTTAAAAAACAGAATTTTTCATTTAAATGAAATTTTACCACTTCTGTGAATTGAATTTCAAAAATACAACATACATGGTTGTTATCAAGAAGTAAAATGTGGTTCAATAAGATGAAAATAATTTTTAGTGAATAGTAACTTTTGACTTTTATTTACCGCGGTTAAAGGTAAATATGTTAATTTAAGGTAAAAAGAATATTATAATAATTCAAAATTACCTTAACACTTGTCCAAACCATATTGGTTGAGTCATTAACGACCATGGACATCTTTGGGTCGATTTTAGGACCTCATTGAGCCACTTGGGAGTGAAAATGACAATTTAGATTAATTAACTTAAAGTAAAGGCAAAAATGACAAAAACAAATATTCTTTAGTAAATTAATTTTTACAAAGGGGTTATGTAAATTATTTTTTCGACTATAAATATTAATTGGAAAGATACAAATATTTACTACTTCATGATATATTTTTTTATAATTTTTAGACATCAAATAAATTAAATTATTTATGACACAATAATGATGCAATATTTACCTCATTAATAAATGATTTAAATAAATAAGATTATAATGATTAAAATATTATCCAAAACATGTCCAATTCTGATTGGATGATATTATTTCGACCATGAGTCATCTTATCTTTGACTATAATGGTTTTTGGACATTTAAAAACCGAATATCATTATATAATAAAATAATATTTTGACACTTTCCTAAAGAGCCCCTCCTCCCCCTTATAAAAGGAGACCACTTCTAACCAATTCCAAACACCTCTGAATCCATTTGGATAGTCCAAACTCTACCCAATTAATCTCTATGCATCCCTCTCCTCCTCCTAGAAGCCTTACCTTAAACAGAAGGCACTTCAAGAAGTCCTTTGGTTCAAACCAAAGGGAGTTACCCAAATTAAAGGTAACCGTTTCTCTTAAATTGTTTTCTTTTATTTTACTTCTCCAACCCCTAAAATATTTTTATTCCTTTATTTTATAACAACACCAGTATCATCAATATACTAGGATGTTGTTATGATAAGGATTCAAACTACACTTACACACACATCCATCTAATGGATGAAGAACATAATGTTTCTATGGATGGAAAACTAACGCCTCACGAAATGATGATTGTTCGATTATCTCCTACCACCTATCATGGTAGCCATTATGATGGCACTGTATTTATATATGATATATATTATGTTTATATTTTCTTTATGCTTCTGTAATTTCCTTTTATATCATGCCTTTATGGTTTCCATTATGGGTAAACATGATAATCTCATTAGAGGAAGTGCGGACTACCGCCCCCTCAAAGTGATGTGACTCGTTAATTCCTTATGTGGGATGTATAAATGATAGAGTTAATGATATTATATATAAAATTATACTATAATTATAATATACCTATGTATCTTTATGTTTTAATTCCATTAAAATAAGAAAT
Source organism: Viscum album (assembly GCA_963277665.1). Taxonomy (NCBI): domain Eukaryota; kingdom Viridiplantae; phylum Streptophyta; class Magnoliopsida; order Santalales; family Viscaceae; genus Viscum; species Viscum album. The sequence continues at coordinate 1,364,027,475 of OY728141.1, read as the reverse complement.
ATAAATGAAAGTAGCGTTCATGCGTACGTACGGATTACTGTCTCCATGAACGGTGCATTTCATTTCTTACCTCCAAATGTTATGTACTATTATAAATACATTTATATACTAGATATATATGATATATATGATATCTAAATCATGAATACCATTCTGGATATAATGAACCTTTGACCACATGAACATCATGTAACTATAAGAAGTCCATTTTTGACTCAAGTACCAAATACTGACAAAACGAACAATATTAACTTAAATGATTACATAATGTTTATAACATGGTAATAAGTGATATAAAAGGAATAATAAACTTGAAAAAGGTTCTTAAGCAAGTACAAATTAACTTTAGTTTATTATTCAGGAGATTAAAGAACGATCGAGTCAAGTCAGACATGAGGTAAGGGACTTCGTCTCAATATCATTTCATTGAGGCATATTTTGTTTTAATACATGACTTTATTTTATACGCTGTATAAACACCCTTGACTTTTCAAAGGGAATATTTTTCTACGAATCATTTTACTAAATGACAAAAATGAATTTTTCTTTTAAAGTAAGCGGTGACAACGACCTTTGCCGCCGCCGCGAGTATTATTTGATCTTTGGATTCCTCAACACTCCGTAATGTTTTTAAAAGAAAACAAATACCATATAATCTTTTATATATTTTGGTATTAAAAATGGTTTTGATAATGGATTTTTTATGTCAATATATTTAAGTGATATATTGTGATTGAAATGTGGAAATTTCTTCTTTCCTTTACAATTGTTTTATGTTATGATCTTATAATGGGACTTGGACATTTGACGGGTGGTTACGTGATAAACCAAATGACGGGTGGTGCCGTGAATACCAGGATGGGTGGTTACATTATAACCTCCAATGAATTGGGTATGGATGTCGGGCGTATGGCTATTCCATTTAGTGATATGTGTGGAAGTCGACCAGATGGTTATTCCATTTAAGTATGTTTATGTCCCAAGTTACCTTTATATGTTATGTGTACTTTATATGGGTTTTATGGTGATATTTTGGTTACAAAAGGGTAAGTAATGATCTTTTATTCAGTGAAGATTATTTACTACTTCATAAAGGTGAAAAGTATTACTTATGTTAAATTATTCATGGTTTACTTATTGTTTTGGAAAACTAACAGTTTTCCTTCTTTGTGTATCCCTTGTATGAGATTTTTATGCTCATCCCATGTTTTTGAAATGTTTTTCACAGGACATAATGTGGAATAGGGTCAAGGATGGGATCAAGGAAAATTCATGCTGTCTTAAACATGGAACTGGACATGACTCTTTTTTTCAAGAGTTCATGTTTTGTAAAAAAAAGGAAACTGTGTAGAAGTGTATCCTTTGTAATCTTTTGAGATGTAATAGTTAAGGCCTAAATCTCTAAAACTATAAACCTGAAAAGATCCTCATTGTAGATTATTCATTTAATTCAATATTATGTAAGGTTTAAGGCTGATTCCTTATATAAATTATATATACTATACATATATAAATCTATTTAGAAAAAAAATTAACCCACCCTCTACGGCGCACCCCCAACCCCTAATTATTATTTTTATAATTTTCTCATATTATATATATATATATATTTATATATATATATATATCATTTATGATTATATATATAATAACTTATTATATATTAAAAAAATAACACACTCACCCAATGATGTTCGTGCACACCCCCAACCTCATTATTATTTTTTAAATATGATAAAACTTGCATATTATATATATGTATATATAGATATATAAACAAATCTATTAATGATATATATATCAATGATATGATAATATATATATATATATAAACAAATCCATTAATAATATATATACATATATAAATCTATTAATAATATATATCAATTAAGTGCGGCTTTTAAAAATCCATTAATAATATATATATATAAATGATTTAATATAATATATATATATAAACAAAGCTAGTAATAATATATATATATATATATCAATAATTTAATATTATATATATAATAACTTATTGTATATTAACAAAATAATAACACACTCACCTAATGATGTTCGTGCACGTCCGCCAACCTCATTAATTTTTTAAGTATGTTACAACTTGAATATATTATATATAAATCTATTTAGAAAGGAAAAATTAACCCGCCCACTATGAAGCACCCCCAAACCCTTAATTATTTGTTTTTTACAATTTTCTCATATTATATATATATCAATCATTTAACATTATATATATCTATATTAACTTATTATATATTAAGAAAAAAATAACTACCCACCCAATGATGTTTTCACACCCCCAACCTCATTATTATTTTTTAAATTTGATGAAACTTTCATATATTATATATACTATATATATACATATATAAATCTATTTAGAAAAAAATAACTCACCAACTGTTGTGCACCCCCAAACTTCTCATTATTTATTTTCACATAATATATATTGATTCACATATATAAATCTACTTAAAAAATAATATATCCACCCACTGTAAAATTTCGATAAAATAGAAAAAATACGTTTTTACAAAAAAAATGTTTAACATTTAATAAAAATACATATAAAAACATGCATTTAAAAAACATTTAAATAATATTTTAAATTAAACAAACACTTAAAAAAACTTTTCATAAATAAGTTAAAAAAATAAATGTAAATAAATGTTTTAAATAAATAATAAAAAAATTAAATAACATTTTTAACCCATCCACTATTGTGTACCCTCAATCCCTCATTTTTTTCAATTTTCACATAATATATATAAATTCACAGGAATATATAAATCTATTTAGAAAAAAAAATAACATATCCACCCACTGTAAAATGTTAATAATTTTTTTACATAAAACATGTTAAATGTTTAAAAAACATGCATTCAAAAAAAAGTTTTAAAATAAATGTCTAAAAATAAACGTAATAAAATTTTTAAACAAGTGTTAAAAAATGGTTCAAAAAAGGTGTAAATAAAAATGTCTTAAACAAATTTTTTTAAAAAGTTTTTAAAACAAATATTTAAATTAATTTTTTTAAAACAAACACTTAAAAAACTTTTTACATTAAAATTTGTAAAAAAAGCTAAATGTTTTAAAAAAATACTGGTAAATAGTATGCGTTTAAAAAAATTAAAAAACGTTTTAAATTAATCATTTAAAATTAAATGTAAAAAAATGTTTGAAAGAGATGTTAAAAAACGATTTAAATAAAAACATTTAAATAAAAAAATTAACAAACTCTTAAAAAAAATATAAATAAGTTAAAAAAATAAATTTAAATAAATTTTTTAAATAAATGCTAAAAAACATTTCAATAACAATACTTTAAACTCACCCACTGCTGCGCACCCCCCAATTCGTCATTATTTTTTTTACAATTTGCACATAATATATTTAGATCCACAATATATAAATCTATTTAGACAAAAAGATAACATATCCACCCACTGTAAAATGTTAATAAAAAATAAAATAAATGTTTTTACAAAAAACATGTGTTTAAAAATAAATGCAAAAAAACGTTTTAAATAAATGTTAAAAAATATTTAAATAAAAACATTTAAAAAAAGTTTTAAAACAGACAATTATTTTGAAAATAATAAAAGCTCGCCATGGTCCGGCTCGAAAACACCCGACTTGGCCCAAAAAATCCTGGCTCACCTTGGGTCGGCCCGAGGTCAGGCTCAGGCCACCTCATGGGTTGTTTGGGCCAGCCCAACCCGTATAGTGGTCGGTGGATCGTTTTTTTGTCGGGCAGGCCCGACCCGGCCTGGGCCGGGCCGAAATTACACCCTTAATCTTACCCACATACAGAGACCCTTACATGAGTTGGTACCCTTACACAAGTTTGGAATTACCCTTATGTAGTTATTGGGAATGTTTTGGTACCCTTACACAACTCCCGTTACCTTTACACAACATAGGATGTACCCTTACACATCTCATCTTACCCTTACACAGAGGCTTGATAACCTTATGTAGTGCATGTAAATGTGAGTTACCCTTATGTAGGTCAATCATACCCTTACACAGTGGTAGGTTACCCTTACATAGCCTATAAGAAAAGGTTTTTACCTTTATACAACCTATGAAAATAGGCTTTTACCCTTACATCCCCCGTTAAAAAGGGCCTTTACCCTTACTCAACATAAGGAAAACCATTTCTACCCTTACATAAGGCCTCAAAACACACCTTTACCCTTATATAACACCATAAATCTTATATAAGGGTACTTTTATTGAATAAAAAGGATTCTCACATAATAAGACTTATATAATAAATCAAAAAGAGGGTTTATAGTATAATTAAAAATTGATAATATGGCAATTCTCCCCCTCTAAAAACTTGTAATCTCTAGGAAGTATCTCTAGTGGTCTTTCTCAAACAAATCATGTCACTTATCTTAAACATCATACTCTTTCTCCAACATCTCCTCCTAGATCTGTCCATACTACCATTGAATCTAAATAAGTGGTATTGTCTTCCCATAAAGGACTTTCTTACTCAGGTTCATAATCCACATTGGATTCTCTGTATAAGATGCATATGGATCTAACTCAAAATCATCATTTTCATGACCCCCTCCCCAAAAAGTGTACCCCTCCTGAGCCGGAAATGTGAGAAGGGAGATAATGACCCCCAAGTCCCACCTCCAGTAGGCCCCGGGTTGGCGACTAGCACTAAGGGTATAATAAACACACAGATTGGAGGCATTACCCTCTAAGAGAACACATGCGGAAGAGAGAGATAAAATAGACACCAACCAACTCCAACTCAGACGAAAATATAAAAGAAATCCCAAGTACAAATATGTAATGGCATGCAACCTACTACAACTGAAAGGGTAAAAAATTCAAATACCCAAAAGAAAGTAAAAACAACAACAACCACAAGCCTGAATAGCTCCTGCAACCCCAAGCTAGTAGAAACCATCTTGATCTCCAACCTGCTCTAAGTGACCTGAAAAATAGTTTATATATACATAGGGTGAGTATAACAGTATACTCAGTAGGATAATCCCCGAATCCTCTTGTTCAAAAGTAAAGAAAGCATGCTAAAGCACATTGAACAACAAATGAAACTAACTTGTCACCTAAACAGGTATACAAAGTTCCCAGCCTCACCATGGTTACTCTCACCAAGTAACGCATAAAGAGTATATAATATAATAAAGAATATCAAGTGTACCCCGCTACTACTTCCCCACTAGTTTTCTGCTTTCCCCAATGTCACACGCCTTAATAATCTCTCTCCAAAAAGGCTTGCCCACATACACCTGGGAAAATCACCACAATATGCACCTCGTGCAACAAAACCACCATGTCCACACAAGCAAAGTAACCAGGTAGTTTCTAGGAGCCACCACAACTCGCATAATGTGTATCATACATCGGGTATTAAACCTGAAGCCATTATAGCCCATACACCGAGTAAGGATCCTCAAACCATCATAGCCTATACATGTTACACCTATAGTAGTCCATAGGAAACTATATACAGAATATATGTGTGTGAATAACCACAAGCCATTACAACCCTCTACACACATATATGGGGAAAACTAACCATTGTGCCTACCAGCACAAGTAACTACCAAGAGAATATAGTGGGGACAAAGGGGGTAGTCATCCATCCATACTCCGACCTGAATGTTGGGGAAAACACCCCCCAGGGCCCAGAATCCCTGAGGTGTCAGTTTCCCAAACTGACAGGGTGGAGTAGCATATAGAAACAAAAAATGTACAAAATATACTATATCTCACAACCACACTATTGTCATAACCTAGTATTGGACTCAACTACAGCTAACGTCTCTCGGAATTCTGACTACCACTTCTAAGACTAGTTATCCTATAATCACACAACCATTTAAAGAGATTTATTACATTAATTCATTCCATTTTTATCAGTTTCACTTTAAGTTAATTAATTATTTAAACACAGATCAAACATTATCAATTTCCAAATTATATTTCATTAGCATCACACCCAAAGTCCATTGTCCCTTTAAATTTTAACTTCACCATTGTATACCAGTAAGCTCCAACCCCACGAGTTAACATCATTTTTTCAATTATTTATTTACAGCATTACTTTCCCATAATCCCAGGAATTCTAGAAAAACATTCTATGCTACTAAACACAAGGGGATCAACCCGGTGAGTAGATGAACTACCCATCGAGTTTTTACTACCTATAGAAAAATCATAAACTCATCCTCCCTTGAGAATCTAAAAACAGAAATCATGTGGCATATCCCACGTGTCTTTGCCCCTTTTGGAAGAAGGGTAAGAAAAACTAGATGCCTTGAGTAGTAGGGAAAATAAAGCAGATAAATAACTAATAAGAAAATAAAGAATCCAAACATTCACATCCAACTAATTTCATTATCCTCGGTGTCCTCCCCGACACCCACATGCATAAACTGATGCATCTCACCACTCTTGGTGTCAACTGCTACCACAACCAGTAGGCCTCCATGCTCCCACATATCACAACAGCCATCTAGGCTCACATCACAACACAATCAGCATGAAAACAAACATCATATCAATTAGGCTCTTGGCCCTTAAACAAGCAAGAGGGTAACTCAGAACCCTTCAAGGAATTATCTTTTATCAATCAACCAGTTCTTTAATCCACCTTGGATTAACCAATTTAATATTCTTAGGTTCCATATTCGAGAAACCTAACCAGTAATCTATCACAAATAATTAAACATGCTTACTGCACCAATTTTATTAACATAAAATTACAATAAGAAGAACTAGATTCATTTACATTCCTCTTTATCTTTATCCAAACAATTATCAATTAATTTCGGCTTTATGTTCTTTACAAATTTCCATCAAGAACAAAAGTCTAAACAAAGAAAGCATAGAAATCACACTATCTATCAAAACAAGAGGAAGTAACATACGAAAGATATCAATTTATTTATCTGGTTAAAATATTTATTATGTCAATTCCATTGTGATCCAGTGGGACAAAACATTCTAGCTATACATTTGCACGTAAAAGAAAAGAGAAGCAACAAATCCCATATCTCAAACAGTTCTTGATGAGCCACACAACGGGTTATGATCTCCTCCCCATGTGAAAACTGTATCCACCCGAGGATGTAAGGACTCCACCACACCAGTCAACACCTAAGAAAATACCATTAGCAATAAGGAGATATCATTCAATAAAAGGGTGAGGGGAAACAAAAAGAGATGAACCCAAAAGAATGACGATAGAACATACCTTATATCGGAGATTGATCGATACTGCTTGGTTGCACCAAAAACAGAGGGGAACCGATCCAAGGATTAAGGTTTGATCACAATGCTCCTAAGGGAAGAAGGAAAGGATCAAGCATCTCGCACCGGAGAACAAGAAAATAGAACAATGGAGGAAGATATATCATCCCTTTAGAAGATTTAACGGAGTAGTGGTTTAAGATATGCTGAATTTTCCATTAAAAGTGGATCACATTAAACCACGTGGTTTGACCATGTAAAAAAACATCCCAGTCCTTAGTAGAAATTAATATAGGATTTATGACCTTTGAATCAACCTTAGAGTCCTTAAAATGAGACTTTGAATGAATTTTATGTCAAAGGAAATGTCAAAGGGGTGAAACTGTAGGAAGCTGGAAACACTGTCCACGAACTCGAAATTTGGCAAAGGAAATAGAGGTTACTGATGTTCCTCACCATTCTGGAAACACTGTTCACGAACTCAAAATTTGGCAAAGGAAATAGAGGTTACCGATGGAACCTCACCATTTTGGAAACACTATTCACGAACTCTAATTTGGAAAAGGAAATAGAGGTTACCGAGGGAAACTCACCGTTCTGGAAACACTGTTCATGAACTCAAAATTTGGCAAAGGAAAGAGGTCACCGTTAAAACCTCGCCATTGGAACCTCACTGTTTCACTGTTCACTTAAGGCCACTGATGACACTATTCACATAAGGTTACCGATGACACTGTTCACATAAGGTTACCGATGACACTGTTCACATAAGGTTACAGATGACACTGTTCACATAAGGTCACCAATGTCACTGTTCACATAAGGTCACCGTTGCACTGTTCACATAAGGTTACCGATGACACTATTAACAGAATTAGAAATTTGGAAAAGTGTTGTGGATATGTCACCTTGACCTCCTGTAACACCTCAAACACAAGATTTCAGTAAAAGAATGAACCTGAGAGGTCTTGGCCATTACATCAGATTCCTCTCAAAACATTCTCATCCTCGAGAATTCAAAACCAACCTAAAGGAAACAAAAAAGAGGTCTGAACAACCTCCCATTGAGATACTCTCAAAAGAGATCAAGCCACAAGAAGAACCATATAAATCCATCTCATAAACATGAATGGTTTATATCCACAAAGGGGACATTGTTACATGAAAAGAGTTAAACATCAAACAACTCTGGGTACTAAGCACGTATCTATGACTCACGTTCCTAGGTACTCTCCTCCATGCCACCGTGTCACCATAAGACACGAACCAAGATGATATAATTCTCACACAACACCTTATCATTATAGTCTTGGATCTCCATAGGTCTCTCCTCAAAGGTCGCATCACAATCAACATCGATCTCTCCCCAATCGATGACATGAGAGTTATCATGAAGATAACGACGGATCTGTGATACATGAAAAACATCATGTATCCGGATCATCTGGGGGGAAGTTCTACTCGATACGCTATAGCTCCAACATGAGCTAACACATCAAAAGGCCCAACAAACCAGGGAGAAAGCATACTCCCAAGACCAAACCTTCGCTACCCATGATGGGGAGTCAACTTCAGAAACACTTGATCCCAAACTTAAAACTCTAAGGGCATCCTCTTTTGATCAGCATATGATTTATGACAATCATGTTCTATCTTCATCCTCTCACAAATCACCTGAACCATCTCTGTTGTATTCTGCACCAGTTCTGGTATGAGAATTGCTGACTCTCTGACCCCAGTCCAACATAATGGAGAACGACATGGTCGACAATACAAGTCTTCAAATGAATTCATACCGATGGTGGAGTGAAAACTATTATTGTAAGAGAACTCCACCAAGGGTAAGTTCCTCATCCACGAAACTCAAAAATCTAGGACACAAGAGTGTAACATGTCTTCAAGAGTCTAGATGGTTCGCTTTGTCTGACCATCCGTTTGAGGATGAAAATCAGTGCTAAGGTATAGCTGAGAACCAAAAGCATGATGGATCCCTCTCCACACCCTAGAGGTAAAATGAGGATCTCGATCAAAAATGATCATCCTTGGGACTCGATAAAGTCTCACCACCTCCTCCAGATACTGCCTCGATAAAACTTCCACCAAGATTGACTTCTTGATTTCTATGAAGTGGGATGATTTCATTAAATGGTCCACTACCACCACAATAACATCATGTCCTCCCGGAGCTCGAGGTAAACTAGTAACAAAGTCCATTGAGATGTCCTCCCACTTCCACTGAGGAATATCTAATGGCTAGAGTAGACCACCGGGAACACGGTGTTTGGCCTTCACCTTCTGGCAGACCAAACATCAAGACACAAACTCCACAATCGCATGCTTCAGCCTATGCCACCAAAACTAGCTCCTCAAGGCTCGGTACATCTTTGTTACGCCAGGATGCACCGCTAAAGGAGAAATATGAAACTCTCTGAGAACTGTCTAACAGATCATCAAAGAAGCAAACATCCTTCCATGATACAACACTCGGTTTTGTTCATCCTCAGACCAACCATCAGGGGCCTCGCCACAAACAACTCGGTCTCCCCAGACCTCCACCTCTAGATCACTTAACTAAGACTCTTCCATCTGCTGCACCGTAGATGACTGCACCGTTATTTTAAAAAGACAACCTCTACCCCCAAATTCTCCCATATCAAGATGTAATGTTGAAATTTCTTTAATTACTCTCTAGGAATCACCATATTCAAGCACTGCATCACCACGTGACTTCCTGCTCAGCGCATCAGCTACAACATTCTCCTTTCCAGGTGTATACGATATTTTGAAGTTGTATTCTTGTAAGAACTCCATCCACCAACATTTTCGTAAGTTCAAGTCACGCTGGGAGAAAACATACCTCAGGCTATTATGATCGTTGAAAACCACAAATTACTCACCAATGAGGTAATGTATCCACAACTTCAGGGAAAATACCACGACTGTCAACTCAAGATCATGGGTGGAAAAGATATGTTCATGAGGATGCAGCTACCGAGACCCATAAGAAATAACTGATCTTTGATGCATCAGAACACGGCCTAACCCCAGATGTGAAGCATCACAGAAAACATCAAACTGAACTCCCTCAGTTGGAAGACAAAGAACTGGAGCACTTACTAACTTCTCCTTTAGATACACAAAAGCTGCCTGACACTAATCGGTCCATATGAAAGCTTGATCTTTCTTGGTCAAAGCTATCAGAGGAGTCACAACTCGAGAGAAATTTTCCAAAAACCTCCTGTAGTAGCTTGTGAGACCAAGGAAACTTCACACCTTTGACACTATCTTGGGGTCTTCCCAAGACATGACTGCTTCTATCTTTAATGGATCCACATCTACTCCCTACTAGGACACAACAAGCCCCAAGAATTGAACTTCTCAAGCCCAAAACTCACACTTCTACAACTTCCCAAATAGATGATGTTGATAAAGAACTCCCAAAACTGTGTGTAGATGCTCCACATGATCCTCCTCAGACATGGAGTACACAAGGATGTCATCGATAAAAACCACCAAAAACATGTCTAGGAACTCACAGAACACAACATTCATCAATCCCATGAACACAACTAAGCATTCATCACACTGAACGACATTACAATGAACTCATAATTCCAATGATGACAACGAAAAGCAGTCTTCGGGATATCCTTATCCTTCACATGCATCTGATGATATCATGACCCCAAGTCAATCTTTGAGAACCAAGTTTCACCCTTCAACTAATCAAATAAATCATCAATACGCAGAAGAGGATAGCGATTCTTCATTGTCACTTTGTTTAAGAGACGATAATAAACACACAACCACAAACTATCGTCTGCCTTCTTCACGAAAAAAACTATTGCACGCCACGGTGACACACTAGGCCAAAAAAACCGCACTGTAATAGACCATCAAGCTATATACATAGCTCTCGTAACTCAGAAGGGGTCATTCTATATGGAGATATAGATATAGAAGATGCTCGTAGTTGTAGTTCGATCCCAAACTTGATCTCTCATCGAGGGGGTAATTCTACAACCTCTTCTGGAAAGACATCAGGGTACTATTCTACGACCCTAGAAAATGACAACTGTTGAACCTCTAAAGAACTCAGCATCCGATCATCCATCATAGATGATAAGGACAGAACACGCCTCTAACCCATCTGAGGGTCTCGCTCGCCAACGAACACCACTGGATATCCATCTTCATCGAAGAACACAAACATACTCCTAAAGAAATCCATGATAGCCTGCTCCAAATACAACCAATCCACACTGAGGATGACAACATATGGTTGTATTCGTAAACATAGGAAATATATTGAAGAGCGGTGCTGCCCCAACACTATCTCACAGTCTCTACATACTTCAAACAAGTCAGCTCGACCTCCAACTGGTGTAGTCAACACCAAGGGCACTGGAAGCCTCTCTTCCTCAAGTTCCAAAGCATGGACAAGGTTAGGTGATATGAAATAGTGGGTTGCTCCTGAATCAAACAAGGCATGAACCATGGTAAAAAACAAGAAAAGGGTACCTCGAATGACGTTCGGCTCACCTGGTGCTGGAAATGCTAAAGCATGAAGCTGACCACGACCTCCTCTATGTCCTTTCTGACCCTGATGAAGACCACCACAATGTCATCTCTCTGCTCCCTAAGGACGAGGAGTTTCATGGGGCTGTCCTCTGCCTGCCCCATCTACCCTCTGCTGATTTAAAGCTGGTGCAACCTGACACTACTACCTCGGCTGGAACTGCCTCAACGGAGGAACCTGGAGCAGAAAACCTGGTGCACGATGACTACTCTGAAAGGTCATGCACTCTCACTACTGATGAACTCAACCACCACAAGAAAAACAAGCACCTAAACCCTTGGCATAGTGCTGAGATCCTCTTCCTCTAGAGAAACAAGATGTGGAGGGTTGGGACCTACCCCTGGCTGAACAGAAACTCTTCTGACCTAAAACTGGGAACCCTGGACCATAGATTTTCTTCGTGAGGAATCATGACGACTCCCCTCTTGTGATAATCTGGTTCTGGACAATGTCCTCTCGACGACCTTTCCCCTCACCAGCACATCAAGATATGTCTTCAATATAAATGGGGTGAACTGGCACTGGATCTCTAGATGCAAAGCCTCCTCAAAATGTCTTACCCTGGCCTCCTCTTCTAGCAGTAGGTCCGAATAATATCGTAAAAGGTTCCTGAAACATATTCTGAACTCTCTCTCACTGGAACTCCCTTATCGAAGGGTAAGAAGCTCCTGGAGACTTGAATCCTTCATGGTCGAGGAAAGAAACTCGACTCTAAACTTGTCTCAGAACTCCTCCCATGAGATCGATGACTCCTCACAATCACTGAGGAATAAGAACCACCACTTCCTCGCTGCTCCATGTTGTATCCTCACAACCAAGGACACCCAGTGCTCCTTCCGAGCATGGATCGAACTGAAGCCTATCCCAACCTCCTCTAACCAGTCTTCCATGACTGCATCTGAAACAGAGCCCTCATACTTCTGTAGACTCTGGCGTTGAAACTCTCAGAGTGTCCTCCTCGAAGTGTCATCATCATCAACCTCAACCTCATGGTGATCTGCTGGCACAACCTTCTAGACGTCTTCTATGCGATCTTGACAATTACGATGTCTTGGAGCCATACCTGCAAAATATCAAATAGTTAGATCTCATAAACCTGTAATATGGAAGACTCATCATTAATTAATTCATTTTTTTCTTTTATTCATTTTATGTTAACTTATCCCAAGGTCTACCCATTCAAACATTGGCACAAAGAAGAATGATACATGATCCTTTCCTAGGTCTATACCCTACAACTAGTATCACCTCGTTTATTAGCCATTGTAAACTTAAAGGTCCGTACATCAGATCATAGGGGGGCCCTAAATTCCTATGTCTTAGTCGGTCTCCAGTGTTTACATCACGTTTTACACTTGACTGACACTATTTCCCTACCAACCCATGCAGCGTCACCTATGCCTAACTCCAAACTCTATCCTATTACTCAACCAGGCCTCTAATACCACTCTGTCATGACCCCCTCCCCACAAAGTGTAGCCCTCATGGGTCGACAATGTGAGAAGGGAGATAATGACCCCTGAGTCCTGCCTTCAGTAGGCCCCAGGTTGGCATCTAGCACCGAGGGTATTGTAAACACACAGATGGGAGGCATTAACCTCTAAGAGAACACATGCGTAAGAGAGAGATAAGATAGACACCAACCAACTCTAACTCAGACTGAAATATAAAATAAATCCCAAGTACAAATATGTAATGTCATGCAACCTACTACAACTGAAAGGTGAAAAAATGCAAATACCCAAAAGAAAGTAAAAATAGTAGCAACCACAAGCTCGAACGACTCCTGCAACCCCAAGATAGTAAAAACCATCTTGATCTCCAACCTGCTCCAAGTGACATGAAAAACAATTTATATATACATAGGGTGAGTATAATAGTATACTCAGTAGGATCCTCCCTGAAGCCTCTCATGCAAAAGTAAAGAAATCATGCTAAAGCACAATGAACAACAAATGAAACTAAATCATCACCTAAACAGGTATACTAAGTTCCCAACCTCACTATGGCTACTCTCAACAAGTAACTCTTACAAGAGTATATAATATAATAAAGAGTATCAAGGTTACCCCATTACTACTTCCCCACTAGTTTTCTGCTTTACCCCAACGTCGCACATCCTAAGCATATCTCTCCAAAAATGCTTTCCTGTAGACACCTAGGAAAAGCACCACAATATGCACCTCATGCAACAAAACCACCACATCCACACAAGCAAAGTAACCAGGAAGTTTCTAGGATCCACCACAGCTCGCATAACATGTATCATACGTCGGGTATTATACCTCAAGCCATTATAGCTCATACACCGAGTAAGGATCCTCAAGATATCATAGCCTATACACATTACACCTATAGTAGTCCATAGGAAACTATATCTAGAATATATGTGTGTGAATAACCACAAGCCATTACAGCCCTCTACACACATATATGGGGAAAACTAACTGATGTGCCTACCAGCACAAGTAACTACCAAGAGAAGAGAGCGGGGCCAAAGGGGGTAGTTAGTCATCCATCCTCCCACCAAAATGTTAGGGAAACACCCCCTAGGGCTCAGAATCCCTGGGGTGTCAGTTTCCCTAACTTGTAGGGTGGAGTAGTGCATAGAAAAAAAACGTATAAAATATACTATATCTCACAACCACACTATGAGCATAACCAAGTCTTGGACTCAACTATAGCTAATGTCTCTCAGACTCCCAGCTGCCACTTCTAAGACTAGGTATCCTATAATCACACAACCATTTAAAGAGCTTTATTACATTACTTCATTCCCTTTTTATTAGTTTCACTTTATGTTAATTAATTCTTTAAACACTGATTAACCATTTTCAATTTCTATATTATATTTCATTAGCATCACACCCAAAGTACATTGTACCTTTAAGTTGTAACTTCACTATTACATCCCAGAAATCTCCAACCACATGGGTTAACATCATTTATTCAATTATTTATTTACAGCATTACTTTCCCATAATCCCAGGCATTCTAGAAAAACATTCTATGCCACTAAACACAAGGGGATCAACCTGGTGAGTAGATGAACTACCCTTTGAGTCTTTTCTATCTATAAAAAGAGAATAGACCCATTTTCCCTTGAGAAGCTAAACATGGAAAGCATATGTCATACCCCGTGTGTCTTCGCCCCTTTTGTAAGAAGGGTAAAAAAACCAGCTGCCTTGAGCAGTGGGGAAAGTAAAGCATATAAACAACTAATAACAGCAAGAATCCAAACATTCACATCCAACTATTTTCATTATCCCTAGTGTCCTTTCCAACACCCACATGAAAAAACCAATGCATCTCTCCACTCAAGGTGTCAACTGCTTCCACAACCAGTAGGCCTCCATGCCCCCACATATCACAACAGCCATCTAGGATCACATCACAACACAAGCAGCATGAAAAAAAACATCATATAAATTGGGATCTTGGCCCTTAAATAAGAAAGAGGGTAACCCAGAACCCTACAAGGAATTATCTTTTATCAAACAATGAGTTCTTTAATCCACCTTGGATTAACCGATTTAATATTATTAGGTTCTATATTTGAGAAACCTAACCAGTAAGCTATCACAAATAATTAAACATGCTTAATGCAGCAATTTGATTAACATTAAATTATAACAAGAAGAACCAGATTCATTTACATGCCTCTTTATCTTTATCCAAACAATTATCAATTAATTCCGTCTTTACGTTCTTTACCAATTTCCATCAAGAACGAAAGGATAAACAAAGCAAGCATAGAAATCACACTATCTAGAAAAACAAGAGGAAGTAACATACGATCGATATCAATATATTTATCCAGTTCAAATATTTATTATGTCAATTCCATTGTGATCCAGTGGGATAAAACATGCTAGCTATACATTTTCACGTAAAAGAAAAGAGAAGCAATGAATCCCCTACCTCAAATAGTTCTTGATGATCCACACAACGGGTTATGATCTCCTCCCCCCCGTGACAACTGTATCCACCCGAGGATGCAGAGACACCACCACACCGGTCAAAACCCAAGAAAAGAACATTAGGAACAAGGAGATATCATTACATAAAAGGGTTAGGGGAAACAGAAAGAGATGAACCCAAAAGAATGATGATAGAAGATACCTCATATCAGAGATCGATTGATACTGCTTGGTTTCACAAAAAACAGAAGGGAAACGATCCAAGGATTAAGGTTCGATCAAACTACTCCTAGGGGATTGAGGAAAGGATAGAGCATCTCACAGTAGGGAACAAGAAGGTAGAACAAGGGAGGAAGATATATCTTCCCTTTAGAAGATTTAACGGAGCAGTGGTTTAAGATACGCTGTATTTTCCATTAAAAGCATATCGAATTAAACCACGCGGTTTGACTATGTAAAAAAATATTCCGAGACTTAGGAGAAATTAATATAGGAGTTATGACCTTTGAATCGGCTTTAGAGTTCTTAAAATGAGGTTTTAAATTCATTTTACGTCAAAGGAAACGTCAAAGGGGAGAAACTGTAGGAAGCTGGAAACACTGTTCATGAACTCAAAATTTGGAAAAGGAAATAGAGGTTACCGATGGACCTCACCATTCTAAAAACACTGTTCAAGAACACAAAATTTGGAAAAGGAAATAGAGGTTACTGATGAAACCTCACCATTCTAGAAACACTATTCATGAACTCAAAAGTTGGAAAAGGAAATAGAGGTTACCAATGGAACCTCACCATTTTGGAAACACTGTTCACAAACTCAAAATTTGGTGAAGGAAAGAGGTCACCGTTGGAACCTCACTGTTGGAACCTCACCATTGCACTGTCCACCTAAGGCCACCGATGACACTGTTCACATAAGGTTACCAATCACACTTTTCACATAAGGTTACTAATGAAACTGTTCACATAAGATCACTGTTGCACTATTCATATAAGGTTATCGATGACACTGTTCACATAAGGTCACCGATGTCACTGTTCACATAAGGTCACCGTTGCACTATTCACATAAGGTTACCGATAACACTGTTCATAGAATTAAAAATTTGGAAAAGTGTTGGGGATATGTCACCTTGACCTCCTTTAACACCTCAAACACCAGATTTCAGTAAAGGAATGGACCTGAGAGGTCTGGGCCATTACATCAGATACCTCTCAAAACATTCCATCCTCGAGAATTCAAAACCAACCTAAAGGAAATAGAATATAGGTCTGAATAACCACCCGTCGAGATACCTCTCAAAAGAGATCAATCCATAATAAGAACCAAAGAAATCCATCTCATAAACACGAAAGGTTTATAACCACAAAGGGGACATCATTACATGAAAATATTTAAACATCAAACAACTATGGGTATTAAGAACGTATCTGTGATTCGTGTTCCAAGGTACTCTCCCCCATTCCACCGTGTTGCCACAAGACACAAACCAAGGGGATATAATGCTTACACAACACCTTCTCTTTGTGGTCTTGGATCTCCACAAGTCGATCCTCAAAGGTCGCATCACTATCAACATCGATCTCCCCCCAATCGATAATGTGAGAGTCATCATGAAGATAACGATGGAGCTATGATACATCAAAAACATCGTGTATTCGACTCATCTGTGGGGGAAGTTCTACTCAATACACCACCGCTCCAACATGAGCTAACACCTTGAAAGGACCAAAACACTGGGGATAAAGCTTACTCCCACGACCAAACCTTCACTGCCCATGATGGGGAGTCACCTTCAGAAACACATGATCCCCAACATCAAACTCTAAGGCTATCATCCTTTGATCAACATATGATTTATGATGATCCTGCACTGTCTTCATCCTCTCATGAATCACCTAAACCATCTCTTTTGTATTCTGCACTAGTTTCGGTCTGAGAATTGCTGACTCCTTGACTCTAGTCCATCACAACGGAGAACGTCATGACCGACCATAAAAGGATTCAAACGGTGCCATACCAATGGTGGAGGGAAAACTATTATTGTAAGAGAACTCCACCAAGGGTAAGTGCCTCATCCACAAACCTCCAAAATCCAGGACACAAGAGCTTAACATGTCTTCAAGAGTCTGGATGGTTCGCTCTGTCTGACCGTCCATTTGAGGATGAAAAGTAGTGCTAAGGAATAACTGAGAACCAAAATCATGTTGAAGACCTCTCCACACCCTAGAGGTAAAATGAGGATCTCGATAAGAAATTATCATCCTTAGGACTCCATGATGTCTCACCACCTCCTCCAGATACTGCCTCGATAAAACTTCCACTAAGCTTGACTTCTTAATTGCTATGAAGTGGGATGATTTCGTTAAACGGTCCACTACCAACCAAATAACATCATGTCCTCCTAAAGCTCAAGGTAAACCAGTAAAAAAGTCCATTGAGATTTCCTCCCACTTCCACATAGGAATATCTAATGACTGGAGCATACCACCAGAAACACGGTGTTCGGCCTTCACCTTCTGGCAGACCAAACACCGAGACAAAAACTCTACAACCGTAGGCTTCAGCCCAGGCCACCAAAACTGGCTCTTCAAGGCTTGGTACATCTTTGTTACGCTAGGATGCACCGCTAAAGGAGAAATATGAAACTCTCTGAGAACCATATCATGGATCGTCAAAGGAACAAATATCCTTCCATGATACAACGCTCGGTGTTGTTCATCCTCATACCAACCATCATGTGCCTCACCACAAACAACTCGGTCTCTCCAGACCTCCACTACTAGATCCCCTAAATAGGACTCTTCCACTAGATGGACTATAGATGACTACACTGTCATCTGAAAAAGACAACCTCTACCCCCAACTTCTCCCATTTCAAGACGTAATGTTGATAGTTCTTCCATTACTCTCCAAGATTCACCATATTTACGCACTGCATCACCACGTGACTTCCTGCTCAGCGCATCAGCTACAACATTCCCCTTTCCAGGTGTATACGATATTTTGAAGTCATAATCTTATAAGAACTCCATCCACTTATGATGTCATAAGTTCAAGTCTTGCTGGGAGAAAACATACCTCAGGCTCTTATGATCGGTGAAAACCACAAAGCGCTTTCCAATGAGGTAATTTCTTCACAACTTCAGGGAAAAACCTACGGCTGCCAACTCAATATCATGGGTGGAATAATTACGTTCATGAGGATGAAATTGCTGAGACCCATAAGAAACAACTAATCTTTGATGCATCAGAACACAACCTAACCCCAGATGTGAAGCATCATAGGAAACATCAAACCGAACTCCCTTAGCTGGAAGACAGAGAACTGGAGAACTTACTAACTTCTCCTTTAGATACTTAAAAGATGTGTGACACTGATCAGTCTATATGAATTCCTGATCCTTCCTGTTCAAATCTATTAGAGGAGTTTCAACTCGAGAGAAATGTTCCACAAACCTCCTGTAGTATCCTGCGAGACCAAAGAAACTTCGCACCTTTGACACTGTCTTGGGTGCTTCTCAAGACATGCCTGCTTCTATCTCAGATGGATCTATTGCTACTCCATAATAGGACACAACATTCCATAAGAAAGGGACTTCTCAAGCCCAAAACTCACACTTAGATAACTTCCCAAACATCTAATGTTGGCAAAGAACTCCCAAAATGGCGTGTAGATGCTCTGAATGCTCCTCCTCAGATGTGGAGTACACAAGGATGTCATTGATGAAAACCAACATGAAATTGTCCAAGAACTAATGGAACACAGTGTTCATCAATCCCATGAACACAGCTAGATCATTTATCACACTGAACGACATTACAACGAACTCCTAATGCCCATGACGACAACAGAAAGTAGTCTTCGGGATATCCTCATCCTTCACATGCATATGATGATATCCTGACCACAAGTTGATCTTTGAGAACCAACTTTCACCCTTCAGCTGGTCGAATAAATCATCAATATGCGAAAGAGGATAGCGATTATTCACTGTCACTTTGTTTAAACAACAATAATGAACACACAATCGCAAACTGCCATCAGCCTTCTTCACGAACAAAACTGGTGCACCCCTTGGTGACACACTAGGCCGAACAAAACTACACTATAACAGATCATCAAGATATATACATAGCTCTCATAACTCAGAAGGAGACAACCTATATGGAGACATAGAGATAAGAGACGCTCCCGGTTGTAGCTCGATCCCAAACTCGATCTCCCATCAAGGGGGTAATGCTACAACCTCTTTTGAAAAGACATAAGGGTACTCTTCTATGAACATAAAAATGCCAAATGCTGAACCTCATAAGAAATCATCATCCAATCATCCATAATGGATGATAAGGAGAGAACGTGCCTCTAACCCATTTGAGGGTCTCACTTTCCAATGAACACCACTGGCTCTCCATCCGCATCGAAGAACAAAACCTTCCTCCTGACACAATCCACGATAGCCTGCTCTGAATACAACCAATACATGATGAGTATGACATCATATGGTTGTATTAGTAAATATAGGAAATCTCCCAAAGAGTCGTGTTGCCCCAACAATAGCTCACAGTCTCTACATACTTCAAACAAGTCAGATCGACCTCCAACTAGTGTATTCAATGCCAAGGGCACTAGAAGCCTCTCTACCTCAAGTCCCAAAGCATGGACAAGGGTAGGTGATATGAAGGAGTGTGTCTCTCCTAAATCAAACAAGGCATAAACCATGGTAGAAAACAAGCAAAGGGTACCTCGAACAATGTCCGTCTCACCTGGTGCTGGAAACGCTAAAGCATGAAGCTAACCACGACCTCCTCCACGACCTCTCTGAACCTGATGATGACCACCACCATGACCGCTATCTACTCTCTGAGGATGGGGAGCATCATGCGGCTATCCTTTGTCCGCCCCATCTACCCTATGCTGATCTAAAGTTGGTGCAACCTGCTGCTGCTGCCTCAGCTAGAACTACCTCAACAGAGGAACCTGGAGTGGAAAACCTGGTGCACGATGACTGCTCTGAAAGGTTGGGCACTCTTGCTGCTAATGACCTCAACCACCACAAGAAAAACAAGCTCTTGATCCCTTGGCATAGGCTTGAGATCCACTGCCTCTAGAGAAATGAGATGTGGAGGGTTGGGACCTACCCCCGGCTGAACGAAAACTCTTCTGCCCTAAAAACCGGGAACTCCGGATCACAGATATGCTTCATGAGGAATCATGACGACCCCCCTCTCATGATGATCTGGTTCTGGACAATTTCCTCTCGATGACCTCTACCCTCACCTGCACCTCATGATATGTCTTCATCATAATTGGGGTGACCTGGCACTGGATCTCTAGATGCAAATCCTCCTCGAAATGCCTTGCTATGGCCTCCTCATCTAGAAACAGGTATGAAGCATATCGTAAAAGGTTCCTGAAACAGATTTCGAACTCTCTCACACTAGAACTCCCCTGTCAAAGGGTAAGAATCTCCTAGTGACTGGACGTCTTCACGGTTGAGGAAAGAAACTCAACTCTAAATTTGTATCGAAACTCCTCCCATGAGATAGATGACTCCTCTCTATCCCCAAGGAATAAGAACCACCCATGCCTCGCTGCTTTATGCAGCATCTTCACATCCAAGGATACCTAGTGTTCCTTCCGAGCACGGATCGAACTAAAGTTAATCTCAACTTCCTCCAACCAGTCTTCCGTGACTACATCTGAAATGGAGTCCTCATACTTATGCAGACTCTGGTGCTGAAACTCTCAGAGTGTCCTTCTCCAAGTGTCGTCATCGTCAAACTCAACCTGGTGGTGATCTGCTGGCACAAACTGATGGTCATATTCTATGCGATCCTGATGAGGACGTCGACCTGGAGCCATACCTACAAAATATCAAATAGTTAGAGCTCGTAAACCTAGAATATGGATGAATCATAATTAATTAATTAATTGTTTCCTTTTATTCATTTTAGGTTAACCTATCCCAAGGTCTACCCATTCAAACACAGGCACAAAGAAGAATGATACATGATCCTTTCCTAGGTCTCTACCCTGTAACTAGTATCACCTTGTTTAGTATCAATTGTAAACTTAAAGGTCCGTACATCAAATCATAGGGGGACCTAAACTCCTATGTCTCAGCCAGTCTTCAGTGTTTACATCACTTGCTAAACTTGACTGACACTATTTCCCTACCAACCCATGCAACCTCACATGTGACTAACTCCAAACTCCATCCTATACCTCAACCAAGCCTCTCATACCACTCTGTCATGACCCACTCCCCACAAGGTGTACCCCTATTAGGCTGGAAATGTGAGAAGAGAGATAATGACCCCCGAGTCCTACATCAAGTAGGCCCAGGGTTGGTGACTAGCACCGAGGGTATAGTAAACACACAGATGGGAGGCATTACCCTCTAAGAGAACACATGCGGAAGAGAGATATAAGATAGACACCAACCAACTCTAACTCAGAATAAAATATAAAAGAAATCCCAAGTACAAATATGTAATTTCATGCAACCTAATACAACTGAATGGGGAAAAACTGAAAATACCCAAAAGAAAGTAAAAAATAGCAGCAACCACAAGACCAAACAAGTCCTACAACCCCAAGCTAGTAAAAACCATCTTGATCTCCAACATGCTCCAAGTGACCTAAAAAAAAGTTTATATATACATAGGGTGAGTATAACAGTATACTCAGTAGGATTCTCCCAGAAGCCTCTCATGAAAAAGTAAAGAAAGAGTGCTAAAGAACAATGAACAAAAAATGAAACTAAATCATCACCTAAATAGGTATACTAAGTTCTCATCCTCACCATGGATACTCTCACCAAGTATCGCATACAAGAGTATATAATATAATAAATAATATCAAGGGTAACCCACTACTACTTCCACATTGGTTTTCCGTTTTTCCCCAACGCCGCACGTCCTAAGCATCTCTCTCCTAAAATGCTTTCCCGCAGACACCTAGGAGAATCACCAAAACATGAAACTCGTGCAACAAAACCACCACGTTTACAAAAGAAAAGTAACCAGGTAGTTTCTATGATTCACCACAGCTTGCATAACGTGTATCATACATCAGGTATTAAAACTCAAGCCATTATATCCCATACATCAAGTAAGGATCCTCAAGCCATCATAGCCTATACACGTTACACCTATAGTAGTCCATAGGAAACTATATCCAGAATATATGTTTGTGAATAACCACAATCCATTACAACCCTCTACACACATATATGGGGAAAACTAACCGCCATTCCTACCAGCACAAGTAACTACCAAGAGAAGAGAGTGGGGCCAAAGGGGGTAATCTGTCATCTATCCTCCCACTAGAATGTTTGGGAAAACACCCCCCTAGAGCTCAGAATCCCCAAGGTGTCAGTTTCCCTAACTAACAGGGTGGAGTAGCATATAGAAACACAAAATGTACAAAATATACTATATCTCACAACCACACTATGGGCATAACCAGGTCTTGGAATCAACTGTAGCTAATGTCTCTCGGACTACTGGATTCCACTTCTAAGACTAGGTATCCTATAAGCACGCTACCATTTAAATAGCTTTTTTACATTACTTCATTCCCTTTTTATCAGTTTCACTTTACGTTAATTAATTATTTAAACACTGATTAACCATTATCAATTTCCACATTATATTTCATTAGCATCACACTCAAAGTCCACTGTCCCTTTAAATTGTAACTTCATCGTTGCATCCCAACAAGCTCCAACCCCATGGGTTAACATCATTTATTCAATTATTTATTTACAAATTTTTTTTCCCATAATCCCAGGCATTCTAGAAAAACATTCTATACTACTAAACACAAGGGGCTCAACCCGGTGAGTAGATGAATTAATCGTCGAGTCTTTCCTTCCTATATCAAGATCATAGACCCATCCTCCCTTGAGAATCTAAACATGTAAATCATGTTTCATACCCCTCATGTCTTTTCCCCTTTTGGAAGAAGGGTAATAAAAACTAGCTAGCTTGAGCAGTAAGGAAAGTAAAGCAGATGAACAACTAATAAGAAAAGAAAGAATCCAAAATTTCACATCCGACTCATTTCATTATCCCCAGTGTCCTCCCCAACACCCACATACATAAACCAATGCATCTCACCACTCTAGGTGTCAACTGCTTCCATAACCAGTAGGCCTCCATGCCCCCACATATCACAACAACCATTAAGGCTCAGATCACAACACAAGCAGCATGAAAACAAACATCATATCAATTGGGCTCTTGGCCCTTAAACAACCAAAAGGGTAACTCAGAACCCTAAAAGGAATTTTCTTTTATCAAACAACCAGTTCTTTAATCCACCTTGGATTAACCGATTTAATATCCGTAGGTTTCGTATTCAAGAAACCTAACCAGTAAGCTATAAAAAATAATTAAACATGATTACTATACCAATTTGATTAACATCAAATTACAACAAGAAGAACTAGATTCATTTACATTCATCTTTATATTTATCCAAACAATTATCAATTAATTCCAGATTTACGTTCTTTACCAATTTTCATCAAGAATGAAAGTCTAAACAAATCAAGCATAGAAATCACATTATCTAGAAAAACAAGAGGAAGTAACATACGATCAATATCAATATATTTATCCGGTTCAAATATTTATTATTTCAATTACATTGTGATCCAGTGGCATAAAACATGATAGCTATACATTTTAATGTAAAAGACAAGAGAAGTAATGAATACCCTACCTCAAATAGTTCTTGATGAGCCACACAACGGGTTACAATATCCTCCCCCCGTGACAGTTGTATCCACTCGAGGATGCAGATATACCACCACACCTATCAACACCTAATAAAATACCATTAGGAACAAGGAGATAACATTCCATAAAAGGGATACGGGAAACAAAAAGAGATGAACCCAAAAGAATGACGATAGAACATACCTTATATCAGAGATCGATTGATACTTCTTGGTTTCACCAAAAACAGAGGGGAACCAATCCATGGATTAAGATTTGATCAAAATGATTCTATGGTAAGAAGGAAAGGATCAAGCATCTCGCACCTGGGAACAAGAAGGTAGAACAAGGTAGGAATAAATATCATCCCTTTAGAAGATTTAACGGAGCAGTGGTTTAAGATATGCTAGATTTTCCATTAAAAGTGGATCACATTAAACCACGCAGTTTGACCATGTAAAAAAACATTCTGAGCCTTAGGAGAAATTAATATAGGAGTTATAACTTTTGAATTGGCCTTAGAGTCCTTAAAATGAGGCTTTAAATGCATTTTACGTCAAAGGAAACATCAAAGGGTCGAAACTGTAGGAAGCTGGAAACACTGTTCGTGAACTCGAAATTTGGAAAAGGAAATAGAGGTTACTGATGGACCTCACCGTTCTGGAAACATTGTTCATGAACTCAAAATTTGGAAAAAGAAATAGAGGTTATCGATAAAACCTCACTTTTCTAGAAACACTGTTCATGAACTCAAAATTTGGAAAAGGAAAGAGAGGTTACTGATGGAACCTCACCATTCTGGAAACACTATTCATGAACTCAAATTTTGGCAAAGGAAAGAGGTCACTGTTGGAACCTCACTGTTGGAACCTCACCATTGGAACCTCACCATTGCACTGTTCACCTAAGGCCACCGATGACACTGTTCACATAAGGTTACCAATGACACTATTCACATAAGGTTACTGATGACACTGTTCAGATAATGTTACAGATGACACTGTTTAGATAAGGTCACCATTGCACTGTTCTTATAAGGTTACCGATCACATTTTTCACATAAGGTCACCAATGTCATTGTTCACATAAGGTCACCATCACACTATTCACATAAGTTTACCGATGACACTGTTCACAGAATTAGAAATTTGAAAAAGTGTTGGGGATATGTCACTTTGACCTCCCGCAACACCTTAAACACCATATTTTAGTAGAGGAATAGACTTGAGAGGTCTAGGCCATTACACTCATAGTCTATGACTTCCGTAGTATTGACTATGTATATATAGATCCATGACATGTGAGACACATCATGCATACCTCAGTATCAAGATGAAAGATTCAGATAGTACGACACTTTTCCAAGCTATTCAGTGATCACGGAGGGTTTAACAAAACATGGTTCTTGCTTGCCTTTCTTTCTCAGGCACCAGGGGCCTAACTAAGGAGTCGCTCTCAAGGTAACTTGATCGCCCATAGTGAACACCAAAGATATCCTTCTATAGTCGATATATAATATTTTCCTACTCTTAGTGGTGATCAATCTCTTCTAAATAGGTTTCACTCTCTCGAAGGTCTCTAGAACCAATTTGGGCCCTAAAACCACTATCTCACTTACCTTATACCAACAAAATGGGAAACAACATGGCCTCTCATAAATATTCTCATAAGGTGACATCTAAATTAAAGACTAGTAACTATTTTTGTATACAAACTAAATAAAGGCTATATGATCATCACATGCTCCACTAAAATTTAGAATGTAAGATCTAATAATATCCTCCATTATGTGTACCAACCACTTAGACTATCTATCTATCTGAGGATGGTATGTTGTTCTCAAACTTATCTGAGTCCCTATGGATTTTTTCATGACCTACCAAAACCATGATGTAAATCATGTGTCTTTGTATAAAAAAATCTCAAGGTAACTCCATGTAAGTCTATGATCACATGGTAATAAATCATTCCCAACTCATCCACTGAGTGAATCTCTCATATTAGTAAGAAATGATCAACCTTCATCAGTCGATCAAAAATACCCTAGACAGCAACACATCTCCTCAAGATCTTAGGTAACCCCATCAAAAAGTACATCATGGAATCCCCCAAATTCCAAATGGTCATTGAAAGTGGTTGTATAAAATCATTAAGATATTGGTTCTCATACTTCACCCTTAAGTAGGTAAGGCATTGGGAAACAAACCCAATGATGTCCTTCTTTATCCCTAGCGACCAGAACTGATGCCTGAAATTGTGGTACATCTTTGTCACACCAGGATGTACCACCCATATAGAGGTATGGGTATCCCTCATAAAATACTCTCTGATGGAAGTGTGGACTACTATAATACCATGAACAAGTGTCACATCATCATCTCCAAATAATCACCTAGGTATTGGAATACCTATATCTAGTTGTTCCTGTATCACAATACTCTAGTTCAGTATCCTATCTATCCTTTACCTAGTCTACTAGAGAATATGTAACCACCGGTGGAGAAAAATTTATTAGTCCTTGATCTTCAAAATCATCCATCCTCTAGTCAACCAAAAATATCATCATGTGGTACTACTAATATGAAGGCTACTCCCTGATCTCTTACCCCACATACGTTTTACAACTAAGAGAATATAATATAACATTTACTTTCCCAGTTTCATACATCATATCAAAATAAAACATCTCTAATACTCAACCCAACAGCTCTGTCTCAGATTTAGATTCCTCTATGTGAAGATATTGTAAAGTCTATTATAGTCATTATATACAATAAACCTATTTTGTGGGAGATAGTGTTGTCAACAATTCAAAGCATAGACCATAACTATCAACTCTATATCATGAGTGGGGTAGTTTTTCTCGTGGGGTCGCAACTATCATGACCCATAAGTACTACCAACTATCTATGTATCAGTACTTATCCTAGACCAATGAATGATGTATCATGGTCTATTTCATATCTGATCTTATTCTTGGAAATTATTAGGGATGGATTTGTATTCAACCTCCTATTTAGTTTAAGAAATGATTCTTCACACTGGTCTAACTAATGGAACTTCACTCACATCTTCATCTATGCATTCATGGGTGATAATAACCAAGATGAGTCCTAGATAATACATCAATAATATCCTAAAAGTCCTAGAAATATCTAAATCTTGAACATGTTCTTGGTACATTTCTAGGAAATCATTGCCGCCACATTCTCCGGGTTGGTGAATATACCTATCCCAGACACCCCATGCCCTAAAAACTTCACCTCCTAAATCCAAAATCCACAAATATATAGCTTGGAATAAATATAATGTGCTTGAAATGTACTCAAGACAATCTTGATGTGTCAAGCATGTTTCTCCAGTGTTGGGGAGTGAATTAGAATTTCATTAACAAACACCATAATGAATGAGTCAAGGTAAGGGTGGAAGATCATGTTCATGAGATCCATGAACATTGTCAGTGCATTAATCAGTCCTAATGGAATCACTAAGTACTCTTACATCCCATACCTACTCCAAAATTTCATCTTTGGAATTTCCTCTACACTCTAGTGATAGTCCAACCAAAGATCAATCTTATATAACTATTGGGATACCCATAAATAATCAAAAAGTTCATTGATCATGGGAAATGGATATTAGTTCTTCACCTTCACCTAGTTCAGATTCTAGTAATCAATGTAGTGTTAAAGACTACCATATGTCTTCTTTTCAAACAACACATATGCACCACATGGGGAATTAATCATCCTAATTAATCTCTTCTTGTCCAAGTCATCAATCTTAACCTTTATCTCTTTCATATTATATGGAAATATGTGATAGGGGGTATCAAAATGGGATACACAACTAGAAATTCCTCTATCTTAAAGTAAAATCCTCTATCAATAGGAAGTTCTATGAATTAATTCATAAAGACATCATGATAGAGATCCACAACTCGAGGAAAATTAAAGGGGTCTTCCACTGATCCTATTAAAAGATCTAAGCCCTCCATTTGCACTGTGATCATCCCAAGAAGACTCAAGTCTAGAATAAATATGCCTACTCCTAGTTCCCATTCTCTGATCACCATAAACTTCTCTCCCTTCAGTAAAGTGAATGGAGCTCATCTTTGATAGAAATAAATGTGAGCTCAGAATCTAATCAACCAGTCCATGTTGAGAATCACATAAAATTTCATCATCTCCAAAATCATGAAGTCTCACATATGTTCATAGCTGGGATGACTATAAGACACGTTGGGAATCACTAGAGATATTCCACTTTCATCCCCAATGATGTATCAAGGGAGACTAACTAAGAATTTTAATGTACCATTAAGTCAAGTCTAGAAACTACTTGGGAATATATAAAGGAATGGGAAGTACCAGTATCGAACAAGGAATTAGATAAAGTAGACTTGATCAATACCATAAATCAAACTATAGATGTTCCCTCATCACTATATACTTAAGTATGATCTACCATGTATATGTGGAAAGACTTAGCTCCATGACCCTACCCATGAGATGTGTGACCAGTCCATGTATTTTGTTGAGGACCCTGATCAGATCCATGGCTCTCTAACTATGTCTTCCTCGACCCCTAGTAGAAGCTTTACCTCACAACTCTTGATCAAATCTATAAGATATAGACCATATTTCAACATTATTGGTACTTGATCTAAGGTGTTAAGAAAGACCTGTTGTAGTTTAAAATATTACCACTATTGAAGCACTATGGATCACCCTTGATAGAAATAAAGAAATTGAAATTGGTTACACATACATTCCACAACTCTACTATAAATCCCTGACCTTCCTCTTCCTTCCATCAAAATAGGTACTCATGCCTAGTGCAGTAAGAACAATGACATTTATATTGAATGGTATATTAAGTCCAAATGACCAAACATTTTATAAGACCCTCTAAATGGTCAAGGCCTTCCTTAAAACCTCTAGGTATGAAGTTAGGTAAAAGATCCTGAATTAATATCTAATGTCAGGATAAAGTCTTATCTCAAACTTTATAGACTTTTGGGCATAGTTCTTTACCATAATTGGCGAAAAATGTAGAAGTTTTGTAAAATGAGTGGAATAGGTTTACACCATCATGTAACCCTATTTTAGATCCATGAAATCTTACACTCAATCAAGATTCGACAAATTTAGAAATAACTCCCTAAATAACATGTCCTTGAAGGCCTCCCATGCGAGACCCTCGTATCATCCATCCTATCCCCAGACTCCCAACCAATATCTGGAAGGTCCCTTCATTATGAAAGATGTTATCTTCACCTTCCTATAAATTGGCATATCAACAAGGTAAAAGATACCCTTGATGATAACCACTCAGTCCTCAACATCCTATGGTTCAATAGTGCCTAAAATATTTGAAGATACTGGCACTGAAAATCCCTATAATAGTTGACCATGGATCTCCATGGAAAGGCTCCTGACTGGGGTGGAATGACTTCTTTCACCATTGGATCAGGTGTGAGAATATGCTTTATAGCACCCTCCTTCTTGGATAGTGGTCTCGTGAAACATCTATGCGGTGACATCTTCTATAATAGAAGGAACATTAAGAACATAAATAGGTATTAACCAGTCTAAGAGATCATGCAAGGTTCTCCCAATAGTCTACACATAACTCAAGGTATACCCCTTCTAGAACTAACCAAGGTCTCATCAATTCAAATTAGTCATAGTAAACACACACACACACACACAAACACACACACACACATATATATATATGTAACAACGTTCTTAGGTTCTTCCAATTAATTATTACATATATATATAACAACAACATGGAAATATAGATATATCACATAGTATAGAATCTATCATGAACAAGTAAAAATAATCAAGGAATTTAATTAAATAACTACTATGAAGCATAATGATAAGTATATATATGGCATGTCAACCTATGTGCCTAGTCATGTTTCATGAAAGCACTTGAAATATAATAAAATTAGTAATAGAAATCTCATCCATGTTAACTGAGAGGTTCTATATGCATGAGATGGATAGAAACATAGAAACTCCCCTACCCGAGTCCCAAACATATATCTCCTTTATACCATTTCTTAGGTTTGTATAAAAATAAAAATAAGAAACTGTTATTTGATATCATTTTGGAACACACCAACTTGAACCACCAAGACTAAGCTGGAGGGTCACATGACCTCATGCTCCCCTCCTTTTATGCAAGAGGTTGTCGACTAGAAATGAGGGCTAAGTCAATTAGTGGTGAGACTATACTCTTAGTATCATGTCATAACAAAAATAAATAATAGAATAATAAATAATATAATGATGAGATTATCATGTAGAAACTAAATAATAAAAATGGAATACATTTCATATAGGTATAAATGAACCTCAAAATAGAAATAAAAACCATAGTATAGAGTGTAATTTGACAATAAATAAATAGCAGGGTCCTATGGAGTCTATCCCTATCTACTACCAGCTACATGCTCCTCTACTCAGTTATCTACTATAGGGACCTTTCCCTTTTCTAGATCTTTATTCAGGAAATCTACAAGTGTGTTGAATGCCCAAATAAGCTGTGAGTACAAGACTCGCTAGGAAACCACCAATGCATAATTAACAAGTGTTCTCAAGCAGACAAGTGTATATCATAAATAAATAAATAAATGTGTTAACAATAGAACCATCCAAAATTGAGCACCCATGTGTTAACCAATCCACCACGATACCCGATAGTACCTGCTTCGGCTCCATGTCAGATGAAATTTCAATGTATTGGGGGTAATCAAGAACTATCCATGAGGATAATAATCATGTTTCTTGATATATTGTGAGCATAGTACTTGGTATTCACTAGGAATCAATTGAGTCATGTTCTCAGAATCCACTAGGCATCGAGTGATGATGATACTCAACATTCACTAGGCATCGAGTGAAATACTCCTTGGAATCCACTAGGAATCAAGTGTATCACACATCATCGATGATGCATCTTCATATCCCTACCCTATGCTTTGTTACATTGTCACCATCATCACAAGTCATGCACACTCTCGCTCTAAGGGATAAACATTTGTTGACAGTCCACCTACCATGGAATCCAAGAACAATACCACAAATGAACACATAATAAGATAGAACACATAATCAAGCATATAATACCATCATAAGTAAAGTAGCAACATGCAATACATGTGATCAACATCAAACATGAAAAAAATGAGCTATGTATATCACATAAGGTTCTCAAAGGTACACACATACTCACAGACGGTCAATATTCAATCATGGCTATCAATTATGCCAACAAAAGTGTTATATCATGGTCACAAGTGTAATCAAGACCCTTAAAAAGGTAAGGAAATTCCTACCTCAAAGTCATTAGTGCCAATGTTAAGGGTAAACCACCCTATGTGGTTTGAAAGATGGAGTGGAAACCTATACATATAAGAATACCTTATCATGGTCATTATTATCTTAGTTGCTGAAATGTCAACATTCTATGTTTGTTAAGGATCTGTAGAGTTATCTCTCTCAGGCGCTGCACCCAGGAAGGGGAGAAGAGAAGGGTTCAGTACTGCGTGAAAAATAGAAGAAGGGCCCGATTCTATTAGGAATACTCCACATATCTTTCATAAGGGAATTTTTAGACTACTTGAGCTCAAAGGAATAACCAAAAATGAAGTCAATAAGATCCATATTTTTTAAAAAAAAAATCCACATACAAGATCACTATAATAAATACCCAAAATCAAATATCATCATTTAATTTGGGTTTTAAGTAACTCATAATTATTGAGTGTTCCATAAATATGATTCATGATCATTAAACTATTTAAGGATTAAATTCTCATGTTTTTTGAATTTAAAATAGTGAAATAATAATTATAGGGTTGTGTTTTAGAAGAATAATAGAGAAAACTAAAAAAATAGGGTAAAATGTTACCATTATGTATAGGGTATGAGCTGTGTAAGGGAAACTTGATTTTACCCTTACTTTGTGGTAGATACCCTTATGTGGGCTTAAAAAATGTTTCAGTAGACTTATATAGTAACCCTTAGATGAATGGTTACCCTTATGTGGAATTTGAAAAACTTGGTTTTACCTTATACAGAGACCCTTACATGTGCTAGTACCCGATTCCCATACACAGTCATTGGAAAATCACAAGTACACTTACATAACTCTTGTTAGCTTTACGTAGCATAGGATTTACCCTTATACAACTCAACTTACCCTTACGCAGAGATTCAATATACCCTTACAACGCACATGGAAAATGGATTTACCCTTATACAAGTCAATTTGACCCTTAAGTAGTGGTAGGTTACCCTTACATATCCCATAGGTAAAGTGTTTTACCCTTATGCAATGTAACTCCCCGAATTTTTACGAATTAATTTTTTTAATAAATTAAAATTCTTTGATGGCTTGCATTACACGCTACACCAAGTTAATATTACTTTATACACAACACCAAGTTAATCTTTCACTACAATAAACACTAAGTTCAGCTTTCGTTAGATGAAATCATAAGTTTGGATTGTGCTACACACAATCCTAAGTTTATTTTTGATTATACACAATACTAATTTTTGCTTGTGTTTCACAATTCTAACTTCAGCTTGCACTATAAGAAACACTGAGTTTAAACCAAACATGACATACTATTATTATGATAGTAATAAAATATCCATTGGAATGGAGGGTATGAATATGATTAAATAAACTATGAAAATATGGTTTATTAATTTTTATAAAATGAATTATTTTTTTAACCAATTAATCATAAATGGAAGTAAGAATTATTTGAAATTAAAGAGATTCCTTTTCTTAAAAAAACTATTTTTTTCTATGCACAAACACGTTTTATCTCAACAAATTAAACAAAAAAAATTGATGAATGATTTTAATGATATATATTATATTCAATAAACTATTTAAAATTCATATAATGTATTTTCTAGACAAGAAATAACAATAAATCCAATTTTACGCATAAAAATAAGTATTTTTCTAGAAGGTAGTTTTATCACCTTTTAATGGTGCACTTATTTTAAATTTTTTTGAAACTTTTATAAATTATATTTTAAAAAATAAACTTCATTTATAAAATCTTAATTTTAAAATTATCTTAGCGTGATTTGTTTGGGATTTTTCTGAAAAGATTCATTTTTTGATGAATAGTTAAATAATAGAATTTTAATTGAAAATTTACATTTTGTTTGAATTATTTATATAGAAAATTATATTTTAATTTTTTTAAAGTATAATTAGTTCATTTATACATCTATTATTAAAAATTAGGTTATTATAAGAAATTTCACACTAAAATTGGTTATAAAAACATTTCAAACTTTTGAACATTTTCGCTTTAAAAATCTGTTGTCTCATCCCGTCTGTGGGATTGATTTTAATTTTTTTTTTTGTGATTATAATTTGGAAAGGTGTATTGAATATTTGTAATTATAATAATTTATAATTTATAATAATTTCAAATTAATTTTTTACCAAAATGATTAGTGAAAATAGTTAAAATTATTCACAATGATTATGAGAAAAACAAGTTTACCAAGGGACTAAAATTTAAACTTAAGGGGATAAATGACCTATTCACTTGTTAAAAACATATTTTATGGAAATATTAAGACATTAAACCTTCATTTATATAATTTTTTTGTTTATAGAATCATTTTTAGGTGAAAAAGTAGGTACATCTAACTTTGTTTTCAAAAATTCCAAGTGTGTCCTCTCCCCACTTATAAAAGGCCACCACTTCTCCCCATCTCTTCACACCTTAAAACCAATTTATTTGGATAATATCTACAAAAATAACTTTTTAAATTACCTAATATCATCCTATAATCCTTAATTTGGGAAGAAATACTACCTAGTAAGTCCTTTGGTGCAAACCAAAAGGAGATACCCAAAGAAGAGGTAACATTCATCAATAAATGTTTTTGTTTTATTTCTTCTTCAAACCCCTTAGATTGTTTTTATATAATTATTAAATAAAAAAATCATTGTATTAAATATACTTATATGTTTTTATGTTAATTTTATTACCTAAAATCGTACACACTTCCATAAAATGGGATACGAAACCATCGTTCATGTGTACGACGGACTATCGCCTCGCGAACTGATGTCATTTGTTTTTCCATTACCACCTTTTAATGATGGTAATAATTATGGTAATGTTGTTTATATATGATATTATGATGTATTTATTCTTATGTAATTATTATATAACACATACCTTAATGCTTTCCATTTTGTGAGAATACGATAACGTCATTCAGGGGTACGACAGACTGTCGCCTCGCAAAGTGATATTCACATTTTACATGGAATGTATTAAGGGTGGGTTTAATATGAATATGTGATAAA
Source organism: Viscum album (assembly GCA_963277665.1). Classification (NCBI taxonomy): domain Eukaryota; kingdom Viridiplantae; phylum Streptophyta; class Magnoliopsida; order Santalales; family Viscaceae; genus Viscum; species Viscum album. The sequence continues at coordinate 1,363,992,614 of OY728141.1, read as the reverse complement.
TATGAAATAATAATTATAATACACACAAACATATATATAATTTACTTTTCTTTCTTCTAATATGACAAGAAAATGGAAATAGCATTCATGCGAACATACGGCCTGCCGTCTCCATGAACAGTGTATTTCATTTCCTATTTATATATTTTATAGGTTATTATAAATAAATATTTAATTAATATATATGATATTTATACCATGGTTTACATTCTTGAAATTATTAAATCATGCCCTAAGTAAGAGGACCAGGAATAACATTTCAAAACATGTACTAAAAACAAAGTCATTATTACCCGAAACATAACTTAAACATGGAATTGTTAATAAATGGGTAATATAAAGTCATAAGAAAATCATATATGATATTATATATATTAAAAATTTTATGCGATATTTTTATAATATTATTATATTTATTATACATGAATCTTGAATGAGTACAACGGAAGTCAAGACTTGGGGTAAGGGGATTTCTAGTCTCACTTTTATTTCTGAGATACTTATACCATATTCACAACTTATCTCTTTTTTGTGATGTATATATTTCTCTCTGAATTGATATATCATGAATATAACTAATTAAATTATAATTAATTTTTCCATTTGTGTTATTATTTTATGGTGATTACTTTTCAAAAGTTACTCAAGCAGTAAGAGATTTTCTTCTAACCTTTTTTACTTCCATGAGACACATTTCATATTCACCACCTATTTATTTTATGTGGTGTATATAGTGATCATGAATTTATTTTAGTTTTATTATAATTAACATTATGTTTATTTAAATATCAATTTTAGGATATCTCTTTCATGGGGTTCATGGTTCAAAAGTTACCAAATCGGTAAGAGATTTTTATCTCAGTTTCCTTCTTTGAAACATGCATTATGTTATGCACTTATATTATTTCAAGAGGTGTATATACAACCCCTTTGAAATGTAATATCAGAAATTTATCTATCCTAATTATTTTTAAGTTCCATTTTATTTTATTTCTTCATGGATCTTATGATTCAAGGTTATCAAAGTGGTTATAATTTTATGTTACAATCTCATCGTTTATCGAGGTTGTTTATGATTATGCTTCCATTGAAGAAATATTATAAACCATATTTCAATAATTCTCATGAATTTTATTCTCCTATGGTTATTCATAATATATTCATGTAATGGTACTATTTTCCCACTCTTTTTTAGTTAATATAATTTAGAATTTTTTTAAACAAAATTCGACTTTATTTCTCCCTTCGGTCAGAAATCTATTTTATTCAAAAACCATGTTTTCTAAAAATGTTTTAAATTTTGTTAAATGATATTTTAAGATCATTTTCAAGGAAAATTATTTAAAAAAATTATGTTTCAAAAAATTGATTTAAATGGTTTTCATATGTTCCTTTATAAATTTTCAGGGTTATTTTGAAAGGAAATGGTTTTTAAAATGTTTTATATTTTAAAAATATTTTTTCAAAGAGGAAACAATATTTTCCTCAAGAAATGTTTTAAATGAATTTTAAAATATTCCTTTATAATTTTTTGAAGTTATTTTCATAGAAAAGGATTTTCATAGAAAAGGATTTTCATTTTTAAAAATTAATTTTCAAAGAAATATATTTTCCTCAAGAAATTCCCAAAGTAGTCTTTCAAAATGATTTTCCATATAAGATGAAATTCTTTGAGGTTACTTATTATTAAATGGGGATATTTTATAGGGATAAAATTATTATTCTTCATATTAATGGTTTATTTTTTATGACATGTTTCTTATGAAACCTTCTTCATTTCAAAAGTTATTCTATGAAGAAATTATTCTAAAGCCTATCTATTTTCAACAGGTTATGATATGATGATATGTCTATGATACCCATTTCATTTCATTGATTATGATATTATGTTTATGAAAACCATATCTATTTATGGGTCATGATATAATTAATTTTTTACTATCTTGTGAAACATGTATGTATGATTTCATTATGTGATGGGTGGGGCCATTATCTCTCTCTAATTCATTGGGTAAATATTTATATCTCATGAGATAAACATGTATAGAATAGGAAGTGAACCCAGTTCCAAAAGGGACTTTGTTTAATAAGATGGAATTTAAAGTGAACCTTGAATACTAAGATAGTATTGGGAGTAAACCTTGACTACTAATATGGTTTGGAGAGTGAGACCATTCCACTTAGATAGCCTTGGAAGTAATCCTTGACTACTATGGAAATCATTTTATATATTTATGTGTTTGTAAAAATTTCATATCTTATACCTATGTTATACTCACATAGATTATAATATTTTATTTTTTATGATTCATGTTTTATGATCTACTAATATTTCTGACATGACTCATGTATATGATATTTTATATGAAGGGTATGATCCTAAAATGTTATTACCATGTTCTCATGCCCTTATATTCATATTATCCTTATATATCTCCTTTATTTACCTTTAATAAACATCTGAGATCACCCTTTCTTATTTTTCCTTTCCCTTGGTTATGAAGAAAGTTTTTAATTAGGAGTACTAAATGGTGAGATCTTTGTGGGAAACATTGAATATATTTCAACAAGTTAGAATATTGTGTTCTAAGTTTCCAAAGGCACTAAACTATTACAGTTCTCAGGAATGTACTTTTGTAATGTGATTAATATTAATCTAAAAAAATGTAATATCCATGTATGAGAATCCTGGTATGCTATAGTTGGTATAAAATGAAAGTTTTAGTTAACCTTTGGAAATTAGGATGATAAAACTCTAGTGAGATCCCTAGGGATAATTATAAGGATATATCTAGGGATGTCTCTACGGATAAGTATAAGGATGATTCAAAGTTTAGGAAAATGTTCTAGAATTTTGGTAAAGGATAGAGAAAGTATTTTCCTATCAATACATCCCTATCTAGATACTACAAGTGGATGTTGATCTAGCACAAATGTACATTGGGGTAACTGCCCTAAAAATTATGTATTGAAATAGACTCGATCAGGAACTCCTACATGAAAATGAGCCTTACTGGACTCCTAGTTTGACACTCCTGGGGGATATACTTTGGAAATTCAAAAAATCTTTATGAACTATCATGAAAGATTTAAATAGATTATTACTATGAATAACCTAGGATGAACCTAATGTGTCATAGATTAAAAAAGAGGTGTTATTATTTAGACATTGTATAAGTGATTTTTTATGATTATGTGTCTTTTTACTATGATTAGTATTACTCATACTATACTTTTTATTTTAGTAGATGGATGGAAAAAGAAGAAATTGTGTTAAAATTAAATCAGATGGACAATTCAATGATTATGAGGAACCAAATTGGATGATAAATAGAGAGAGATAATTTGATTATGCCTAATCAGCAATCACGATATATGATTAACAACGTGAAGTTCAGTGAGATTAATGACACATAAAATAATAGGAATGTGGAATTTTATAAAAGTTAATATGGCAATGAATATAGATAAAATAAGACTCATATCCCTACATGTTAAGAATATGGGAATAAAAATATAAATGAATATATCAAAAGGAAGGAAAGATGTTATCTATGTAGAAAAAGGGTTCATAGAGTTACCAATTGTTGAGGAGTTCAATGTCTTATCTATGGAGAACATGGTAATTACCCAAATCAATGAACTGACCCAAGAATTTACTTCTAGAACAATGACATATTTCATACCAATCATTTAAGTGGAAGTATTAAAGTATTTATGTATTTGAATTCAATAATTATGAATTTTGAAATATATAATGTTTGTTTAGTATAATTTTTTTTAAGGATTTGAATGAATATGTTGAATGATGCTGATTAAATGGAAAAGTGATTTAATGGAAAGATGATATTTTTATTATGGAAAGTTACCCCATAATATGTTCTGAATTTTGAGAAAATGTTGTTTAGTATCGATAAAGATATTTTTGATATGTATAAAGTAAATTGGATAGTATTGATGACCTTAGAACTGATAAAGTATTTGTTGAAAAATTGGTTTGTGTTTTCATTGATGTAGTTTACAACATTTTTGGATTTAAGAAATATATCCAATAATATGTGTTTTATGTGAGGAATGAGGAATCATGAATGATTTCAATAAGGATTTATGATAATTCAAGTTATTAAAATGTTTCAAAAGAATACATGATGAATGTATTCAGATGTTTGGTATATGACAATCAAGATCTACTTTATGATTTATGGTGGATTGATAATAAGATGATTTAGTGACCTTATTTCTAAACTTTTGGATTTTTTTTCAAAATGATCAAAAGGTTAACTATTTATGGAATGATTTAACTTAAACTTTGGAAGAGGTTTTAGAGATTAAAGTATTATCTCACCATATAAGGATTTATACATAATGATGAACTATGCTAACTATTTTATTGTGATGATAACTAAAGATATATGGAATGAATTATCATTATACTTATGGATCATATGATCTATTAGTTCTTCATGTATAAAAAACTCACATTCATTTCTTGGAGTAAGAGATCAAGTATAATTTCATCCCGGCATAGCCAAATGGTGAGAGTGTGCTTATGGGATAAAATCAAGTAAGTATATATTCTCATTAAAATTCTTCAATTTTATGAAAAAGATCTTGAAATAAAATTTTTCCCTTTTTTTTATGATATTAATTACCTCTTTCATGTCTCTTTAGTTTATGGTTTTGTGATTGTTAACTTTCTATTGATCACCTACTTTCTTGTGATCAGTGATCTTTTTCACACTATAATTTTTCATGCTTTTCTTCCATGACTAAATCTTTACCTATGTTCTCCTATATGGAAACCAAGTTATAATTTAATTTTGTTAACTGTTATTTTTCCATCATTAACTTTTTAAAGGAAGTTTTATTATTAATTTTTATGATGTGGGTTTATATGAAAATAACTTTCAAGTATTAAACCTTTAATGAACCAGATAAATTTTGAGGGTGAAATTTATTTTAATGGGGGTAGAATATAACACCCTGAGTTTTCATTAATTATTATTTTTTGAATAAATTAAATTTTTTTGATGGCTTGTGTTAAACAATACACCAAGTTTAGCTTGCTTTATACTCAAAACCAAGTTAATCTTATGCCACATGCAATGATGAGTTCAGATTACATTACACACAATACTAAGTTTTTATTTTTTTTAAACAAAATAATATATTTAGATTTTATTATACAAAATACTAAGTTTGGATTGTGTTACACATAATTCCGAGTTTAGCTTACACTACATGCAACATCGGTTTTAAAACAAACATGACATACTATTATTATGATAATTATCAACTAGTCGTTGGAATGGAAGGTATGAATGGTATTAACTAAATTATGAAAATATGGTTTATGAATGTTTATAAAATTAATTCTTTGGTAACCAATTAATTAGAAATGTAAGTAAGAACTATTTGAAATTAAGTAAATTTCTTTTCTAAAAAACTATTTTTTCTATGCACAAACTCATGAAATATCAATAGATTAAAAAACTAATTTTGATGAATTACTTTAATTAAATATAAATATATATATATTATATTAAATAAACTATTTAAAATTCATCTTATTTATTTTCTAGACAAGATATAAGAATAAATCCAATTTTACATATAAAATGATGTATTTTTCTAAAAGGTAGTTTCACTTCCTTTTAATGGTGAACTTATTTTAAAAAAAAAATTGAAACTTTTATAAATTATATTTGAAAAAATAAAATTCATTTTTGAAAGTTTAATTTCAAAATTATCTTAGGGTGATTTTTTTCTGAACATATTAATTTTTTGATGAATAGTTAAAAATAATAAATTTTAATTGAAAAATATCTTTTTGTTTGAATTATTTATATAGTTAAATTATATTTTAAATTATTTTTAAAGTATAATTAGTTAATTTATAAATTTATTAATACAATTTATGTTTAAACAATTTCACATCAGAATTTGATATAAAAACATTTCAAACAACTGAACATCTTTACTTTAAAAACTCATTGTCTCGTCCAGTCTGCGGGATTAATTTTAAATTAATTTATGCCACTTATGTGATTTTAATTTGTAAAAATGGATTAAAAATTTATAATAAGAATAATTTATAATGTAAAATAATTATAAATTAATTTTTTACCTAAATTATTATTGAAAATAGTTGAAATTAATCACAGTGATTAAGAGAAAAAACGAGTTTACCAAGGAACTAAACTTTAAACTTAAGGGGAAAATGACCTAGAAACTTGTAAAACACAAATTTTATGGAAATATTTCAACCTTAAACATTCATGGATCTAATTTGTTATTAGATTTTTTTATAAAAAATGTGGGTACACTGAACTTCCTTTTCAAAAATGTCAAGTGTGTCCTCTCCCCCACTTATAAAAGGCTACCACCTCTCCACCTATATTTACACCTTCAAAATCAATTGGTTCAGAAAATACCTGAAAAAATCACCAATAAATTTTTCTAATATCATCCTAGAAGTCTTAATTTGGGCATAAATCCAATCAATTAATTCCTTGAGTGCAAAGAAAAAGGAGATACCTAAAGAAGAGTTAATGTTCATCAATGAACGTCTTTGTTTTATTTCTTCCTCAAACCCCATATTTTTTTTATATTATAATTTTATAATAAAAAAATATATTTATTATACTTATATGTTTTTAAATTATTTTTATGACCTAAAATCACACACACTTCCATCAAATGGGCTATGAAATCATCATTTGTGTGTACAATGAACCACCAACTCGCAAACTGATGTCGTTCATTTTTTCGATTACCGCCTATTAAGGTTGGGAATAATGATATAAATATTGTTTATATATGATATATATGATATTTATTATGAATTAATGCTTATTTAATTATTATATAACACATATATTTATGATTTCCATTTCTTGAGAATACGATAACGTCATTTGTGTGTACGACAAACTACTACCTCATGAAGCGATGTGATTCATTCACATTATACATGAAATGTATTAAGGATGGGTTTAATATACATATGTGGTATATATGAAATAATAATTATAATTTAATGATGATTCATATATATATATATATATCATTTACTTTTATTTCTTTCAATATGAGAAGAAAATGGAAATATCGTTCATGCGTATATACAGAATTTCGTCTCCATGAACTATGCATTTAATTTACTATTGATATATTTTATAGATTATTATAAATACATATATAATAAATATATATGATATTTATATTTTTTTATAATATTTAAATGATTAAATCATGATCTAAGTAAGAGGACCAAGAATTGAAAGTTAAAATATGTATGAAAAATAAAGCTGTTATTACCTGAAACATAACTTAAACATGGAATTATTAATAAACGGGTAATATAAAGTCATAAGTAAGTAATATATGATATTATATATATTTATATGGTTCTTTTATAGTTTTATAATAAACTTATATTTATTATACATTATTTTTTAATGAGTAGGATGAAATTCAAGACTTAAGGTAAGGGGATTTCGAGTCTCACTTTTATTTCTGAGATACTTATGCCATATTCACTACTCATTTCTTTTGTGTGATGTATATAATTTCCTATGACATGATATATCATGAATAAAACAAATTTAAAGATAATTAATGTTTCCATTTATGTTATTCTTTCATGGGTATTATGATTCAACAGTTACTGAAGCATTAAGGGATTTCTATCTCACTTTTTTTACTTATGTGATAAACATGTCATATTCACCACCTATTTATTTTATGTGTTATATATAATTCCCATGAATTTATTTTATGATGATTCTAATTAAATTTATTTTTATTTAAATATCCATTTTATCATCACTCTTTCATGTGGTTTATGGTTCAAAAGTTCCAAAATCGGTAATATATTTTTGTCTTAATATTCCATCTTTGAGACGTACGTTATATTATGAACCTATATTATTTCATGAGATTTATATAAAGAAACTTTGACATGTAATATCAAGAATTTATCTATCCTTTTTATATTTTAAGTTTCACTTTATTTTCTTCCATCATGGATCTTATGATTCAAGGTTACCAAAGGGATACTACTTTAATGTTAAAATCTCATCATTTATTAGGATTGTTTATGATTATGCTTCCATCAATGAAATATTATGATCCATATCTCAATAATTATCATTAATTTTATTATCATATTGTTATTCATGATATATTAATGTAAATTTACCATTTTTACACTATTTTTTACTTAAGATAATTAATATTTTTTTTAAGAAAATATGAATTTATTCATCTCTTCAGTCGAAAATCCGTTTTATTCAAAAATCATGTTTTGTAATAATGTTTTCTAAAATTTTATTAAATTATATATTAATATCATTTTCATGTAAAATTATTTTCAAATTTTTTATGTTTTAAAAAAGTGATTTAAATTATTTTCAAAACATTGTATGTTTTCAAGGTTATTTTCAAAGGAAAAGGTTTTTAAAATGTTTTATGTTTTAAAAAGAGTTTTTCAAATAGGAAATGTTATTTTTATCAATAAATGTTTTAAATTAATTTTAAAATATTCCTTTATAGGTTTTCAAGGTTATTTTTAAATGAAATAATTTTTATAATGTTTTGTGTTTTAAAAAAATTATTTTCAAAGAAAAGTTATATTCCTCAAGAAATTTCCCAAGTAGTCTTTTAAATTTATTTTCCATCTAAGATGAAATTATTTGAGGTTACTTATGATTTACAAGGGATATAATCTAATGATACCATTCTTATTCTTTATATGAATGGTTTGTGTTTTGATGACATGTTACTTATGATACCTTCTTCCTCTCACGAGTTATTCTATGATGAAATGATTATGAAACTTGTCTCTTTTCCACAGGTTATGATATGATGAAATATTTATGATACAAATTTTATTTCATGGGTTATGATATGATGTTTATGAATCCCATATCTTTTTATGGGTCATGATATAATGAATTTTTTATTATCTAGTGGCACACATATGTATGATTTTGTTATATGACGGGTTGGGCCTATATCTCCCTCCAATGCATTAGGTAAATATTTATATCTCATGAGATAAAAATAGATATAATGGGTAGTTAACATGATTCAGTAATGGGATTCATTTTCTAATATGGTATTAGGAGTGAACCTAGACTACTAATATGGTATTGGGAGTGGACCTTGACTACTAAAATAGTATAGGGAGTGAACCCATTCCACTAAGATAGCCTTGGAAGTAAGCCTTGACTATTATAGAAATAATTTTATACGTTTATGTGTTTCCCATAATTCCATGACATATATCTATATTATTGTCACATATATTATGATCTTTTATTTATTTATGATTCATGTCTTATGATCTTCTAAAATTTATACCATGAATTGTGTATATGATCTTTGATATGCAGGGCATGATATTTAAATGTTATTCTCATGTTCTCATACACTTATGTTCATGTTATGCTTATGTATCTCCTTTATTTAAACTTAATGAGAATCTGTACTCTCCCTTTCTTATGTTTACTTTCCCATGGTTATGAATAAAGGTTTTAAGTTGTGGTACTAAATGAGAATATATTTTTGGGAAACATTGAAGATATTCCACTAAGTTAGAATATTATATTCCAAGTTTCCAATGAAACTAAATTATTATGGTCATCAGTCATGTAATTTTGTATTGTGATTAATATTCTTCTCAAAAAATGTAATATCCAGGTATGAGAAGCCTGGTTCTCTATATGAAACCTATGGAAATATGATTTTACACTTATATAGACCATAGAAAAAGAACTTTAATATTATGAAATACCAGGAAAACACTTTTTACCTTTACCTAAGGACTTTATACACGTCTTTACCCTTACATAAAACTTTAAATCTTAAGTAAGAATCTGTTTAATGAATAAAAGGTATTCTCACATAAAAATACTTATAGAATAAATCTAAAATAGGGTTTTAAGTATAATTAAAAATTTAGAATATTACACCTTCCCAAATAGATCATAGTCTTAAAAAAGTGTGTGTTACAAAACTATTTGTGGGGAAGGATTAAGTGGGTTACTTTGTTTCATTAGGTACCATAGTTGAGGTTGGTATGGAACTAGATAAAAAGGATAAAATTAAAACTTTTTTTAAGTAGACTACTTATATTGATGTTGTGGCCCAAATGTAAATGATGATGTTAATCTACCTTCATCGCCCATTGAGGATAATGTGAACAATGGTTACTAGTAAAGAAATCACAAGCACAAAAATCCTATAGTGGATTATAACAATGTAAAAATCCCAATGTTGATGGTAAGGGATTAAATTATGTTAAGGATAAATATGAAGGGGCTACTTTAATACTCCTAGAACTATTTCTATGATCTCTACAAGTAATTATCAAGTTTTAGTGGTGTTCATCTATGAAAATAAATAAAATTGGGTCCACTTGGGTGGATTCACTAATAATAATGACTCTCATAAATCTTGGAAATAATATTATCCAATTTTGAATTAAATACCAAAGAAAATATTGATCTAATAAACTCTAAGTGAAAGGTTAAATTATTTCATCAATAAGAAGAAAAATTAGATATCACCTTGGTCTATCAGATGAAGAACCACTTGATAATATGACTTTAGAGAGGCATCCATTCTAATTATGGTGACCTTTAAGGTGATGTACTTTTATTTTCTTTTCATAATTTTCATTATCTTGTATTTTTGTGATATGGTTTTCCTATTCCATAAGTGAGGATTTATGAATTTCATTTTTCATGAAAAATATAAATGTGACTATGTGTGTTTCAAAATAGAAAGAAAAATACCAATACAAAAAGGCTTCATTATAAAAAAATTTCAAATGAATCCTTCTCATGGTAATGATTTAAAAAAATCATGGGTGAACATGTTCATTAACACACTCAACCATGAATCAAAATTTAGTAATTATGATAATTTTTCCAATTAAAAATCATCTATGTGATATATATATATATATATATATATATATGGATAGATAGAGACTAGGGATAAAATGATAGTATCAAATGGAATTTCAAGTTTGATCCACTTATAACTAGTTTTTCTAAAGGTTTAAAGTATTAGGAGATGATTTATTTCTAGAGAAAATATTTTTTTTTGGGGGGGGGGGTTCTTACTATTAAAACTATGAGGGATGGAATGGAACAAATTAAGAAAATTTAATTGGAAGTTTTGTTATGATATTTAGATTGTGTGCCTTATTTTGTGATCTTTTATATGTGATATCATGATAAATAGATAAAAAATATGTTATTAATTAAGAAATATATGGTAGTATAGTTATATAAATTAAATATGTGTTTTATATACTAAAATTTTCCATTGACTGTTGTTATATGGATTCCATTTTTTATTTATGATTTAATTAGATTGTATAATTAGAGGTAATTTTAGATATTATAATGAGAATTGTATCAAATTAATTAATGGTTATATTTAATGATAAATTAAATGGTTTATTGGTGATGAATTAATTTATTGATAACATCATGTTTTAATTGATATGTTCTGTTAACATACTAAAATTTTATTGTTTTTTTTATTTTTCAACTATATGATTTGTTTAATTATTAAAGGTTAATATTTATAAATAAATATAAATATTATGTGCTAACTTATATGATATTTTTATATATAAATTTAAACCTATTTAATCAAAATATATGTGGATTTAATTTGACATAATGGGTTTAACTGAGGAATAGTATTGGTGAAATGTGGAAATAACATATTGATTTAGTCATCCGTGGTAAGAATGGACGAGGATTTGGTATTTTTTGTTTAATGTATGTGATTAATTAATTATAAATCATGAGGTGGATTGATAATGAAAAATAGAATATGATTTTCTTTTAAAAAAATAATTTATATATATGGGTAAAGAGTAATGGGCATGGGCTAAAGAATATCACCTTAATGTGTGTATTTTTACTTATAATTCTAATCAATTCAATTATAATTATAGAATTTTAAATATTATTTATAAGGATAGGTGACTATAAATAGGTTACAAGACCATGATATAGGGGTCATATGTCGAATATTGATGATGCATCCTTTCAATTGACCTCTATAATATAGATGAAATGTTTATATCTTGAGATGGGTCAAGTATGATATATTACCCTCACATAGTTATAAAATGGTATAAAGGGTGTTCAAAATGTTTCATAATTCATGATATATCAAATAAAATTGAGTTAATATTAAGAACATGGTAGATCAGTCTAGAAAAATACATATATAATGTTTAACCTTTATCATTGGGGTTCTCTAGGGATTCAAGTTAACCTAAATTGAATTTTCTAATTGAAAATATTAACTAGTGATTTGGGTTTTGCATTTAATGATACTTAGTTTTATATCATAGGCTCTTTAAAGGAGTTAAATTTTCTCTAAATTTACATGAGGGTGGATTCTCTATTATAATCCCTTATAAATAGTGTAATATATTTTTAATGTATTTCATAAAAAAGTGATAGTCTATCATTTAAATGATGTTGAGATAATTTTATTTTAATAATGCTCCTTTAATATAACTAATTAATCTTAAAAGTTCCCCTTGATCTAAACATGGGTTGTGTGAGATGTTTATGCCTTTGATTTATAACATATTTAGTTGAAGTAAAAATCTTAATCAAGTGGAAATTTCTAAAGTCCATAATGTAAATTTAATTTTAAGTATTAATTTTTTACATATTTTATGATATCTTAACTATTGAAATATAAATTTATGTCATCACATATGAGTATGAAAATGATTGGGTTATGTTTATGAAAGGATATATAAATAATAGAGAAAATTCATTGAGATCTGTTACTAATAAATTAGTTACATTAAATTTTTTGAGAATCAGATAAAGTCTTATGCATCTTGAAGTGTAATTTATGTTCCTTTGGAGTGTCATTTTACTAGTTTAGATGTTATAAGTCTAGTTTTTTGAGAATTTTTATGAAGGTGTAAAACATATTTTAGGGGTTTTAGTAAAGTATTTTATTATTCCAAATTAATAATATTGGATTTTGAATCATTAGAGTGTGATGTGTTGTAGGATTTGAATGTTTGTTAGTTAATTATTTCTCTCACTCAGTAACATTTTCTCCTTCTTGGGGTTTTTATTTAATTCAATAATTAGTGTAATCCCATGGGAATTCATTAACTTATTCTCAATTTCATAAATTAATATTCATGATTAATCTACTTGTATTATGGGGAGGTCATAATTTATGTTAGAATGAGTTTCTGATCATAATTATTTATTTTAATAGCTTTGAGTAACCTTATTCATTGATTCATGGGAATTTTGAATGACCCCTTCTAGGTATTATTTACTTTTGATTACTCAATTCAAGTGGAGTGATATTTTTTATTAAGTAGGGTGAGAAGAAAATAGAGAATAAACCATTATCACTATCATCGGTATAGGAAATATTTTTATTCCTATTAATTTATATTCTCCCTAAGTTTTACACCCTAATATAACTTTTATGTGTTATTTTGTTTAATTTTTTAATTTTTCAGGTTTAATGAAGTCTTACTTTGTATTTTTATTATTTTTAAGAATTTTTTACAACTACATGGTTAGTTCTTGGTTAGGGTGAACCATATAGATCCTATTATGTATCCAATAGTAATCTTATAGAGTACTATAAAGTATGAATTGAAACTACATGATTGGAACGTGGTTAGGGGGAAGCATGAGGATTTTTCTTACATGTCTAAAATAAACCATGTGAAGTATAGTATGTTGGAATACTAATGTTATACAATATGTCCCATTTAATTTATTTTTTTATGGTGTCAAAAACCCTTTATATATTTATAATGATTTTTTTATATTTTTTCATCAGGTTTTATCTTTAATTAAGTCAATTTTGTTGTAATTATGAAATTCTTAAAGTTTTATGAAATTTTCCTAAGTCTATAAAATTCATCTACATGAGGACTTTTACTATATGGATAATAATATGTGTCGTAGAATTGTCTATGTGAAAATAACCTACATAGATGAATTAGATATGTGGGAAAATGGATATGTTGATGAAATGGATACATGAATCGGTTATGTGGAGTAATCAACTATGTGGTTTGGATCCTCAACATATTTAGCTACAAGGTTTAAATCATCTACGTGATTCATTTGGATATTCCAAATTCATCTATGTGAGAAAATTGGATATGTAATTTTGAAATGTGAATAAATAGGCCACATGAAGGATGGCTACGTGGGTCAATTCAGCTATATGAATTAGAATATATGGAATCTAGCTACATGGTGATCCAAAATCAGCTATGTCTTTCTACAACCTATAAATTTATTACCATTGGAGTACTTTTTGTTGTAATTAATGTTTTCATTTATACATTAAATATTGACTACCTATTTATGGTAAAATTGATTTCCAAAATGTTACAAGTACCAATAAAATAAAATAGTATAGAATAATTTATTTCTCAATCCTGTTGCTGATGTATTTTTGGGAAAATTACATCTACAATTTAATTCAGAGGCAAAATTTTATGGGATATTATTATTGTTCAATAGTGAGTGAGAATATAAGAAATATTTTTTTATTAAGATAAAGAGATAAGTAATAAGAATTTCATCAAGAACTAGCAATCTCAACTCTCTCTCAATAATATTTCTATGATTAGTCTATGTTCTAAGAGAAAGAAAAAGAAGATTTATGTTATTTATAGTTGTGATTCAAAGTTTGATCTTGTTGTGTTTTACAATACTTTCTTTGAGTTGTACTTCATGCTTATTTTCTATCCTAGAGAAATTTTATCTTCTATCAGTTTTATCTTGCAACTTTGATCTTTATTTGTAATATCTCATTTATTCTTTCCTACTACTAGAATTGACCACTCCTTATACTAAGTGTTGAAGGCTGGTGTTTTTGTAAAGCCTTTAAGGAAACCTAAAAAATTATCCTTATTTTGTACAAAGTGATGGATTCTTATGTAATGAATATATTTTTTCCTTATAATAGTTTGGAATATTTTTAGATCTAGGAATTATGTTGGAGTGACATTTTGAGTCCTGGATATCCTCGTTATTGATATAGTAAAAATATTAAATTTATTATATCAAGTGTAAGTAATTTTTTAGAACTAATTAAATAACTCTTGAATAGATCCTCATATGGGAAATTTGAGACTATATTTGATCTTGAAATGTAGGTTTTACCCTAGTAATTACCTAAGGTTAGTCAGAGTTGAACGTCCAGTTGAGGTAGTTTTTGGTGGTGCATTTAATAAAAATAATTAATTTCACTTATTTATTTTATTTTAAATGAACAAAACCAAAATTAATATTTAAATATCCCATTATAAAATGTTACTAGGGTTAGACACATAACCCTAGGAAGTTTATAAGATATCATTCTTTATTTGAAGATCAATATTGTAGGACAATGGAGATTGAATCAAGGTGGATCAATTGGAAGCGAATGCAATGGGTCTTCTATATTGTCAACAAATTCATTATTCACTAACTATCGATCCAAATTGAAGTAGGGATCATAAATAGTGTTATACACCCTTTTATTAAAAGTTTGATCATGGATTTTTATATGATATTCTTGATCTATGATTTATATGTTCTTTTCATGAGCTTGTAAAGATAGATTAAATTATCAAATTAATTTTATATTTTTCATGCCATGTTATCACCCATTGAAATTCCCAAATTTATAATTGTTGGCTAAGAATTATTATCCAATGATGGTTTCACATTTTTTCTTGTTCATTCCCCCCCTTCTTTTGTTATTCATTATTATACTATGACATCATGATTTGACATTGTCGAGGTGGATTCGAGTGTGATAGAACCACCAAAATCATGGTGGTTGAGTGGATGATGAATGGATTTGAGGTTTGTGGATGGATTGGGATGGAGTGTAGGTGATGCTTTTTGGGTTAGGGATCCAACGTTCAAATAGTGACGGGAGGCACTATGGGATGCACGGTGAATCATCACTGGATGAACAAATTCTTATTTTTAGCCACCAAAGTTCTAAAATTGATGGTTGATTATGACCCCCACTGATTTCAGGTGGTCAACGGGTGTGGGAAGAAGCAGTAAAGGGAGATCTGGAGAATCACATGAAGGTTCTATAATTCTATGAAAAACACAACTACACATTGAGTAGTAGAAAATAACACATGGTGTATTATTTTTATTTCATTGATACTTGGGTTTTAAACAAAGTTAAGGATCACACATCATGTGGCCAGGCCCACATGCCATTTGACCCTACCCAGGCATCCAATTTTTGTATAGCTACGCATTCTTAGGACCCTATGTGGGAAGACATGTCGTTTACTTAGGGATCACAAAGGCATTCCCAGAGGTACAAAGACACATCTCAGTACTCATACATATCCAGGTATATGAACAGGTACACAGTCATGGGCCAATGTACACGAGTATGGACAGAAGATCACATACAGGCCTTGGGTTACTGAGACACATCATGTACCACCTGTACACATTAATGTAATATGAATTGTCTTCCCAATCCATGTCCATAAGAGAACTCATCTAGGTGATGAGGTAGGGTCACACACCTTGTGGACCCCCATAAACACTGTGTATCACCTCTAAAAATTCTTCCTTTCATATGTCTTTCTTCATGACTCAAATTTTGTCCCACGAGTAGCCTATCCTGAGTGTTTTTTCCACAGAGAATGTGATAGAGGACTTCATTATGGTATTTGAGATATGATGTAAGGTGTTCTGAGTGTGACGATTCTTTAGGCAATTCTTTAATATGGTATTGATCGAAAAAGGATCATTGGAGTGATGTTGGGGTTAGAAATCCCCTATTTTACTAGGACATAGGTCCCCCATACTCTATATAAAGGTATATTTGGTACTCTACTACATTGTAAATGGTCCTATATGTATATAGGGGTACTCCCCATTATTTGAGATTTAGAAACATGTAGGTTATCCATAGTAATTGTGTCTCTCTCAACTATGGAGTACAATAGCAAGGAGCGATCCCCTTTATATAGATTCTAGTGAGAATACACTAGTTATTTATTAGATTTGTGGCTCCCTCAGTTATGGAGCACAATGGAATGGTTTGGGATCCTACTCATGGATTCTTGTATAGTTGATCATGATGTTAGGAATTGGTGATGGACATTTGGAGATGAAGGTAGAATCATTGTTCTTAGCTGAGTTATAGAGATTGAGATCCCCTTTCTCTCTCATTTAACCTTCTTATTGAAAACATCTGGGTGTTTGTGTTTTTTGTCTCAGTTTTTAATTAGAATTTCTTAGTTGGGTTGAGATGAACTTTGTTATATCTTTTTATTTATCCATCTTTGGTTTTTGGGGTGACCTAATGGGTATGTATATACTCACCCCTATGTGGACATTTCCCACATGTATCATGTCTTATGCATATGATAGATAGTTAAGTCATGACATCGGTGAAGTATAGTGACTCTAGGGTTCATAGGATGTGTATGGTGATTGGACTTGGATATCAAGAGTCTTACTCTCTTATATTTTTGTTATTCTATTTTTTTTAGGTTAGGACTTCATTTTTGGTTGGGAATTTATTTTACCCATTTACCCTCTGAATTACATTTTCGTACTGTGATGTATTCCCTAGAGTTTATTGCATGTGTGGTTTACTCTAGATGTTATAGTCTTTATATTATTCCTATTCACTTTTCATGGAGATTGTTAGGAATGTGTTTATAGGTAATTTATGTTAAGTCCTCCCATATTATATTATTCTTTATTAGTACTTTTTTCCAGCCTCTATCCGATTTGAGGTGGGATTAGGGTTTTAGTGGCTCAAACTTCCATTGTCCAAGTGGGCCACAGTGGTTCATGTCATTACAGAGTGGAATTAGAGCAGTTCATTCCTTAGGAATGTGTTTGGATTTTTCCCCTTATGAAGATTGGTTTAGACTTAGGGCAGTGGTGTCAAAGTGTCTTGAGTGTGGATTTTGGGCCAGAGAACCTAGTTTTAGTGTAGTGTCCAACTTATCTATTCACCGGGACTTTGACTATCTACTTTTAGAATCTGAATACTGATACATCAATTGTAGGTAACCTTTGGTATATGAATCATGTAGGATTGATCCCTTTGATTTCCCTTCTTGAGTAAACTCCCCAGATCTTATCTTTAAACATGGTATATCTTAATAATTTTCAAGATGCATCTACAATAAAATCCATCTAGGATTTCAAGATAGTGTTATGATAATAAATATTTGAGAAATGATGCCTCAATTCAGGGAATAATTCATGAGATTTTTACTCCATGAGGGCAGAAAGCAGTGCTACCACCTATTGAGTAGTGCATGGACCCACCTCAAATGGTCTATATGGATTATTGTCTACATGTTGAGAAATGTATAGATCCAAAATTATAGGATGATGATGTGTTCAGGATTTTCATGTTGTGCGAGTTCTTCTGGTGGAGACCATTGAGGTTTTGAAGTGATCCATACTTAAAGGTGGTGGAGTATTGGATTGAGTCTGTAGTATGAGTTTTTAGGCTTTTTCAAACCCCAAATTACCAGATGTTTTCTCTTGTAATCAGTATTATTCATGGAGAAGTTATTGGTTCTAGTGGTACCAAAATATGATGCAACTATGTGTCTTGTGCATCACGAGTTTTGGAGATAGAGACTACCTTGGTTTCACGATGAGTTATACCCCTTTATCACGTGGTATAGGACTATCACGAGCCTTTATTACAAGATTCCCACTAAGATGGGACCCCTATTGATGGTGTTAATGTAGAAAATACTACTCAAGGGTGACACATGTTGTTGTTAAAGCCTTGTGTTCATTATGTTTGACATGACTTTAGACACACAAGAAATAGAGATGCTTCCACCACTAAGGTGTGTTCTTTTGATGTGGTTAAAAACCATGTGTGTAAGTCAGTTCCACCCAAAGAAGATAGTATTTAGGTTTGGTGGATGGGTTCCTTCGAATTGTGTGTTTGAGGATTTTTTTTGTGTTTTGAGGTGTCAAAGAGAGCCCTGGTTGTGGTGATCATGCAGAGAAGGGAAGTGATAAATTTAAATAGTCAGATCTTATGAATAGAGGCTTTGAGTGTGGCTTTTAGGTATGGAATTTGTCTTAGTTTATTAATATGTAGGTTTAACATAGGGTCTTAGACCACATTTCCCCAAATTTATACCCTATTTGAGACATAATGATACCAGTATAGCCCTTTTTTCTTGACCCTTGTGATGGAGGATCCTATAGAGAATATCAGTTATCAAAAAATTCTATGATGTTGTAACTTAAATCTAGAGATAGAGATAGAGAGAGCCTCACATATAATATTTCTATTTCAGCTATGAGACCCTACCATGTTTTCCTTGGTATGGATTGGTTTCCTACCATCCATGATTAGATGACTATTACTAGTAAGGGTTGTATTGATTTTGAGTCATGGGATGGAGTTTTCTTTCTAGGTGATAAGGAATCCAAGACATAGTCGGATAATCTCATGTGTTGGAGAATATAGATGATTTCCTATCATCTATTATGACCCTTGGAGTAGTGGATTCTATGTGCCTTCATTTTCTAATGATGTTAGAGAGGTGTGAGGGAATATTCTCATAGGATGTACTAGTATTACCTTCATCAATAGTTTGTATTTCTTCATGGTATTACACTAGGTATGGACCAATATCTATACTATCATATTAGATAATATTGTGTAGCTATAAGAGTTGTAGGTGTGGTTGGAGAAGTCTATAGTGAAGGGGCATGTTAGACCCAATATACCCACCTGGGTACCCTAGTGATTTTCACCTTAGAAGAAGATGAGTGTTGAGGTTAGGTGTGGATTTATTTCACCTGAACCAGGTGATAGTCAAATAGGATTATCTGCCAACAATAATTGATGAATTATTAAACTAGTGGTTAGGGGTGAAATGGTTCTTAGTGTTTGACCTTGGAATAGGATATCAATAGCTCTAGGTTTGAAAGGTGGATGTACCAAGAATGGATTCCAAGAAATGCTACAGTTACCTTGAGTTCTTGGTGATTCAATTTGGAATGTTGAACACCCCATCATAGTTTTTTATACTTATGAACTAGATCCTTAACCCTTCTTGGATCAGTTCATGGTAGTATTCTTCATTGACATCCTTGTGTACATGGAATCAGGGGTGGATCATGTGATACACTTGAATATGGTTCGAAAAATGCTCTAATAATACCAGATTTATAGATATATCTTTTATATTAGGTTCTATGTAACACCCCAAGCTTCCACGGTACGTTTCCCTTTGAATAATGCAATAGCTTGCGGTGTACGCAACATCGAGATTCTAACACATTGCAACCAATCAAACTAGCCGTTATGAATAGTAATACCCAATTTTTGAAATTTTATAAATTTTATCTTTCAAAATGGACTTCATTTTTGGATTCGGAATATCGAAGTTAGCTTAGGGTGATTTTTTGGTATTTTTCTGAAAATTTTCAATTTTTGATGAATAGTGAAAACACTGAGTTATTGTTTAAAACTGAATTTTTATTTAAATAATTATTTATTTTATTTAAATTTATTTTAGGTCAAATTAAATACATAATACCTATATAAGTTCAATTTAATTCATTGAATTCAGTTTATAATAATTTTAGATATATAAAAATTTTATTGAACTTTTTACCATCTTTTACCCACCTCCTAGGAGCATTTGCAAATTTACATCAAACATAATTTTACGACTTTTGTGAGTTTAATTTAAAAAATCCGAGAGACATGGTTGATATCAGTAAGTAAAATGTGGTTCAATAAGATGAAAGTAATTTTTTGTGGATAGTAACTTTTTACTTTTATTACCACGATTAAAAGTAAATAGGGTAATTAAGGGTAAAATGATATTATTATAACCCTAAAACATGTCCTAATTCTATTGGATAAGTACAATTCGACCAAAAAAACCTTAGGAATAAAATATGAACCTCTTTGGTCCACTTGGATTATATTAGGACATTTATTATTATTTTATTTAAAGAAGAGTTAAAAGAGTTAAATTCAAAGTTTAATAACTAAACCATTTTTAATATAGGGTTACACACAATATAAATTAGACTATAAATATTAATTATAAATTTAAAAATATCTCCTACATAATTTAATTTTATTTATAATTTTTAGACATAAAATAAATATATTTATATATGACACAATAATGATGCAGTATTTTCCTTATTAATGAAACAATCAAATAAATGATATTACTAATACTAAAATAAATATAATTTGAAAGTTTTGATGCCATAAAAAAATTTATAGGTTACTATGACATTTTATGGTTTATTAAATTTATTTATTTTGAAGTAATAAAGTTTTTATGACTTTATAAAAAATCAATTATTAAATAATGTCAAAATTGACATAAATGAGTTTTTAAAACAAATACAATATTATTGGTTGATATAATAATCCTAAAAATATAAGGTTCGAGAAAAATACATATATAATGATAGGTGTACCATTAATAAACCACTTGGGGTTATCTTGGAAGTTTATAGTAAGTTTATTAACCATATAATATAAAAATACAAAGAGACATGGTAAATGTCAAACTATTTAACTAATAGTTAAATCTAAAAGATAAGGTTAATATAGTGACCCAAACCTGTCTAAAACCTATTGGTTGAGTGTTTTTCGACCCATACCCACCTTATCCTTTAAATAATTCATTTTTTAACCATTATAAACCTATAATTATTTTATTATAAAATAATATTTCTAGCTTTTCCTAAGGTGCCCCTCACCCCTCTTATAAAAGGGAACTTCCCCTTCTCTCTAATTCACACCTTCAAAGACATTTTGCTCAGCCAAAACCTACCCAAATACCCTATAAACTGTCCTAAATTCATTAGAGAGGCCTTCCTTTAGTTACAAAGCCAACCTAAGGAGCCCTTTTGATCAAATAAAAAAGGAAGAACCTGAAGAAGAGGTAAATATATCACCACCTCTTTCGTGTTTTTTTCTTCTTCCACTTCTTCTTTACTTGTTGTTTCCATTCTAAAATAACAAATACAGTATATTATATATACTATGAAGTTATTATAAATATGGTACAACCATATTCATTATTCTCTCCATCCTTTGAATGACATGTCACCATACGTGCGTACGTACGATTTACCATCTCCACGTCGTGGTGTAGTTGTTACTCAATACATTATTATTCGGATGGGTATAATAATGACTTATAAATGATGTAAATAATAAATATAACATGATAATGATTCTTTATATATGATATAACATTCAATTATATATGATTTTAATATCAAAATAATGATATTGTCTCTCGTGCGTACGTACGGATTACCATCTCCACGAACACGATGAGATTCATTCCCCATCATATCCATTCAAGACTAATTTTCATTAGATGATTAAAAATAATGTTTAAAGACTTAATATCGTTCTGAATATGAATAAGATACATCCTATCCATAACAAACAATACTTACGTAACAAATCATATAAAGGAAAACGAATCAGTTAACACCTGAAACGACGATAATACTAAAATATTATTAACAAAGAAATATTAAAAGATCATATATGATATCATATTAATGTATATGATTATTTCATTATTTAATAACAATTATTTCACCATTATACAAGATTTTAACCTACCCTCGTCCAAGGAAAAGTACTAGGTAAGGGTTAATTCTACAACCTCTTCATTATTCAAGGTTGTTTATATGTAATTATCAACTGGGACCTGTTTATCATCCACATCCGTGTTTTCCTAAAAATTTATTCCAAAATATTTTTAATATTTACTAGACAATGGTTTAATGTCATTTATACCCTTTTTTGAATTTTTATAAGATGTTTTGAAAGGAATCTTTCCGTCGTTTTCCAAACAAGGTACTTTACGACCATTTCAACAAAATTAAGGAAAGAATTTTTTTTAACTTATACGGCGGGTGCAGCTATTTTACGCCGTTATAACACCCTAGAAGCTTCCCTTACAATATTATAAGAATATTTTCAAAATAAATGTTTTCTTTTATAATTATTTAACTTTAAATGATTTCAAAAAAAATAATGAGATATTTATCTCAAATAGTTTTGAATTCATCCATGTCAACACCCTTTTATGGATTTTAATCTTGTTTGAAGTTGATTTATTATGATACAAATATTTCATTTTGTATTGAATTCTTTGTGATATGTTTGATTTTGGATGTGTTATTTTTATACTATTCATGATTTATGGATAAAGTATTGACATTTCGTATGTTAGAGCACCTTGATCCACAGCGTGAAGGATCAATATTAGATCGATTCATGAGGCAACAACCACCAACATTAAATGGGAGTATAAATCCATTAGTAGATGAGAAATGGATAAATTCCTTAGAGAAAATATTTCACGCCTTGGGGAGTAATGAAAGGGAAAAGTTGTCATGGTAGTTTACCGTCTCACTGGAGATGCTGATAAATGGTGGTCATTGATTCAAAACACAAAGTAATATGATGAAGTATCAAATATGGAATAGAGGGAGTTTAAGGAGCTTTTCTTAGAAAAATAATTTCCTTGTGGCCATCGAGTAGATATGGAAAGACAATTTCTGAGTTTGAGGCAAAAGGAGGATGAGAATATAACGAAGTATAAGGCTAACTTTACAAGGTTAGTGAGGCATGCTATAGATTATATACATAACCCAAGAAGTAAGATTGATCATTTCTTTGATGGGTTAAAACCATTTCTCTATCGAGCATTAGTCTCACAATCCTTCTTATCATATGAAGATATTGTCTCATGTGCTATCAATACAGAACAATAATTCTCTAAGTCTTGCGAATTTAAAGCAAAACAAGAGAAGAAGATATCTACTGAACACTCTGGAAATGGAAATAAGGGGAAGAAGGGAAAAGTTGAATATCCATCTTGCAGTAAATGTGGTAATAAACACCCTGGTACTTGCGTGAAGGGAATGGGAGTCTGTTACAAGTGTGGTGAAAAAGGCCACCAAGCTCGTGATTGCAAGGGGAAGAAAGAGGCTGTCGATGTTGAATGCTAAAATTGTAGAGAAGGGGGGAATTATGCAAATTAATGTCCTAAGCGCCAAGGGAACTTACCTCATAAAAGACTAAGGGATCAAGGCCAAGCTTATGTTATCACTACTGCTGAGGTTGAAGCTCTGAAAGACGTAGTGGTAGGTAATGTAATGGTTTCTTTAAGTTTAGACAATGCTTTATTTGATTATGGATCATCGCATTGTTTCATATCTTTATATTTTTCTAAGAAAATTAGATATTTCCAATTTTATTTAACAAGGGAGTTGTCAGCAAAAAATCCTAAGGGAAGTATCATCGCAATAAATTTTTGTGAATCAGTTCCCATTAGATCATATAAATGTTATTTATCTACTGATCTCATCATCATACCCATGATTGAATTTGATATAATTATCATTATGGATTGGATTTTGAACCATGATGCAAAAAATTATTGTAAGAAGAAGGAGGTTATGATTTTTTATGACGATGATAAAGAACACCTTATCTTTAGAGCAGAATCATCACCACCTGATTCTTATCGAGATCCACCCCCAGTTGCTCAACTAAATTCAATTATTGGGGAGGAAGAGAATGAAATAACTATGGGTGGGGAAAATAATGTTCAAATAGAATATGTACCTATTGTGCAAGAATATGTTGATGTGTTTCTAGAAGATTTACCTGGACATCCTCTAGACTGAGAAATTGAGTTTTCCATTGATTTAATTCCTGGTTCAAGGCTCATATTGAGGACCCCTTATAGAATGGACACTGTGGAATTAGTGGAACTAAATAAACAACTAGAGGAATTGAGTAACAAGGTATTTATTCACCATAGTGTTTCTCCATGGGGAGCCCCTGTCCTTTTTGTTAAGAAGAAAGATGGATCTATGAGGTTGTGCACTGACTATAGGGAGATCAATGCTATAACAATAAAGAACAAGTATCCCCTACCTCGCATTGATGATTTATTTGACCAACTTCATGGATCTTAATACTTTTAAAAGATTGACCTTCGATATGGATATCATCAGTTGTGCGTGAAGAAGGAAGACATTCCAAAGACAACATTTTGAACCAGGTACGAGCATTATGAGTTTACAGTAATTCCTTTTGGATTGAAAAATTCACCCTCTGTCTTCATGAATCTAATGAATAGGGTTTTCAAGGAATATCTTGATGACTTTTTAGTGGTATTTATTGATGATATCTTGGTATACTCCAAAATCTATGAAAATCATGAAAATCACTTGTGCATTATCCTAAAGACTCTTAGAAGAAAGGAATTATATGGTAAGTTTAGCAAGTGTGAATTTTGGCTTCAAGAGAGTTCTTTTCTTGGCCATATTGTCTCTAAGGATGGAATATATGTTGATCCTTCAAAGACCAAGGCAATACAAGAATGTCCAGCACCTACGAGTATAACTAAGGTACGCATTTTTATTGGTTTACCAGGTTATTATCAGCGTTTTGTCCAGAATGTTTCCCAATTGGCTAACCCATTAACCAAGATCACACGTAAAGGGGTTAAATTTGTTTGGAAAAAAGAGTGTGAAGAATGTTTTGAAGAACTAAATAGAAGATTAGTCAATGATACTATCTTGACTCTACCATCGGGGAAAGATGAGTTTGTTATTTATAGTGATGCTTCAATGAAAGGACTTGGTTGTTTCCTTATGCGGAATGATAGGGTTATTGCCTATGCATCACAACAGCTAAAAATTCATGAACAAAACTATCCCACTCATGATCTTGAGTTAGCAGCTGTAATATTTTCTTTGAAGATATGGAGAAATTATCTCTATGGTGAAAAATGTGAGATATATAAAGATCATAAGTGTTTGAAGTATATTTTCTCACAAAAAGAACTCAACATGAGGCAAAGGCTATAGCTTGAACTACACAAGGATTATGATTTCACTATACACTATCACCCGGGGAAGGAAAATAATGTAAAATATTCTTTGAGTAGAAAGGATCATGGAGTTTTGAACAAGATTAGAGTTGAAAAAGATCCTATATACATGGATCTAAGAAAGATGGATATGGGAATCACCATGGAATGTGAAACATCAATACATTCTCAAATGGTTTCCAAATCGTCTTTAATAGAAAGGATAAAGAGTTCTCAGACCGATGATGAAGAGTTTCAAAAGAATATTAAAGCTATGAATGATGGGGGATTGAGTGACTTTGTGTATGAAGATGGAATTTTGAAATTTGGGAAGATACTTTGTGTTCCTGATATACTTGATCTAAAAAGGGAATTGTTGGATGATGCTCATAGTTCCAATTTCTCTATACACCCTAGGAGCACCAAAATGTATAAAGATTTGAAGGAAAATTTTTGTTGGGACAACATGAAGAGGGATATTGCTGATTTTGTGTCAAGATGTATGGTTTATCAATAAGTGAAAGCTGGAAGGCAACAGCCTGGAGGAGTCATGCAACCTCTTCCCATACCTGAGTGGAAATGGGATGATATCATGATGGACTTTTTCATGGGGATACCAAAGAATCCTAGAAAGAACGATGCAATATGGGTCATTGTTGATCGTCTTACCAAGTAAACACATTTTCTTCCTATAAGAGAAGATTTACCACTTGAACGTTTAGCAAGACTATATATTAATGAAGTTGTAATACTTTGTGGAGTACCACTATAGATTGTTTCTGATCGTGATCCACATTTTACATCAAGATTCAGGAAAAGTATTCAGAAAGCCCTGGATACTGAACTTCGTTTGAGAACTGCCTACCACCCCCAAACTGATGGAAAATTATAACAGACTATTCAAACCTTAGAAGACATGTTGATATCATGCTCAATTGACTTTCAAGGTATGTGGGATCAATATTTACCTTTGGTAGAATTTTCTTATAATAATAGATTTTATTCAAGTATTCAGATGGCAGCATATGAAGCGTTATACGGAAATAGATGTTGCACACTAACCTATTGGGATGATGTTGGTGAAAGAAAACTCATAGGCCCAGAACTTGAGGAGGAAACGATGGAAAAGGTGAAGGTAATCCAAACCTACATCAAAGCATCTCAAAGTAGGTAGAAGAGCTATGCTGATAACCGAAAAAAGAATTTGGAATTTTAGGTAGGAGATCATGTTTTCTTGAAGTTATCTCCATGGAAGGGAATTATACGATTCAGTAAGAAGGGTAAATTGAGTCCCAAGTACATCGAACCTTTCAAAATTCTAGAACGAATTGGGGCTGTAGCTTATCATTTGGAAATGCTGTCAAGTCTCACAAAAGTTCACGATGTATTCCACGTATCACTGTTGAGAAAATACATGCCTGACCCAATGCATGTACTTACCTATGAAGAATTAGAATTGGAACCCTATCTATCTTATTGATAATAGCTTGTCAAGATTATTGATAAAAAAGAACAAGTTTTGAGAAATCGGATGACTCGTCTGGTAAAAGTTCTATGAAGAAACCATAAGATTGAAGAGGCAACGTGGGAACCCGAGGAACTTATGATGAAGAACCACCCGAATATTTTTATGCAGTAATATTCTTGAAATTTTGAGGATGAAATTATTTGGAGGGGATAATGTAACACCCAAAGCTTCCATGGTACTTTTCCATTTGAATAATGCAATAGCTTGTGTTGTACGCAACTTCGAGATTCTAACACATCGCGACCAATCAAACTAGCCTTTATGAATTTTAATACCCACGTTTGGAAAATTTAAAAATTTTATCTTTCAAAATGGACTTCATTTTGGGATTTGGAATATTGAAATTAGCTTAGGGTGAATTTTTGGTATTTTTCAGAAAATTTTCAATTTTTGATGAATAGTGAAAAACACTAAGTTATTGTTTAAAACAGACTTTTTATTTAAAAAATTATTTATTTTATTTAAATTTATTTTAGGTCAAAATAGATACATAATACCTATATAAGTTCAAAGTAATTCATTGGAGTCAATTTATAATAATTTTAGATATAAAATGTTTTTATTGAACTTTTTACCGTCTTTTACCCACCTCCCTGGAGCATTTGTAAATTTACATAAAACATAATTTTACCACTTCTGTGAGTTGAATTTCAAAAATATGAGAGACGCGATTGATATCAATAAGTAAAATTTGGTTCAATAAGATGGAAATAATTTTTGGTGAATAGTAACTTTTTTCTTTTATTTACCACGGTTAAAAGTAAATAGGGTAATTAAGGGTAAAAATAATATTATTATTACCCTAACACATGTCCCAATTCTATTGGATAAGTATAATTCGACCAAAAACAATCTTAGGAATAAAATATGAACCTCTTTGGTCCACTTGGATTAAATTAGATATCCACTAAACATGATCCTGATGGTTGTGGGGAGCACACCATCCTTATTTGAGGATGAACAATTTCACCATTCATGTAGCTAGAGGAGGTGTTTAGGAGGTTGATTTCCCTTAATAGTGCATCCATGTGGAGGTGAGGATGTTTCAAAGATCCCTTTGCATTGGGTTTGTTTTTTTAATGGTTGGGGTTGAAGCCTCATTTTATTATTAAAGAAAAGACCACTTTTGACTGGGTATAGGGAGACCCATTACATATCTCGAAGGCCCAAGGCCAAGTGGCCTAAATACAAGGCTTGAAATCCCATTTTTTAACCCAAAGGGCCCCTTAGTGAACAGTACTACTATAGTACCCAGGCTGCTACAGTACCGTCGCTACTATGGTACCTGCTACAGTGCCTCCACTGATATAGTGTCACCACTGCTATAGTCCATTGTTGCTACAATACTGCTACAGTACCCTACTACAGGACTGGAAATTCTTCCCTACCTAGATTTTATCATGGACCTTGTGGATTCCAAGTAGGAGCCTGTACCACTTGGGTAAAGGCCCATTGGATTTGCATTGGATTTTGTGATCATGGATGTTGTATCTTGTTTCTAAGTTTAACTCTTATTATATCACCTACCTATAGGTGGAGGCCGAGGTTCCCACATGGAAGTGGAAATGGGATGTTATCTTTTTGGTTTTCATGATTGAAATTCTATGATCAATGAGGGGTAACGACTCTATCTTAATGATTCTAGATCAACTCACAGAGTTGTCTCACTCTCTAACCATACAAAAGTAGATATTAGTAGATAATTGGTATGAATTTGAAGATAGAAGATAGTTTGGATTCATGGGATTCCCTTGATGATCATTTTAGACAGTGATTCTCACTTCACATAATGATTATGGAGAGGATGCAGAAGGCCTTTGGGACTCGGTTGTAGTTAAGCATAGTTTTTCTACCACAGGGAGATGGCCAGATATAATAGACCATCCAATTTATAGTGGGCATGCATTGGGTTTTAACGTTTTTTCTAGATCCTAACTATGAGGATCGCCTGCCTTCGGTGTATTTTTTGTATCACAGTAGTTACCACTCCACCATCGGTGTATAAACATTTATGGTAATGTATGAGAGATCTTATTGTCCACTACTGCAGTGGTTAGAGCTAGTGGGAGACAAAACTTGTGGTCCAAGAGTTGGTTCTAATGATTCCTATAAAAGGTTCCATTTCATCCAGGATTGGAAGAGGACTTCCCCAAAAACTCAGGAGTTCCTTATAGACTGACAATGGTGGATTTTGGAGTATAAAGAGGAGATCATGTGTTCCTATAGATCTTACCACATTGTGGATTTTGGGGATTGGTCTAGGATAGTAGGCTATATCTATGGATTATAGGCCATTTTTCTAGTTACTATGATTGGTTAGAAAGGTGTAATATGGCTTGACCCTATGAACAAAGTTAGACCAAGTGACTAGTGTTTTCTATATGTTGAAATTGAGGAGACATGTGCCTGGCTCATTTCATGATGTCAACCAAGGTGAGATGGACTTTGAGGGTGAAGCTTCCTTTACAAGGAGCTCAGTAGTGTTTAAAAACCAATGGAGAAATACCCTTCATCAGAAAGTGTTTCCCCCAGGTGTGTATTGGTTGGAATAACATGAACCTTCAGGAGAGATCATGGGAGTGGGAAACCCAGTTCCGAGCTCAGTATCTTTACCTATCTAAGTAGATTTTCATTTTTCAGGATGAAAAGATATGAATATGGGGAGTATGTAATGAATATATTTTTTCCATATAATAGGAATATTTTCATAGCTAGGCACTAAGTCAGTGCGATATTTCAAGGCCTGGAGAGCCTCAATATTGATATAGTAAAAATATTAAATTTATTACATTGATCACAGGCTGTTTTTTAGAGATAATGGAATAACTATCAAACAGAGAATCATATAAGAAATCTGAGACCATAGTTGATTTTAGAATTTGGGATTTACCCAGCATTACCTAAGGTTGATTAGTTCCAGATGTTCAGTTGAGGCAGCTGTTAACAGTGCATTTAATTAAAATAAATAATTTAATTTATTTATTTAATTTTAAATGACCATGACCTAAATTCATCTTTAAATTTCCCGTTATTAAATTTATCCAAGTTTAACTTCATAACCATGATAATTTTAGAGGATATCATTATTCTTTGGAAAATCAAGATCTTAGGATGATGGATGATTGGATCGAAGTATATTGAGAGGCAGTGATCACAACGGGTCTTCTTCATCACTGGTGGATGCATTATTCAATAATTATTGATACATATTGAGGTAGGGGTCATCAATTATGGTATCTAACTTTTTGATTAAAATATTGACCATTTATTATTATATGTTATTATTGATCTATGGTTTATATGTTCTTCTCATGAGCCAGTTAGAATTGATTAAAATTTTAAATCAATTTTATATTTTTCATTCCATGTTATTACCCATGGAAATTTATGACTTTGTAATCATTAGATTAAAATGTTTGTAAAATGATGATTTAACCTATGTTATTGTCCCTTTCCCCTAATTGTTCTTCAATTTCTTCATTTTTAGACCATGTGGTCACAATTCAACATTACTAGCATGGTTTGAAGCTCTATTGAACCCCTAGAATCACAGTGGTTGAGCACATGATAAACAGATTGGTGATTTGTGGATGGATCGGGATAGGTTGTGGACGATGATTCATTGATTCAGGATCCAAAGTGGAAATAGTGAAGGGAGGAGCTATAAGACACATGTCGAATCATAGAAGGGTGAATAGAATTTGATTTCTGACCACTAGAGATTGGAAATCAGTTACCAAAGATGAACCCCACCAATTTCAGGTGGTCAATAGGCATGATAATTGATGTTTAAGGAGGATTAGGAAAACTAGATGAAGGATATGGAGTTTTTTGAAAATGTGAATAAATTACATGTAGTGTGTATAAAAACATGTTTTTTCTTTGAATTTGATGGTAGTTAAAGTTTTCAGCTAAGTTGAGGAACAAACACTGCATGGTTAGGCCCACACACCATGTCACCCTACCTAGGTAGACAGGATGTTTTCTAGATACGCTTTCCCAAAAACCCATGTGGGGAGACACGTTGTGTACTTTGAGAGTACATGGGAACACCTAGAGGTACATGAAAATGGCCTAGTAATCATTAATGTCCAGGTATACGACCAGGTACTTGAGCACAATTAGATGTACATGAGCATAGCCAGAAGAGCATGAGAATGCCCCAAGTGATTGAGACATAATGTGTGAAATCTGTACACACCATTTAATGTGGCATGGATTCCCAAGTTGTGTCTGAAGGATAACATATCCAGGCGACGAGGTAGGGTCACACATCATGTGGACCCCCATACACATCACGTATCACCTCCATAACTTCTTCCTCTTATATATCCTTCTATAAGACTCATATTTTGGGTTGTGAGTAACCTATACTGAGTGTTTTTTCATGTATTATGAAATGGTGGCCTATTAATTGAATTTAAGATATTATTTGAGGTGTTTTGAGTGTGATGATTCTTTAGGTGATGCTTGAAAATGGCAGTGATTAGGTCAAGATCATTATAGAGATGCCAGGTTTGGAACTCCTTTGTCACACTAGGGTGTGGGTCCCCCATACTCTTTATATAGGTAGAGTTGGAACTCCCCTACATTGAGAACATGTCCTTTATCTATGAATTATTACTTCATAATCTTTGAGATCTAATGGCATGAGGGTCCACTAGGGGATTTTTGGTTCCCTCAACTGTGAAGTGTAGTAGCAAGGATCAATCCCCTTCACACAAATTATGGTGAGGTTACATGGGTTCTTTACAAAATTTGTGGATCCCTCAACTATGGAGTGAAGCGATGAGGTATGGACCCCTTCACACGTATTCTTATATGATTGTTCATGATCTATGGAATCGGTGATGGACCTTTAAAGATGTAGGTATAATAATTATTCTTAACTGATCTATGGAGATAGAGATCACATTTCTCTCTCATTTAGGCTTATTATTGAGCATATTTGGATATTTATGGTTATTATATTAGTCTTTAATTTAAATTCCTTCACTGGGTTGATTTGAACTTTGTTTTATCAAACTATTGTTGCCTCTTCAGTTTTTGGGGCATCCTACTTCGTATGTATATACTCACCTCCGCATGGACTTTTCCCACACATGTCATGTATTATAAAGATGATGGATAGTTTGGATTTGGAATCGGTGGATTATAGTGATTCTTGGGTGCATAGGCTATGTAATGAAGTCGGGTTTGGAGATCAACAGTTGTTATCTCTCAACTTTCCTTTATTCTAATTATTCTCAGGTTAGGTCTTCATTTCTGGTTAGGCTTGTATTTTTACCCTTTACGATTCATCTAACCTTATTGTACTCTGTTATGTTCCCTATATTTTTTTTCATGCATGGTTTTACTCAAGATGTTACAGTCTTTATATTATTCCTCGATACTATTTCATAGAGATAATTGGGTGTGTGCATACAGGTACTTTAGGCTAAGTCCTCCCATATTATATTATGTCTTCTCATCACTTTTCACCAGCCCCTAGCCTATTAGAGGTAGTCTTGAGGTTGTAGCTAATTGACCTTCCATCAGCCAGGTGGGTTCTAGTGGGTTAGTTCATTATAGCTTTCACTCAGTTGGGTAGTCCCTAGGAAAAGGACTAGTTCTCGTGAAATCACCAAGATCTAGGAGTTTATCATTTGTGGAGTGTACTAGGGGATTTATGTTCCCCAAACCACTATAAATATATTTTTTTTGATCTTTTTTCCTACTCATTTTATTTCCTATAATTTCTTGTGTTAATAAAAGATCAAAATATTTCATACCTTAAAAGTGGGTGGTATTAAGTGAAGAAAATTTCAAGAACTCAATTCACCCCTCTCTTGAGTCTTAGTGAAATTGTTCTCTGACCAAAAACTAGTATTAAAGGTTGTGACTATTAATCTCTCAACTCTAAAATGTTGAATTATTAAGACCATCTTAAAATGGCTATTGGGGATGACAACAAAGAAGGGATATCTATAGTAATATCTCCCTATTTAAATTGATAAAGTTATGGTTTTTGGAAGGCATAAATGATTATATACTTGAAGAACCTTTTTCTAAAGGATTACTTAAAATTTTTGAAGTATTACAATATTATAAAAGTAGATACTAAGAAATGATATTCTATTTCAGAAGGAGAATATTATATAAACTCAAAATCTATGAATTTTATAATATGTGTACTAGTTCATGATGAGTTAGTAGAGTTTCACAATGCGAAACAGTATATTATAAGTACACAAAAATATTGGCATCTTATAAAGGTACTGATAATGTAAGATATATCAGGTACAACACTACCAATTTGTATTTTGACACATTTAAAATGGTTTGTGGAGAAACCATAACTCAGATGAATGGACAGATAAGAGATTGTGAATAATATTGTATCTCTAAGAGCAGAAATTCTTGAATTTGGTCAAGAACTAAAATCTCTTAGAGTTATAAAATCCAAATGGAGTGGAATCTTAGCTTCCATTAGACAATCCACAGATTTGAAATATTTCAAAATAAAAAATCTCATTAGAACACTTATGATATATGAGAAAAATATGGGATATGAAGTTGGTGATCATAGAATGATTAATAAGGGGAATACTTCTTTAGAATTCACTACTTCAAAAGATGACAATAAGAATAAAGGAAAAAAATGTTGGTTCATCTGATGAAGATACTTCAAATTTTTTTTACTGTAGATAGTGAGATTTCTCACTTTTTAAGGAATTTCAAAAAGTTTTACAATGATATAAGTGGATTCAAAAAATCCTCCATGAATTATAATAAATTTTATGTAAGATAACACAATTTATATTTTAATTAAATTAAAGGGGTTGCTATATCTAGGCCTCTAGAAATTATCCTTATGGATTTGTTTAGACCATTTAGAATAGTAAGCCTAAAGGGAAAATATGTTACTTATGTGTTAGTTGATGATTTATCTATAATTACTTATGTTTTATTTTTGATTCTTAAGAGTGAATATATATTTTTTATTGGTTTTTTGTAAATTGGTTAAAAAATAGAAATGTGCCAAAATTACTACTTTAAGAAGTCACCATGGAGTAGAATTTGAAAACCATGAGTTCAATTATTATTGTTCAAAACATGGAATCAAACATACTTTTTCCCCCAAGACACCTGAATAGAATGGTGTTGTTTAAAGTAGGAATAATACCTTACAAGAAATGGATAGAACCATGTTTTGTGAATATAACCATCCCACTCATTTCTGGGCTGAATCTATAAATACAACAAGTTATGTTATAAACAAAGTTCTAATTAGGCCTATTTTTAAGAAAACACCCTATAAGCTATTGGAAAATATAAATAAAAAAGTTAGATACTTTAAAGTGATTGGATGTAAATTTTATATTCTGAACACCAAGGAAAAACTTGGAGAATTTGATCTAAAGTCTAAAGAAATAATCTTTCTTGGTTATTCTATTACTTCCATGGGTTATAGAGTTTTTAACAAAAGGTCGGGTATTGTTGAAGAATCAATTCATGTAAAATTTGATGAAAGTGATTCTTTTGAAAATAGGATATCTGAAATGTTTCTAGATAATAGAAATGGATGGTGATTTTGAACTTGATTTTGGTGAACAGAATCCTAAAAGGATGGATACAAGTGAACCTAAAAGTGTACCACCTGGACAACCTAGAACCTTAAAAAATGGTCCCTTAGATACTATTATAGGAAGCTTAGTATAACACCCCAATAGTTTACAATATTTTCATTTTATAATAAATTTAATTTTTTATATATTTTATTCAATGTATCATAGAGTTAGCTTGTGTTATACGCAAAAACGAATTTCTTTAATAGCTTTCATTACACGCAAGACCGAATTTTACTAAACTACAATATATTAATTATATTATTAATTAATATCGTAGTTATAGCCTATACATTATATTTTAGGGTATTAATATGACTAACTATATTATTTTTACACACAATTATAAAAAAATTACAATCATTCAATATAATTGAGATAAGAATAAATCCGGTTTTACACTTAAAAATTGTATTTTTTTTCAAAAAAGAAAATTTGGTCGCCTTTTAATAGCACACATATTTTAAAACTAAATTTTGAAAATTTTATAGATTTTATTTTATAAAAAAATAATTTTTTAAATTGTAACATTAATATTAACTTAGGTTTAATTTTTTATATTTTTCTGAGAAGTTTCATTTTTTGTTAAATAGTGAAAAATAATGAATTTTAATTCAAAACAGATTTTTTGTTTAAATAATTTATATGGTTAAATTATATTTTTATTTGTTTTTAAATTTTCATTAAATAAATTATAAATAACTTAATCCAATTTATTTTATTGGAATAAATTTTACATTGAAATTTTATATAAAATAATTTCAAACTTTTGAACATTTTCATTTGAAAAAATCTATTGTCTCGTCCCGTCTATGGGGTTAATTTTAAATTAATTTCCTCTAATTATGTGATTTGAATTTAAAAAAATGGATTATATATTTTTAATAATCATAGTTTATAATTAATAATAGGGTAAACTTAGTTTTTGACCAAAAATATTAGTGAAGGAAATTAAAATTAATTAAAGTGGTTAAGGTAAAAACGAGTTTACTTATTGGTTAGTATTTAATCTTAAGGTGTAAAAATGACCCAAAACTTCTCCAAAACCCATTTTATAGACATATTTAAATCTTATGAACTTATTATATAAATTTATGAGTTTTGGAGACATTATTCTATGAAAGTGAGCCATATAATAAGTTAAATTAAGAAAAATACAAATAAAATACCTTTCTTCCTTTTAATTTCTATAATGCTTTTGGATAGGGGAAAACACACATGGGTTTGGTTATATATATTATTTTGAAATTTAAATGAATATTTACATCATAAAAATTTATATTTAATTTTTATATGTGATATAATTTCATTAAATGCTTAAGAAATTCCAACACGTGGATTATTTACTTAATAATTAAATAAAATAAATGATACAAAAAACATTAAAAGTGGGGTAAATAAAATAAATTATTATTTTACCTTATTTTTTTAGATAAATATTCTATGTTACATATTTTCTAACTTAATATATTTTAATTCCATAATTTTATTGATATTTTTTAATTTAGATTTAGTAAACAATGTCCAAATTGACATTAATGTTATTTTATAATAAATGATATTTAATTAAAATAATTAAAATTACTAAAAATTATATATTCTACCAATTAATTTTTAAAGTTTAATAAATATAAAATATATTCTATTTATGGTCCAATTGGTCTTTTATAATGAAAATATTTACCCCTAAATAGTAAAAACATAGTTAGCACGATTCAGGTTAAAGCAGTGTTTTTGCGCGTTACATGCGCTTGTTTTAAAATTAATTTCCAACACACATGAGATTTATATTTTTTAAATTATATATAATATTTATAATTAAATGGGTCTTAATTTTATAATAATTTTCACTTTAATTTTTTTTAATGGATGGATTACATAGGTTAGAAAACTAGTTACCTAAATAAAAAACCAAAATGAAAAAAATAAGGAAACTTAAATACTAAGAAAAAATGATAAAATTTATTTTATTTTTGTGTTGCGTGAAAATTTATAGAACAAAATTCTCATTTAATCCATTATTTTTATATTTTTTAAGCACTTGAGGTAAGGGAGACATCCCAATAGTGTATACCTTTTGGTATTTATAATAATTCCACTTCTCCTCCACTATAAAAAG
Organism: Viscum album; assembly: GCA_963277665.1. NCBI lineage: Eukaryota > Viridiplantae > Streptophyta > Magnoliopsida > Santalales > Viscaceae > Viscum > Viscum album. The sequence continues at coordinate 1,363,955,403 of OY728141.1, read as the reverse complement.
GCATTCACTATTCACCTTCATAACACCTATAAAGACACTTTTTATCAACAAAAACCTTGAAAAGTAATCTATCATCATACCTAACCTCATCCTATATTCCTAAATTTGGTCATAAAGTTAACCAAGGAAGACTTTTGGTATAAACCAAAAGGAGTTACCCAAAGAAGAGGTAATGTTCTTCAACGAGCTCTTTTGTTTTATTTCATTCTCCACCAAGTCAATTATTATTATATATTTTTTATATAATAAATTTAATGTCCTAAATATACTTATATGTTTTTATCTTAAGGTTATAATCTATGATTTTACACACTTCCATCAAATGATATACACAATCATTATTCTTGTGTATGGCAGACTACTGCCTCACGAACCGATGTTGTTTGTTCATCCATTACCACATTTAAAGGTTGGGAATAATGATATAATTATAGTTTATATATGATATTTATTATATTTATAATTTATTTATTATTCTATAACTTTTTATATGAGGCATACCTTCATGATTTCCATTTTGTGGGAATATGATAAAAGTTTTTTTGGACGTGTGAACTACCACCTCCTCAAAGTGATGGAGTTCGTTTAGACATTAAATTGAATGTATTAAGGATGATTTTAATTAAAATATGTGATAAATATGAAATTAATATGATAATATAATTATAATATACATATATATTATTTACTTTTCTTTATTTTAATATGATAAGAAAATGGTAGCAGTGTTTATGCGTATGTACGGCCCACCGTCTCCATAAGGGGTGTATTTCATTTCCTATATCCAGAATTTATGGATTACTCTAAATACATATATAATGAATATATAAAATATTTAAATCATGATTTAAATTATGTAAATTATTAAATCATGATCTATGTAATAGGAATAAAAAATAAAAAATCAAGACATGCTAGGAAAACAAGGTAATTAATACCCAAAACAATGAAAATAACGAAAGGCTATTGACAAATAGGTAATAATATGTTATAATGGGATTATATATGATATCATAAATATTAAAATGGTTCTGTTATAAGTTAATAACATGATTAAAACCATTATACAAGAGATTAAATAGCGTTCAACCAAAATAGGGCATTAGGTAGGGGTTTTCATCTCACATTTTACATTTGTGAGATAAATTTCATATTCACCACTTTCTTATTTTTGTGGTGTAACTTCTTCCCCTTATGATATATTATATAATTAATCCTATTATCTTAATGTTATTTCAGGTTTTACTATGAATTATCTCATCTAATGGTTTTTAATTTTAAAATTACCAAGTGGTAAAAGTTATTTTGAAATCTCACTTTCTTTTATGATTGTTAACTTTCTCTTTAAACAATCCCTTTATTGTAATAATTTTTCATTAGATATTAAATTTATATTAAATATAAATATTATTTTCTGATGGATATTATTATTTCATAAATTGTATTCCATTTTTACATATAGTGTTTACATTGAAAGTTATTTGATTAACTCGGGAATTATTGATAAATCTATATTATTTATTCAATATGGATATTTAATGATAAGGAAAATTATTTATTAATTAAATAAATTATTAAATATATGTGGAATTAAATATACTGGAAGACATGGGTGGGTCCCAGTTATAGTTATCCCCTCGATGTATCGATAGGTTCTCATGAGACAAATTAGTTGGCTAAATCAAAGTAGTTTAAACTGTCTTAATAATAGATCTTGACTGTAAAGGTATCATGTTCCTAGGAAACATGAATTCCAATAATTAAGAATTGAATTTATTGATAATTTAGTTATTTTTATCCATGATATTTTTTCTTTCACATTATCTATGGATGAATTTCGATCTCAGTTTATTGATTAAATGGAATGTGTATTAGTTATTTACTTTTCCATATTGATTATGCCTTATCAAGTTGTTTAAATGGAAAGTGTGTTTAGTTATTTACCTTTACATATTGATTCCTAATTAATTTCATTGTATTCTTAAAATTAATGATCATTTTATCTCACCCTTATTTTGTTTCACTTCCAAAAATTATGAAGAAGAAATATTTGAATGAGTTTTCATGGATGTTATTCATTTCATTTTATTATATATCATTTTTTATTTGACACTTCACAATGTAATATGGGTATCAAGTATGTAATCTAGTTTTCCATCATTAACTTTTTAAAGGAAGTTTTATTATTAATTTTTATGATGTGGGTTTATATGAAAATAACTTTCAAGTATTAAACCTTTAATAAACCAGATAAATCTTGAGGGTGAAATTTATTTTAATGGGGGTAGAATATAACACCCTGAGTTTTCATTAATTAATTTTTTTTGAATAAATTAAATTTTTTTGATGGCTTGTGTTAAACAATAAACCAAGTTTAGCTTGCTTTATACTCAAAACCAGTTTAATCTTATGCTACATGCAATGATGAGTTTAGATTACATTACACACAATACTAAGTTTTTATTTTTTTTAAACAAAATAATATATTTAGATTTTATTATACAAAATACTAAGTTTGGATTGTGTTACACATAATTCCGAGTTTAGCTTACACTACATGCAACATCGGTTTTAAACCAAACATGACATACTATTATTATGATAATTATCAACTAGTCGTTGGAATAGAAGGTATGAATGGTATTAACTAAATTATGAAAATATGGTTTATTAATGTTTATAAAATTAATTCTTTGGTAACCAATTAATTAGAAATGTAAGTAAGAACTATTTGAAATTAAGTAAATTTCTTTTCTAAAAAACTATTTTTTTCTATGCACAAACTCATGAAATATCCATAGATTAAAAAACTAATTTTGATGAATTACTTTAAGGAAATATATATATATATATATTATATTAAATAAAATATTTAAAATTCATCTTATTTATTTTCTAGACAAGATATAAGAATAAATCCAATTTTCCACATAAAATGATGTATTTTTCTAAAAGGTAGTTTCACTGCCTTTTAATGGTGAACTTATTTTAAAAATAAATTTTGAAACTTTTATAAATTATATTTGAAAAAATAAAATTCAGTTTTGAAAGTTTAATTTCAAAATTATCTTAGGGTTATTTTTTTTCTGAACATATTAATTTTTTGATGAATAGTTAAAAATAATGAATTTTAATTGAAAACTATCTTTTTGTTTGAATTATTTATATAGTTAAATTATATTTTAAATTATTTTTAAAGTATAATTAGTTAATTTGTAAATTTATTAATACAATTTATGTTTAAACAATTTCACATCAGAATTTGATATAAAAACATTTCAAACAACTGAACATTTTTACTTTAAAAACTCATTGTCTCGTCCAGTCTACGGGATTAATTTTAAATTAATTTATGCCACTTATGTGATTTTAATTTGTAAAAATGGATTAAAAATTTATAATAAGAATAATTTATAATGTCAAATAATTATAAATTAATTTTTTACCAAAATTATTATTGAAAATAGTTGAAATTAATCATAGTGATTAAGAGAAAAAACGAGTTTACCAAGGAACTAAACTTTAAACGTAAGGGGAAAATGGCCAAGAAACTTGTAAAACACACATTTTATAGAAATATTTCAACCTTAAACATTCATGGATCTAATTTGTTTCATTATTTTAGCATTTTTTATAAAAAAATGTGGGTACACTGAACTTCCTTTTCAAAAATGTCAAGTGTGTCCTCTCCCCCACTTATAAAAGGCTACCACCTCTCCACCTATATTCACACCTTCAAAATCAATTGGTTCAGAAAATACCTGAAAAAATCACCAATAAAATTTCCTAATATCATCGTAGAAGTCTTAATTTGGGCATAAATCCAATCAAGTAATTCCTTGAGTGCAAAGAAAAAGGAGATACCTAAAGAAGAGTTAATGTTCATCAATGAACGTCTTTGTTTTATTTCTTCCTCAAACCCCATATTTTTTTTATATTATGATTTTATAATAAAAAAAATTATATTTATTATACTTATATGTTTTTAAATTATTTTTATGACCTAAAATCACACACACTTCCATCAAATGGGATATGAAATCATCATTTGTGTGTACAATGAACTACCAACTCGCAAACTGATGTCGTTCATTTTTCCGATTACCACCTATTAAGGTTGGGAATAATGATATAAATATTGTTTATATATGATATATATGATATTTATTATGAATTAATGATTATTTAATTATTATATAACACATATCTTTATGATTTCCATTTCTTGAGAATACGATAACGTCATTTGTGTGTACGACAAACTACTACCTCATGAAGCGATGTGATTCATTCACATTATACATGAAATGTATTAAGGATGGGTTTAATATAAATATTTGGTATATCTGAAATAATGATTATACTTTAATGATGATTCATATATATATATATCATTTACTTTTCTTTCTTTCAATATGAGATGAAAATGGAAATATCGTTCATGCGTATATACAGAATTTCGTCTCCATGAACTATGCATTTAATTTACTATTGATATATTTTATAGATTATTATAAATACATATATAATAAATATATATGATATTTATATTTTTTTATAATATTTAAATGATTAAATCATGATCTAAGTAAGAGGACCAAGAATTGAAAGTTAAAATATGTATGAAAAATAAAGCTGTTATTACCTGAAACATAACTTAAACATGGAATTATTAATAAATGGGTAATATAAATTCATAAGTAAGTAATATATGATATTATATATATTTATGTGGTTCTTTTATAGTTTTATAATAAACTTATATTTATTATAAATTATGTTTTAATGAGTAGGATGAAATTAAAGACTTAAGGTAAGGGGATTTCGAGTCTCACTTTTATTTCGGAGATACTTATGCCATATTCACTACTCATTTATTTTGTGTGATGTATATAATTTCCTATTACATGATATATCATGAATAAAACAAATTTAAAGATAATTAATGTTTCCCTTTATGTTATTCTTTCATGGGTATTATGATTCAAAAGTTACTGAAGCATTAAGGGATTTCTATCTCACTTTTTTTACTTATGTGATAAACATGTCATATTCACCACCTATTTATTTTATGTGTTATATATAATTCCCATGAATTTATTTTATGATTATTATAATTAAATTTATTGTTATTTAAATATCCATTTTATCATCACTCTTTCATGTGGTTTATGGTTCAAAAGATCCCAAATCGGTAATATATTTTTGTCTTAATTTTCCATCTTTGAGACGTATATTATATTATCAACCTATATTATTTCATGAGATTTATATAAAGAAACTTTGACATGTAATAAAAAGATTTTATCTATCCTTTTTATATTTTAAGTTTCAATTTATTTTATTCCATCATGGATCTTATGATTCAAGGTTACCAAAGGGATACTACTTTAATGTTAAAATCTCATCATTTATTAGGATTGTTTATGATTATGCTTCCATCAATGAAATATTATGATCTATATCTCAATAATTATCATTAATTTTATTATCATATTGTTATTCATGATATATTAATGTAAATTTACCATTTTTACACTATTTTTTACTTAAGATAATTAAGATTTTTTTTAAGAAAATATGAATTTATTCATCTCTTCAGTCGAAAATCTGTTTTATTCAAAAATCATGTTTTATAATAATGTTTTCTAAAATTTTATTAAATTATATATTAATATAATTTTCATGTAAAATTATTTTAAAATTTTTTATGTTTTAAAAAAGTGATTTAAATTATTTTCAAAACATTGTATGTTTTCAAGGTTATTTTCAAAGGAAAAGGTTTTTAAAATGTTTTATGTTTTAAAATGAGTTTTTCAAATAGGAAATGATATTTTTATCCATAAATGTTTTAAATTAATTTTAAAATATTCTTTTATAGGTTTCCAAGGTTATTTTTAAATGAAATAATTTTTATAGTGTTTTTTGTTTTAAAAAAAATTATTTTCAAAGAAAAGTTATATTCCTCAAGAAATTTCCCAAGTAGTCTTTTAAATTTATTTTCCATCTAAGATGAAATTATTTGAGGTTACTTATGATTTACAGGGGATATAATCTAAGGATACCATTCTTATTCTTTATATTAATGGTTTGTGTTTTGATGACATGTTACTTATGATACCTTCTTCCTCTCACGAGTTATTCTATGATGAAATGATTATGAAACTTGTCTCTTTTCCAAAGGTTATGATATGATGAAATATTTATGATACTAATTTTATTTCATGGGTTATGATATGATGTTTATGAATCCCATATCTTTTTATGGGTCATGATATGATGAATGTTTTATTATCTTGTGGCACACATATGTATGATTTTTTTATATGACGGGTTGGGCCTATATCTCCCTCCAATGCATTAGGTAAATATTTATATCTCACGAGATAAAAATAGATATAATGGGTAGTTAACATGATTCAGTAATGGGATTCATTTTCTAATATGGTCTTAGGAGTGAACCTAGACTACTAATATGGTATTGGGAGTAGACCTTGACTACTAAAATAGTATGGGGAGTGAACCCATTCCACTAACATAGCCTTGGCAGTAATCCTTGACTATTATATAAATAATTTTATACGTTTATGTGTTTCCCATAATTCCATGACATATATCTATATTATTCTCACATATATTATGATCTTTTATTTATTTATGATTCATGTCTTATGATCTTCTAAAATTTATACCATGAATTGTGTATATGATCTTTGATATACAGGGCATGATATTTAAATGTTATTCTCATGTTCTCATACACTTATGTTCATGTTATGCTTATGTATCTCCTTTATTTAAACTTAATGAGAATCTGTACTCTCCCTTTCTTATGTTTACTTTCCCATGGTTATGAATAAAGGTTTTAAGTTGTGGTACTAAATGAGAATATATTTTTGGGAAACATTGAAGATATTCCACTAAGTTAGAATATTATATTCCAAGTTTCCAATGAAACTAAATTATTATGGTCATCAATCATGTAATTTTGTATTGTGATTAATATTCTTCTCAAAAAATGTAATATCCAGGTATGAGAAGCCTGGTTCTCTATATGAAACCTATGGAAATATGATTTTACACTTATATAGACCATAGAAAAAGAACTTTAATATTATGAAATACAAGGAAAACCCTTTTTACCTTTACGTAAGGACTTTATACACGTCTTTACCCTTACATAAAACTTTAAATCTTAAGTAAGGATCTGTTTAATGAATAAAAGGTATTCTCACATAAAAATACTTATAGAATAAATCTAAAATAGGGTTTTAAGTATAATTAAAAATTTAGAATATTACACCTTCCCAAATAGATCATAGTCTTAAAAAAGTGTGTGTTACAAAACTAGTTGTGGGGAAGTATTAAGTGGGTTACTTTGTTTCATTAGGTACCATAGTTGAGGTTGGTATGGAACTAGATAAAAAGGATAAAATTAAAACTTTTTTTAAGTAGACTACTTATATTGATGTTGTGGCCCAAATGTAAATGATGATGTTAATCTACCTTCATCGCCCATTGAGGATAATGTGAACAATGGTTACTAGTAAAGAAATCACAAGCACAAAAATCCTATAGTGGATTATAACAATGTAAAAATCCCAATGTTGGTGGTAAGGGATTAAATTATATTAAGGAGAAAGATTAAGGGGCTACTTTAATACTCCTAGAACTATTTCTATGATCTCTACAAGTAATTATCAAGTTTTAGTGGTGTTAATCTATAAAAATAAATAAAATTAGGTCCACTTGGGTGGATTCACTAATAATAATGACTCTCATAAATCTTGTAAATAATATTATCCAATTTTGAATTAAATACCAAAGAAAATATTGATCTAATAAACTCTAAGTGAAAAGGTTAAATTATTTCATCAATAAGAAGAAAAATTAGATATCACCTTGGTCTATCAGATGAAGAACCACTTGATAATATGACTTTAGAGAGGCATCCATTCTATTTATGGTGGCCTTTAAGGTGATGTACTTTTATTTTCTTTTCATCATTTTCTTTATCTTGTATTTTTGTGATATGGTTTTCCTATTCCATAAGTGAGGATTTATGAATTTCATTTTTCATGAAAAATATAAATGTGATTATGTGTGTTTCAAAATATAAAGAAAAATACCAATACAAAAAGGCTTCATTATAAAAAAAATTCAAATGAATCCTTCTCATGGTAATGATTTAAAAAAATCATGGGTGAACATGTTCATTAACACACTCACCCATGAATCAAAATTTAGTAATTATGATAATTTTTCCAATTAACAATAATCTATGTGATATATATATATATATATATATATATATTTGGAGAGATAGAGACTAGGGATAAAATGATAGTATCAAATGGAATTTCAAGTTTGATCCACTTATAACTAGTTTTTATAAAGGCTTAAAGTATTAGGGGATGATTTATTTCTAGAGAAAATATTTTTTTGGGGGGGGGGTTCTTACTTTTAAAACTATGAGGGATGGAATGGAACAAATTAAGAAAATTTAATTGGAAGTTTTGTTATGCTATTTAGTTTGTGTGCCTTATTTTGTGATCTTTTATATGTGATATCATGATAAATAGATAAAAAATATGTTATTAACTAAGAAATATATGGTAGTATAGTTATATAAATTAAATATGTGTTTTATATACTAAAATTTTCCATTGACTGTTGTTATATGGATTCCATTTTTTACTTAACATTTAATTAGATTGTATAATTAGAGGTAATTTTAGATATTATAATGAGAATTGTATCAAATTAATTAATGGTTATATTTAATGATAAATTAAATGGTTTATTGGTGATGAATTAATTTATTGATAACATCATGTTTTAATTGATATGTTCTGTTAACATACTAAAATTTTATTGTTTTTTTTATTTTTCAACTATATGATTTTCAATTATTAAAGTTTAATATTTATAAATAAATATAAATATTATGTGCTAACTTATATGATATTTTTATATATAAATTTAAACCTATTTAATCAAAATATATGTGGATTTAATTTGACATAATGGGTTTAACTGAGGAATAGTATTGGTGAAATGTGGAAATAACATATTGATTTAGTCATTCGTGGTAAGAATGGATGAGGATTTGGTATTTTTTGTTTAATGTATGCGATTAATTTATTATAAATCATGAGTTGGATTGAGAAAGAAAAATAGAATATGATTTTCTTTTAAAAAAATAATGTATATATATGGGTAAAGAGTAATGGGCATGGGCTAAAGAATATCACCCTAATGTGTGTATTTTTACTTATAATTCTAATGAATTCAATTATAATTATAGAATTTTAAATATTATTTATAAGGATAGGTGACTATAAATAGGTTACAAGACCATGATATAGGGGTCATATGTCAGATATTGATGATGCATCCTTTCAATTGACCTCTATAATATAGATGAAAATTTTATATCTTGAGATGGGTCAAGTATGATATATTACCCTCACATAGTTATAAAATGGTATAAAGGGTGTTCAAAATGTTTCATAATTCATGATATATCAAATAAAATTGAGTTAATATTAAGAACATGGTAGATCAGTCTAGTAAAATACATATATAATGTTTAACCTTTAGCATTGGGGTTCTCTAGGGATTCAAGTTAACCTAAATTGAATTTTCTAATTGAAAATATGAACTAGTGATTTGGGTTTTGCATTTAATGATACTTAGTTTTATATCATAGGCTCTTTAAAGGAGTTAAATTTTCTCTAAATTTACATGAGGGTGGATTCTCTATTATAATCCCTTGTAAATAGTGTAATATATTTTTAATGTATTTCATAAAAAAGTGATAGTCTATCATTTAAATGATGTTGAGATAATTTGATTTTAATAATGCTCCTTTAATATAACTAATTAATCTTAAAAGTTCCCCTTGATCTAAACATGGGTTGTGTGAGATGTTTATTCCTTTGATTTATAACATATTTAGTTGAAGTAAAAATCTTAATCAAGTGGAAATTTCTAAAGTCCATAATGTAAATTTAATTTTAAGTATTAATTTTTTACATATTTTATGATATCTTAACTATTGAAATATAAATTTATGTCATCACATATGAGTATGAAAATGATTGGGTTATGTTTATGAAAGGATATATAAATAATAGAGACAATTCATTGAGATTTGTTACTAATAAATTAGTTACATTAAATTTTTTGAGAATCAGATAAAGTCTTATGCATCTTGAAGTGTAATTTATGTTCCTTTAGAGTGTGATTTTACTAGTTTAGATGTTATAAGTCTAGTTTTTTGAGAATTTTATGAAGGTGTAAAACATATTTTAGGGGTTTTAGTAAAGTATTTTATTATTCCAAATTAATAATATTGGATTTTGAATCATTAGAGTGTGATGTGTTGTAGGATTTGAATGTTTGTTAGTTAATTATTTCTCTCACTCAGTAACATTTTCTCCTTCTTGGGGTTTTTATTTAATTCAATAATTAGTGGAATCCCAGGGGAATTCATTAACTTATTCTCAATTTCATAAATTAATATTCATGATTAATCTACTTGTATTATGGGGAGGTCATGATTTATGTTAGAATGAGTTTCTGATCATAATTATTTATTTGAATAGCTTTGAGTAACCTTATTCATTGATTCATGGGAATTTTGAATGACCCCTTCTAGGTATTATTTACTTTTGATTACTCAATTCAAGTGGAGTGATATTTTTTTATTAAGTAGGGTGAGAAGAAAATAGAGAATAAACCATTATCACTATCATCGGTATAGGAAATATTTTTATGCCTATTAATTTACATTCTCCCTAAGTTTTACACCCTGATATAACTTTTATGTGTTATTTTGTTTAATTTTTTAATTTTTCAGGTTTAATGAAGTCTTACTTTGAATTTTTATTATTTTTAAGGATTTTTTACAACTACATGGTTAGTGCTTGGTTAGGGTGAACCATATAGATCCTATTATGTATCCAATAGTAATCCTATAGAGTACTATAAAGTATGAATTGAAACTACATGATTGGAACGTGGTTAGGGGGAACCATGAGAATTTTTCTTACATGTCTAAAATAAACCATGTGAAGTATAGTATGTTGGAATACTAATGTTATACAATATGTCCCATTTAATTTATTTTTTTATGGTGTCAAAAACCCTTTATATATTTATAATGATTTTTTTATATTTTTTCATCAGGTTTTATCTTTATTTAAGTCAATTTTGTTGTAATTATGAAATTCTTTAAGTTTTATGAAATTTTCCTAAGTCTATAAAATTCATCTACATGAGGACTTTTCCTATATGGATAATAATATGTGTCATAGAATTGTCTATGTGAAAATAACCTACATAGATGAATTAGATATGTGGGAAAATGGATATGTTGATGAAATGGATACATGAATCGGTTATGTGGAGTAATCAACTATGTGGTTTGGATCCTCAACATATTTAGCTACAAGGTTTAAAACATCTACGTGATTCATTTGGATATTCCAAATTCATCTATGTGAGAAAATTGGATATGTAATTTTGAAATGTGAATAAATAGGCCACATGAAGGATGGCTACGTGGGTCAATTCAGCTATATGAATTAGAATATATGGAATCTTGCTACATGGTGATCCAAAATCAGCTATGTCTTTCTACAACCTATAAATTTATTACCATTGGAGTACTTTGAGTTGTAATTAATGTTTTCATTTATACATTAAATATTGACTACCTATTTATGGTAAAATTGATTTCCAAAATGTTGCAAGTACCAATAAAATAAAATAGTATAGAATAATTTATTTCTCAATCCTGTTGCTGATGTATTTTTGGGAAAATTACATCTACAATTTAATTCAGAGGCCAAATTTTATGGGATATTATTATTGTTCAATAGTGAGTGAGAATATAAGAAATATTTTTTTTAAGATAAAGAGATAAGTAACAAGAATTTCATCAAGAACTAGCAATATCAACTCTCTCTCAATAATCTTTCTATGATTAGTCAATGTTCTAAGAGAAAGAAAAAGAAGATTTATGTTATCTATAGTTGTGATTAAAAGTTTGATCTTTTTGTGTTTTAGAATACTTTCTTTGAGTTGTACTTCATGCTTATTTTCTATCCTAGAGAAATTTTATCTTCTATCAGTTTTATCTTGCAACTCTGATCTTTATTTGTAATATCTCATTTATTCTTTCCTACTACTAGAATTGACCACTCCTTATACTGAGTGTTGAAGGCTGGTGTTTTTGTAAATCCTTTAAGGAAACCTAAAAAATTATCCTTGTTTTGTACAAATTGATGGATTCTTATGTAATGAATCTATTTTTTCTTTATAATAGTTTGGAATATTTTTAGATCTAGGAATTAAGTTGGAGTGACATTCTGAGTCCTGGATATCCTGGTTATTGATATAGTAAAAATATTAAATTTATTATATCAAGTGCAAGTAATTTTTTAGAACTAATTAAATAACTCTTGAATAGATCCTCATATGGGAAATTTGAGACTATATTTGATCTTGAAATGTAGGTTTTACCCTAGTAATTACCTAAGGTTAGTCAGAGTTGAATGTCCAGTTGAGGTTGTTTTTAGTGGTGCATTTAATAAAAATAATTAATTGCACTTATTTATTTTATTTTAGATGAAAAAAACATAAATTCATATTTAAATATCCCATTATAAAATGTTACTAGGGTTAGACACATAACCCTAGGATGTTTATAAGATATCATTCTTTATATGAAGATCAATATTGTAGGACGATGGAGATTGAATCAAGGTGGATCAAGTGGAAGCGAATGCAGTGGGTCTTCTACATTGTCAACAAATTCATTATTCACTAACGATCGATCCAAATTGAAGTAGGGATCATAAATAGTGTTATACACCCTTTTATTAAAAGTTTGAGCATGGATTTTTATATGATATTCTTGATCTATGATTTATATGTTCTTTTCATGAGCTTGTAAAGATAGATTAAATTATCAAATTAATTTTATATTTTTCATGCCATGTTATCACCCATTGAAATTCCCAAATTTATAATTGTTGGCTAAGAATTATTATCCAATGATGGTTTCACATTTTTTCTTGTTCATTCCCCCCCTTCTTTTGTTATTCATTATTATACTATGATATCATGATTTGACATTGTCGAGGTGGATTCGAGTGTGATAAAACCACCAAAATCATGGTGGTTGAGTGGATGATGAATGGATTTGAGGTTTGTGGATGGATCAGGATGGAGTGTAGGTGATGCTTTTTGGGTTAGGGATCCAAAGTTCAAATAGTGACGGGAGGCACTATGGGATGCATGGTGAATCATCACTGGATGAACAAATTCTTATTTTTAGCCACCAAAGGTCGAAAATTGATGGATGAATATGACCCCCACTGATTTCAGGTGGTCAACGGGTGTGGGAACAAGCAGTAAAGGGAGATCTGGAGAATCACATGAAGGTTCTATAATTCTATGAAAACACAACTACACATTGAGTAGTAGAAAATAACACATGGTGTATTATTTTTATTTCATTGATACTTGGGTTTTAAACAAAGTTAAGGATCACACGTCATGTGGCCAGGCCCAAATGCCATTTGACCCTACCCAGGCATACAATTTTTGTATAGCTACGCATTCCTAGGACCCTATGTGGGAAGACATGTCATTTACTTAGGGATCACAAAGGCATTCCCAGAGGTACACAGACACATCTCAGTACTCATACAGAGCCAGGTATATGAACAGGTACACGGTCATGGGCCAATGTACACGAGTATGGCCAGAAGAGCACATACAGGCCTTGGGTTACTGAGACACATCATATACCACCTTTACACATTAATGTAATGCGAATTTTCTTCCCAAGCCATGTCCATAAGAGAACACATCTAGGTGATGAGGTAGGGTCACACACCTTGTGGACCCCCATAAACACTGTGTATCACCTCCAAAAATTATTCCTTTCATATCTCCTTCTTCAGGACTTAGATTTTGTCCCACGAGTAGCCTATCCTGAGTGTTTTTTCCACAGAGAATGTGATAAAGGACTTCATTATGGTATTTGAGATATGATGTGAGGTGTTCTGAGTGTGACGATTATTTAGGCAATTCTTTAAGATGGTATTGATCGAAAAAGGATCATTGGAGTGATGTTGGGGTTGGAAATCCCCGATTGTACTTGGACATAGGTCCGCCATACTCTATATAAAGGTATATTTGGTACTCTACTACATTGTAAATGGTCCTATATGTATATAGGGGTACTCCCCATTCTTTGAGATTTAGAAACATGTAGGTTATCCATATTAATTGTGTCTCTCTAAACTATGGAGTACAATAGCACGGAGCAATCCCCTTTATATAGATTCTAGTGAGAATACACGAGTTATTTATTAGATTTGTGGCTCCCTCAGTTATGGAGCACAGTGGAAAGGTTTGGGATCCTACTCATGGATTCTTGTATAGTTGATCATGATGTTAGGCATTGGTGATGGACCTTTGGATATGAAGGTAGAATCATTGTTCTTAGCTGAGTTATGGAGATTGAGATCCCCTTTCTCTCTCTTTTAACCTTCTTATTGAAAACATATGGGTGTTTGTGTTTTTTGTCTCAGTTTTTAATTGGAATTTCTTAGTTGGGTTGAGATGAACTTTGTTGTATCTTTTTATTTATCCATATTTGGTTTTTGGGGTGACCTAATGGGTATGTATATACTCACCCCTATGTGGACATTTCCCACATGTATCAAGTCTTATGCATATGATAGATAGTTAAGTCATGACATCGGTGAAGTATAGTGACTCTAGGGTTCATACGATGTGTATGGTGATTGGACTTGGATTTCAAGAGTTTTACTCTATTAGATTTTTGTTATTCTATTTTTTGTTAGGTTAGGACTTCATTTTTGGTTGGGAATTTATTTTACCCATTTACCCTCTGAATTACCTTTTCATACTGTGATGTATTCCCTAGAGTTTATTGCATGTGTGGTTTTACTCTAGATGTTATAGTCTTTATATTATTCCTATTCACTTTTCATGGAGATGGTTAGGAATGTGTTTATAGGTAATTTATGTTAAGTCCTACCATATTATATTATTCCTTATTAGTACTTTTTTCCAGCCTCTATCCTATTTGAGGTGGGATTAGGGTTTTAGTGGCTCAAACTTCTATTGTCCAAGTGGGCCACAGTGGTTTATGTCATTACAGAGTGGAATCAGAGCAGTTCATTCCTTAGGAATGTGTTTGGATTTTTCCCCTTATGAAGATTGGTTTGGACTTAGGGCAGTGGTGTCAAAGTGTCTCGAGTGTGGATTTTGGGCCAGAGAACCTAGTGTTAGTGTAGTGGCCAACTTATCTATTCACCGGGACTTTGACTATCTACTTTTAGAATCTGAATACTGATACATCAATTGTAGGTAACCTTTGGTATATGAATCATGTAGGATTGATCCCTTTGATTTCCCTTCTTGAGTAAACTCCCCAGATCTTATCTTTAAACATGGTATATCTTAATAATTTTCAAGATGCATCTACAATAAAATCCATCTAGGATTTCAAGATAGTGTTATGATAATAAATATTTGAGAAATGATGCCTTAATTTAGGGAATAATTCATGAGATTTTTACTCCATGAGGGCAGAAAGCAGTGCTACCACCTATTGAGTAGTGCATGGACCCACCTCAAATGGTCTAGATGGATTATTGTCTACATATTGAGAAATGTATAGATCCAAAATTATAGGATGATGATGTGTTCAGGATTTTCATGTTGTGCAAGTTCTGCTGGTGGAGACCATTGAGGTTTTGAAGTGATCCATACTTACAGGTGGTGGAGTATTGTATTGAGTCGGTAGTATGAGTTTTTAGGCTTTTTCAAACCCCAAATGACCAGATGTTTTCTCTTGTAATCAGTATTATTCATGGAGAAGTTATTGGTTCTAGTTGTACCAAAATATGATGCACCTATGTGTCTTGTGCATCACGAGTTTTGGAGATAGAGACTACCTAGGTTTCACGATGATTTATACCCCTTTATCAAGTGGTATAGGACTATCATGAGCCTTTATTACAAGATTCCCACTTAGATGGGACCCCTATTGATGGTGTTAATGTAGAAAATACTACTCCAGGGTGACACATGGTGTTGTTAAATCCTTGTGTTCATTATGTTTGACATGAATTTAGACACACAAGAAATAGAGATGCTTCCACCACTAAGGTGTGTTCTTTTGATGTGGTTAAAAACCATGTGTGTAAGTCAGTTCCACCCAAAGAAGATAGTATTTTGGTTTGGTGGATGGGTTCCTTCGAATTGTGTGTTTGAGGATTTTTTTTTGTGTTTTGAGTTGTCAAAGAGAGCCCTGGTTGTGGTGATCATGCAGAGAAGGGAAGTGATAAATTTAAATAGTCAGATCTTATGAATAGAGGCTTTGAGTGTGGCTTTTAGGTAAGGAATTTGTCTTAGTTTATTAATATGTAGGTTTAACAAAGGGTCTTAGACCACATTTACCCAAATATATACCCTATTTGAGACATAATGATACCAGTAGAGCCCTTTTTTCTTGACCCTTGTGATGGAGGATCCTATAGAGAATATCAGTTATCAAAAAATTCTATGATATTGTAACTTAAATATAGAGATAGAGAAAGAGAGAGCCTCACATATAATATTTCTATTTCATCTATGAGACCCTACCATGTTTTCCTTGGTAGGGATTGGTTTCCTACCATCCATGATTAGATGACTATTACTAGTAAGGGTTGTATTGATTTTGAGTCGTGGGATGGAGTTTTCTTTCTAGGTGATAAGGAATCCCAGACATAGTCGGATAATCTCATGTGTTGGAGAATATAGATGATTTCCTATCATCTATTATGACCCTTGGAGTAGTGGATTCTATGTGCCTTCATTTTCTAATGATGTTAGGGAGGTGTGAGGGAATCTTATCATAGGATGTACTAGTATTACCATCATCAATAGTTTGTATTTATTCATGGTATTACACTAGGTATGGACCAATATCTACACTATCATATTAGATAATATTGTGTAGCTATAAGAGTTGTAGGTGTGGTTGGAGAAGTCTATAGTGAAGGGGCCTGTTAGACCCAATATACCCACCTGGGTAGCCTAGTGATTTTCACCTTAGAATAAGATGAGTGTTGAGGTTAGGTGTGGATTGATTTCACCTGAACCAGGTGATAGTCAAATAGGATTATCTGCCACCAATAATTGATGAATTATTAAACTAGTGGTTAGGGGTGAAATGGTTCTTAGTGTTTGACCTTGGAATAGGATATCAATAGCTCTAGGTTTGAAATGTGGATGTACCAAGAATGGATTCCAAGAAATTCTACAGTTACCTTGAGTTCTTGGTGATTCAATTTGGAATTTTGAACACCCCATCATAGTTTTTGATACTTATGAACTAGATCCTTAACCCTTCTTGGATCAGTTCATGGTAGTATTCTTCATTGACATCCTTGTGTACTTGGAATCAGGGGTGGATCATGTGATACACTTGAATATGGTTCGAAAAATGCTCTAATAATACCAGCTTTATAGATATATCTTTTATATTAGGTTCTATGTAACACCCCAAGATTCCACGGTACGTTTCCCTTTGAATAATGTAATAGCTTGCGGTGTACGCAACATCGAGATTCTTACACATTGCAACCAATCAAACTAGTCGTTATGAATAGTAATACCCACTTTTTGAAAATTTATAAATTTTAACTTTCAAAATGGACTTCATTTTTGGATTTGGAATATCGAAGTTAGCTTAGGGTGATTTTTTGGTATTTTTCTGAAAATTTTCAATTTTTGATGAATAGTGAGAACACTGAGTTATTGTTTAAAACCAAATTTTTATTTAAATAATTATTTATTTTATTTAAATTTATTTTAGGTCAAAATAGATACATAATACCTATATAAGTTCAATGTAATTCATTGAATTCAGTTTATAATAATTTTAGATATATAAAAATTTTATTGAACTTTTTACCGTCTTTTACCCACCTCCTAGGAGCATTTGCAAATTTACATCAAACATAATTTTACCACTTCTGTGAGTTTAATTTAAAAAATCCGAGAGACATGGTTGATATCAGTAAGTAAAATTTGGTTCAATAAGATGAAAGTAATTTTTGGTGGATAGTAACTTTTTACTTTTATTACCACGGTTAAAAGTAAATAGGGTAATTAAGGGTAAAAATAATATTATTATTTCCCTAAAACATGTCCTAATTCTATTGGATAAGTAAAATTCGACCAAAAAAACCTTAGGAATAAAATATGAACCTCTTTGGTCCACTTGGATTATATTAGGACATTTATTATTATTTTATTTAAAGAAGAGTTAAAAGAGTTAAATTCAAAGTTTAATAACTAAACCATTTTTAATATAGGGTTACACACAATATAAATTAGACTATAAATATTCATTATAAATTTAAAAATATTTCCTACATAATTTAATTTTATTTATAATTTTTAGACATAAAATAAATATATTTATATATGACACAATAATGATGCAGTATTTTCCTTATTAATGAAACAATCAAATAAATGATATTACTAATACTAAAATAAATATAATTTGAAAGTTTTGATGCCATAAAAAATTTATAGGTTACTATTACATTTTATGGTTTATTAAATGTATTTATTTTGAAGTAATAAAGTTTTTATGACTTTATAAAAAATCAATTATTAAATAATGTCAAAATTGACATAAATGAGTTTTTAAAACAAATACAATATTATTGGTTGATATAATAATCCTAAAAATATAATGTTTGAGAAAAATACTTATATAATGACAGGTGTACCATTAATAAACCACTTGGGGTTCTCTTTGAAGTTTATAGTAAGTTTATTAACCATATAATATAAAAATAAAAAGAGACATGGTAAATGTCAAACTATTTAACTAATAGTTAAATCTAAAAGATAAGATTAATATAGTGACCCAAACCTGTCTAAAACCTATTGGTTGAGAGTTTTTCGACCCATACCCACCTTATCCTTTAAATAATTCATTTTTTAACCATTATAAACCTAAAATTATTTTATTATAAAATAATATTTCTAGCTTTTCCTAAGGTGCCCCTCACCCCTCTTATAAAAGGGAACTTCCCCTTCTCTCTAATTCACACCTTCAAAGACATTTGGCTCTTCCAAAACCTACCCAAATACCCTATAAACTGTTCTAAATTAATTATAGATGCCTTCCTTTAGTTATAAATCCAACCTAAGGAGCCCTTTTGATCAAATAAAAAAGGAAGAACCCGAAGAAGAGGTAAATATATCACCACCTCTTTCATGTTTTTTTTCTTCTTCCACTTCTTCTTTACTTGTTGTTTCCATTCTAAAATAACAAATATAGTATATTATATATACTATGATGTTATTATAAATATGGTACAACCATATTCATTATTCTCTCCATCCTTTGAATGACATGTCACCATACGTGCGTACGTACGACTTACCATCTCCACGTCCTGGTGTAGTTGTTACTCAATACATTATTATTCGGATGGGTATAATAATGATTTATAAATGATGTAAATAATAAATATAACATGATAATGATTCTTTATATATGATATACCATCCAATTATATATGATTTTAATATCAAAAGAATGATATTGTCTCTCGTGCGTATGTACGGATTACCGTCTCCACGAACACGATGAGATTCATTCCCCATCGTATCCATTCAAGACTAATTTTCATTAGATGATTAAAAATAATGTTTAAAGACTTAATATCATTCTGAATATGAATAAGATACATCCTATCCATAACAAACATTACTTACGTAACAAAGCATATAAAGGAAAACGAATCAGTTAACACCTGAAACGACGATAATACTAAAATATTATTAACAAAAAAATATTAAAAGATCATATATGATATCATATTAATGTATATGATTATTTCATTATTTAATAACAATTATTTCACCATTATACAAGATTTTAACCTACCCTCGGCCAAGGAAAAGTACTAGGTAAGGGTTAATTCTACAACCTCTTCATTATTCAAGGTTGTTTATATGTAATTATCAACTGGGACCTGTTTATCATCCACATCCGTGTTTTCCTAAAAATTTATTCCAAAATATTTTTAATATTTACTAGACAATGGTTTAATGTCATTTATACCCTTTTTTTAATTTTTATAAGATGTTTTGAATGGAATCTTTCCGTCTTTTTCCAAATAAGGTACTTTATGACCATTTCGACAAAATTAAGGAAAGAATTTTTTTAACTTATATGGCGGGTGCGGCTATTTTACGCCGTTATAACACCCTAGAAGCTTCCCTTACAATATTATAAGAATATTTTCAAAATAAATGTTTTCTTTTATAATTATTTAACTTTAAATGATTTCAAAAAAAAGAATGAGATATTTCTCTCAAATAGTTTTGAATTCATCCATGTCAACATCCTTTTATGGATTTTAATCTTGTTTGAAGTTGATTTATTATGATACAAATATTTCATTTTTTTATTGAAGGCTTTGTGATATGTTTGATTTTGGATGTGTTATTTTTCTACTATTCATGATTTTTGGATAAAGTATTGACATTTCGTATGTAAGTTTTAATACGAATGTTTACGTTATGTTTTAAAATTTTCATATGAGGAATGCATTGGACTTAGTAAGTGATGGGTGTAGCCCGCTATAGCTCCTCGATTCATCGGTAGGTCTCATGATACAAACTAGTGTCTTGGAACAAGGCCTTGAAATAATATTATTTGTAGTCTTGGCACAAGGCCTTGACTATGTGGTTACGAAGTCTGGCATTATGCATTTCATCATTATGAAAGTGGCTATTGATATTGAATGTGATTATTCGACTAGTAGAATATACATGTGAGTAAGTAAATGGAATTATTTTGATTTATATTTTCTATATTATGATGAATTTTATGTTGAAAAGGCTTTTGTTTTAGTTTTATACATTGCCTTAAATGTTCGTGCTTATTTATGAAAGTTTCTGCTATATTGTTATCCTTACTGAGCATCTGAGATCACCCCTTTCTATATTTTATTTTTCCCAGGATGTGAAGAAGTATATTATGACTAACTTTCAGGGATAGTCTATGGGATCTCAGTGTTTTCTATGGAAACAATGTTGTTGTAGTTTTCTATTTTATGATGTAATGTAAACCATATGAATGTATCTAGTACTTCCAAGGCTACTAAACTAATTGGTATTTCGAGACTTGATATTTTGTGATCATACCAATGATATGTAATAATGCACTAACTTTTGGTAACTGGGGTCGGGGTATTATAGTTGGTATCACAGGAAGTTTAGTACAAACCTTGGAAACTAGATTTAGATAAAACTCTAATTAGAGCACATAGCCCTAAGATAGACTTTGAGGATTAGTATAGAATTACTTCCTAAAATTTTGGTATTGTAAATATTTTGTGAGTTTTCCAAGCAATACAACCATGTCTAGATACGAGCTGGTAGAGGCGGCGCTGGCACAGATGTACCTAGGGTTAAAACCTGAAAACACCGCTTTGAGCTATACTCGAACGGGAACTGGTGCATGACAATGGGCCTTGCTGTACTCTTGGTTACAACACTCCCGGGGGATATGCTTAGTATAATTCTCATTTTATTTACAAACCATTATGAAGGGTTTATGAGTATATACTTACTCAAAGAAAACATTTTTATGATTATGGATTATATCCATAAACTGTTCAGTTTATGTTAAGTGTTTTACAAGTTTGGAATTATGTATTTCGATTCATAAACTAATATAATTTATGAAATTGTTTAGAAGTAGCGCCTATTGGAAGGAATGGAAACCATATCAATGCACACACTCCATGTAGGAATTTACCTCCTACTCAAGATAATCATAGTGGAGCTGGTGATGCAACTGGTACTGATCAACTAATCAACATACTGGGACAACTCACTAAGGTTATGAATAATAACCTTACCCGCAGGGAGCACCTTGATCCACAGCGTGAAGGATCAATATTAGATCGATTCATGAGGCAACAACCACCAACATTAAATGGGAGTATAAATCCATTAGTAGCTGAGAAATGGATAAATTCCTTAGAGAAAATATTCCACGCCTTGGGGAGTAGTGAAAGGGAAAAAGTTGTCATGGTAGTTTACCGCCTCACTGGAGATTCTGATAAATGGTGGTCATTGATTCAAAACAAAAAGGAATATGATGAAGTATCAAATATGGAATAGAGGGAGTTTAAAGAGCTTTTCTTAGAAAAATAATTTCCTCGTGGCCATCGAGCAGATATGGAAAGACAATTTCTGAGTTTGAGGCAAAAGGAGGATGAGAATATAGCGAAGTATAAGGCTAACTTTACAAGGTTAGTGAGGCATTCTGCAGATTATATACATAACCCAAGAAGTAATATTGATCATTTCTTTGATGGGTTAAAACCATTTCTCTATCGAGCATTAGTCTCACAATCCTTCTTGTCATATGAAGATATTGTCTCATGTGCTATCAATACAAAACAATAATTCTCTAAGTCTTGAGAATTTAAAGCAAAACAAGAGAAGAAGATATCTACTGAACACTCTGGAAATGGAAATAAGGGGAATAAGGGAAAAGTTGAATATCCATCCTACAGTAAATGTGGGAATAAACACCCTGTACTTGCGTGAAGGGAATAGGAGTTTGTTACAAGTGTGGTGAAAAAGGCCACCAAGCTCATGATTCCAAGGGGAAGAAAGAGGCTGTCAATGTTGAATGCTAAAATTGTAGAGAAAGGGGGAATTATGCGAATTAATGTCCTAAGCGCCAAGGGAACTTACCTCATAAAAGACTAAGGGATCAAGGCCAAGCTTATGCTGTCACTACTGCTGAGGTTGAAGCTCTGAAATACGTAGTGGTAGGTAATTTAATGGTTTCTTTAAGTTTAGACAATGCTTTATTTGATTATGGATCATCGCATTGTTTCATATCTTTATATTTTTCTAAGAAAATTAGATATTTCCAATTTGATTTAACAAGGGAGTTGTCAGCAAAAAATCCTAAGGGAAGTATCATCGCAACAAATTTTTGTGAATCAGTTCCCATTAGATCATATAAATGTTATTTATCTACTGATCTCATCATCATACCCATGATTGAATTTGATATAATTATCAGTATGAATTGGATTTTGAACCATGATTCAAAAAATTATTGTAAGAAGAAGGAGGTTATGATTTTTTATGACGATGATAAAGAACACCATATCTTTAGAGCAGAATCATCACCACCTGATTCTTATCGAGATCCACCCCCAGTTTCTCAACTAAATTCAATTATTGGGGAGGAAGAGAACGAAATAACTATGGGTGGGGAAAAGAATTTTCAAATAGAAGATGTACCTATTGTGCAAGAATATGTTGATGTGTTTCTAGAAGATTTACCTGGACATCCTCCAGACTGAGAAATTGAGTTTTCCATTGATTTAATTCCTGGTTCAAGGCTCATATTGAGGACCCCTTATAGAATGGACACTGTGGAATTAGTGGAACTAAATAAACAACTAGAGGAATTGAGTAACAAGGGATTTATTCACCATAGTGTTTCTCCATGGGGATCCCCTGTCCTTTTTGTTAAGAAGAAAGAAGGATCTATGAGTTTGTGCACTGACTACAGGGAGATCAATGCTATAACAATAAAGAACAAGTATCCCCTACCTCGCATTGATGATTTATTTGACCAACTTCATGGATCTTAATACTTTTCAAAGATTGACCTTCGATCTGGATATCATCAGTTGTGCGTGAAGAAGGAAGACATTCCGAAGACAGCATTTTGAACCAGGTACAGGCATTATGAGTTTACAGTAATTCCTTTTGGATTGACAAATTCACCATCTGTCTTCATGAATCTAATGAATAGGGTTTTCAAGGAATATCTTGATGACTTTGTAGTGGTATTTATTGATGATATATTGGTATACTCTAAAATCTATGAAGATCATGAAAATCACTTGTGCATTATCCTAAAGACTCTTAGAAGAAATGAATTATATGGTAAGTTTAGCAAGTGTGAATTATGGCTTCAAGAGATTTCTTTTCTTGGCCATATTGTCTCTAAGGATAGAATATATGTTGATCCTTCAAAGACCAAGGAAATACAAGAATGGCCAGCACCTACGAGTATAACTGAGGTACG
This sequence comes from Viscum album, assembly GCA_963277665.1. Classification (NCBI taxonomy): domain Eukaryota; kingdom Viridiplantae; phylum Streptophyta; class Magnoliopsida; order Santalales; family Viscaceae; genus Viscum; species Viscum album. The sequence continues at coordinate 1,363,931,204 of OY728141.1, read as the reverse complement.
CATTTTTATGGGTTTACCAGGTTATTATCAGCGTTTTGTCCAGAATGTATCCCAATTGGCTAACCCATTAACCAAGATCACACGTAAAGGGGTTAAATTTGTTTGAAAAAAAGAGTGTGAAGAATGTTTTGAAGAACTAAATAGAAGATTAGTCAATGATCCTATCTTGACTCTACCATCGGGGAAAGATGAGTTTGTTATTTATAGTGATGCTTCAAAGAAAGGACTCGGTTGTGTCCTTATGCAGAATGACAGGGTTATTGCCTATGCATCACAACAGCTAAAAATTCATGAACAAAACTATCCCACTCATGATATTGAGTTAGCAGTTGTAATATTTTCTTTGAAGATATGGAGAAATTATCTCTATGGTGAAAAATGTGAGATATATATAGATCATAAGAGTTTGAAGTATATTTTCTCACAAAAAGAACTCAACATGAGGCAAAGGCTATAGCTTGAACTACACAAGGATTATGATTTCACTATACACTATCACCCGGGGAAGGCAAATAATGTAGAATATTCTTTGAGTAGAAAGGATCATGGAGTTTTGAACAAGATGAGAGTTGAAAAAGATCCTATATACATGGATCTAAGAAAGATGGATATGGAAATCACCATGGAATGTGAAACATCAACACATTCTCAAATGGTTTCCAAATCGTCTTTACTAGAAGGGATAAAGAGTTCTCAGACCGATGATGAAGAGTTTCAAAAGAAGATTAAAGCTATGAATGATGGGGGATTGAGTGACTTTGTGTATGAAGATGGAATTTTGAAATTTGGGAAGAGACTTTGTGTTCCCGATATACTTGATCTAAAAACGTAATTGTTGGATGATGCTCATAGTTCTAATTTCTCTATACACCCTAGGAGCACCAAAATGTATAGAGATTTGAAGGAAAATTTTTGGTGGGACAACATGAAGAGGGAGATTGCTGATTTTGTGTCAAGATGTATGGTTTATCAATAAGTGAAAGCTGGAAGGCAACAGCCTGGAGGAGTCATGCAACCTCTTCCCATACCTGAGTGGAAATGGGATGATATCATGATGTACTTTTTCATGGGGATACCAAATACTCCTAGAAAGAACGATGCAATATGGGTCATTGTTGATCGTCTTACCAAGTAAACACATTTTCTTGCTATAAGAGAAGATTTAACACTTGAACATTTAGAAAGACTATATATTAATGAAGTTGTAATACTTTGTGGAGTACCACTATAGATTTTTTTTGATCGTGATCCACATTTTACATCAAGATTCAGGAAAAGTCTTCAGCAATCCCTGGATACTGAACTTCGTTTGAGAACTGCCTACCACCCCTAAACTGATGGACAATTATAACGGACTATTCAAACCTTAGAAGACATGTTGATATCATGATCAATTGACTTTCAAGGTATGTGGGATCAATATTTACCTTTGGTAGAATTTTCTTATAATAATAGATTCCATTCAAGTATTCGGATGGCAGCATATGAAGCGTTATACGGAAAGAGATGTTACACACTAACCTATTGGGATGATGTTGGTGAAAGAAAACTCATAGGCCCAGAACTTGAGGAGGAAACGATGGAAAAGGTGAAGGTAATCCAAACCTACATCAAAGCATCTCAAAGTAGGTAGAAGAGCTATGCTGATAACCGAAAAAAGGATTTGGAATTTCAGGTAGGAGATCATGTTTTCTTGAAGGTATCTCCATGGAAGGGAATTATACGATTCAGTAAGAAGGGTAAATTGAGTCCCAAGTACATCGAACCTTTCAAAATTCTAGAACGAATTGGGGTTGTAGATTATCATTTGGCAATGCCGTCAAGTCTCACCAAAGTTCACGATGTATTCCACGTATCACTGTTGAGAAAATAAATGCCTGACCCAATGCATGTACTTACCTATGAAGAATTAGAATTGGGACCTGATCTGTCTTATTGAGAATAGCTTGTCAAGATTCTTGATAAAAAAGAACAAGTTTTGAGAAATCAGATGACTCGTCTGGTAAAAGTTCTATGAAGAAACCATAAGATTGAAGAGGCAACGTGGGAACCCGAGGAACTTATGATAAAGAACCACCCGAATATTTTTATGCAGTTATATTCTTGAAATTTTGAGGATGAAATTATTTGTAGGGGAGAATGTAACACCCCAAGCTTCCATAGTACTTTTCCATTTGAATAATGCAATAGCTTGTGTTGTACGCAACTTCGAGATTCTAACACATCGCGACCAATCAAACTATCTGTTATGAATTTTAATACCCACGTTTTGAAAATTTATAAATTTTATCTTTCAAAATGGACTTCATTTTGGGATTTGGAATATTGAAATTAGCTTAGGGTGAATTTTTGGTATTTTTCTGAAAACTTTCAATTTTTGATGAATAGTGAAAAACACTAAGTTATTGTTTAAAACAGACTTTTTATTTAAAAAATTATTTATTTTATTTAAATTTATTTTAGGTCAAAATAGATACATAATACCTATATAAGTTCAATGTAATTCATTGGAGTCAATTTATAATAATTTTAGATATAAATTTTTTTTATTGAACTTTTTACCATCTTTTACCCACCTCCTAGGAGCATTTGTAAATTTACATAAAACATAATTTTACTACTTCTGTGAGTTGAATTTCAAAAATATGAGAGACGCGGTTGATATCAGTAAGTAAAATTTGGTTCAATAATATGGAAATAATTTTTGGTGAATAGTAACTTTTTACTTTTATTTACCACTGTTAAAAGTAAATAGGGTAATTAAGGGTAAAAATGATATTATTATTACCCTAACACATGTCCCAATTCTATTGGATAAGTATATTTCAACCAAAAACAATCTTAGGAATAAAATATGAACCTCTTTGGTCCACTTGGATTAAATTAGGACTTTTATTATTTTTTTATTTAAAAAAGAGTTAAAAGAGTTAAATTCAAAGTTTAATAACTAAACAATTTTTAATATAGGGTTAAACACAATATAAATTCGACTGTAAATATTCATTAGAAATATAAAAAGATTTAATACATAATTTTATTTTATTTATAATTTCTAGACATAAAATAAATATATTTATATATAACGCAATAATGATGCAGTATTTTCTTTATTAATGAAATAATCAAATAAATGATATTATAAATACTACAATAAATATAATTTGAAAGTTTTTATGACATCCAAAAATGTTATAGTTGAATATGACATGTTAGGGTTGATTAAATTTATTTATTTAGAAGTAATAAATTTTTTAGGACTTCAACAAAAATCAATTATTAAATAATTTCAAAATTGACATAAATGAGTTTTTAAAAGAAATACAATATTATTGGTTGATATAATAATCCTAAAAAATATAATGTTCGGCCAAAATACTTATATAATGATATGTGTGTCATTAGTGAACCACTTGGGGTTATTTTAGAAGTTTATAGTAAGTTTATTAACCATATAATATAAAAATACAAAGAGACATGGTAAATGTCAAACTATTTAACTAAGAGTTAAATCTAAAATATAAGGTTAATATAGTGACACAAACCTATCTAAAACCTATTGGTTGAGAGGTTTTAGAGCCATACCCACCTTATACTTTAAATAATTCTTTTTTTATCCATTAGAAACCTAAAATTATTTTATTATAAAATAATATTTCTAGCTTTTCCTAAGGTGCCCCTCACCCCTCTTATAAAAGGGCACTTCCCCTTCTCTCTAATTCATACATTCAAAGCCATTTTCTCGGCCAAAACCTACCTAAATACCCTCTCAACTGTCCTAACTTCATTCTAGAGGCCTTAATTTAGTCATAAAGCCAACTTAATGATCCATTTTGATCAAATCAAAAGGAATAACCCAAAGAAGAGGTAAATATCTCACCACCTCTTTCATGTTTTCTTTCTTCTTCCACTTCTTCTTCCCTTGTTGTTTCCATTATAAAATAATAATTGTGGTATATTATATATAATTTTATATTATTATAAATATGGTACAACCATATTCATTATTTTATCCATCCTTTGAATGAAATATCACCATACGTGCGTACGTACGACTTACCGTCTCCACGTCGTGGGGTAGTTGTTACTCAATACATTATTATTCTAATGGGTATACTAATGATGTATAAATGATGTAAATAATAAATATAACATGATAATTATTCTTTATATATGATATACCATCCAATTATATATTATTTTAATATCAAAATAATGATATTGTCGCTCGTGTGTACGTACAAATTACCATCTCCACGAACACGATGAGATTCATTCCCCATCGTATCCATTCAAGACTAATTTTCATTAGATGATTAAAAATAATGTTTAAAGACTTAATATAATTATGAATATGAATAAGATACATCCTATCCATAACAATGATTACTTACGTAACAAATCATATAAAGGAAAACGAATCAGTTAACACCTGAAACGACGATAGTACTAAAATATTATTAACAAAGCAATATTAAAAGATCATATATGATATAATATTAATGTATATGATTATTTTATAATTTAATAAAAATTATTTCACAATTATACATGAGTTTAACCTACCCTCAGCCAAGTAAAAATACTTGGTAAGGGTTAATTCTATAACCTCTTCATTATTCAAGGTTGTTTATATGTAATTATCTACTGGGACCTCTTTATCATCCACATCTGTGTTTTCCTAAAAATGTATTCCAAAACATTTTTACTATTTACTATACAATGGGTTAATTTCATTTATACCCTTGTTTTACTTTTTATAAGATGTTTTGAAAGTAATCCTTTTGTCGTTTTCCAAACAAGGTACTTTATGACCATTTCGACAAAATTAAGGAAAGAATGTTTTTTTAACTTATACAGAGGGTGTGGCTATTTTACGTATTTATAACACCCTAGAAACTTCACTTACTATCTTATAAGAATATTTTAAAAATAAATGTTTTCTTTTATAATTATTTAGCTTTAAATGATTTTAAAAAAATAATGAGATATTTCTCTCAAACAGTTTTGATTTCATCTATGTCAACATATTTTAATGGATTTTAATCTTGTTTGAAGTTGATTTATTATGATACAAATATTCCATTTTGTATTCAAGGATTTGTGATATATTTGAATGTGGATGTGTTATTTTTCTACCATTCATGTTTTATGGATAAAGTATTGACATTTTGTATTCTATTTTTAATACAAATGTTTACGTTATGTTTACAACTTTTCATATGAGGAATGCATTGGACTTAGTATGTGATGGGTGGATCCTACTATAGCTCCTTGATACATCAGTAGGTCTCATGAGACAAACTAGTGTCTTGGCACAAGGCCTTGACAAAATATTATTTGTAGTCTTGGAACAAGGCCTTGACTATGTGGTTATGAAGTCTAGAATTATGCATTCCATCATTATGAAAGTGGATATTGATATTGCATGTGATTATTCTACTAGTAGAATATCCATGTGAGTAAATAAATAGAATTATTTTAATTTATATTTTATATATTATGATGAAGTTTATGTTGAAAAGGATTTTGTTTTAGTTTTATAAATTGCCTTAAATGTTCATGCTTATTTATGAAAGTTTCTACTATATTGTTATCCTTACTGAGCATCTGAGCTCTCCCCTTTCTATGTTTTATTTTTTCCAGGATGTGAAGAAGTATATTATGACTGACCTATAAGGATAGTCTATGGGATGTCAGTGTTGTATGTAGAAACAATGTTGTTGTAGTTTTCCATTTTATGATGTAATGTAAACCATATAAATATATCTAGTACTTATAAGGCTATTAAACTAATCAGTCTTTCGAGGCTTGATCTTTTGTGATCATGCCAATGATACGTAATAATGCACCTAATCTTGGTAACTAGGGTCGGGGTGTTACATTCTAGATAAGGGAGGTCCACTTCTTGGGATATTCTTTCTCAAACATGGGAGTTATAGTAGACCCAAAAAATGTTGAGGTAGTGCTATATTGAGATCCACCCAACGGAGTAGTCATGACAGAATATTCTCACAGTAAAGTTTTTCATTTTCTGTTATAGAGTGTGGTGACAGAGAAGTTGACCTATTTTCAGTTGGTCCTTATAGGAATGTATGGGGAGTTGTGTCTCTATAATATGGTTGTTTCCCCACCACTAATTCAGTGTAATAGGGAGGCTCATCTTGGATTTACTAATTGTGAGGTCATGTGTGACTAGATATCCACTAGACATGATCCTAATGGTTGTGGGGAGCACACCATCCCTATTTGAGGATGAACAATTTCACCATTCATGTAGCTAGAGGAGCTGTTTAGGAGGTTGATTTCCCTTAATAGTGCATCCATGTGGAGGTGAGGATGTTTCGAAGATCCCTTTGCATTGGGTTTGGTTTTTTTTTAAGGTTGGGGTTGAAGCCTCATTTTATTATTAAAGAAAAGACCACTTTTGACTGGGTATAGGGAGACCCATTACATATCTCGAAGGCCCAAGGCCAAGTGGCCTAAATACAAGGCTTGAAAGCCCATTTTCTAACCCAAAGGGCCCCTTAGTGAACAGTACTGCTATAGTACCCGGGCTGCTACAGTACCGTCGCTACTATGGTACCTGCTACAGTGCCTCCACTGCTATAGTGTCACCACTGCTATAGTCCATTTTTGCTATAATACTGCTACAGTACCCTACTATGGGACTAGAAATTCTTCCCTACCTAGATTTTATCCTGGGCCTTGTGGATTCCAAGTAGGAGCATGTACCACTTGGGTAAAGGCCCATTGGATTTGCATTGGATTTGGTGATCATGGATGTTTTAGCTTGTTTCTGAGTTTAACTCTTATTATCTCACCTATCTATATGTGGAGGCCGAGGTTCCCACATGGAAGTGGAAATGGGATGTTATCTTTTTGGTTTTCATGATTGAGATTTTATGATCAATGAGGGGTAACGACTATATCTTAATGATTCTAGATCAACTCACAGAGTTGTCTCACTCTCTAACCATACAAAAGTAGATATTAGTAGATAATTGGTATGAATTTGTAGATAGAAGATAGTTTGGATTCATGGGATTCCCTTGATGATCATTTTAGACAGTGATTCTCACTTCACATAATGATTATGGAGAGGATGCAGGAGGCCTTTGGGACTCGGTTGTAGTTAATCATAGTGTTTCTACCACAGGGAGATGGCTAGATATAATAGACCATCCAATTTATAGTGTGCATGCATTGGGTTTTCACGTTTTTTCTAGATCATAACTATGAGGATCGCCTGCCTTCCGTGTATTTTTTGTATCACAGTAGTTACCACTCCACCATCGGTGTATAAACATTTAAGGTCATGTATGAGAGATCTTATTGTCCACTACTGCAGTGGTTAGATCTAGTGGGAGACAAAACTTGTGGTCCAAGAGTTGGTTCTAATGATTCCTATAAAAGGTTCCATTTCATCCAGGATTGGAAGAGGACTTCCCCAAAAACTCAGGAGTTCCTTGTAGACTGACAATGGTGGATTTTTTAGTATAAAGAGGAGATCATGTGTTCCTATAGATCTTACCACATTGTGGATTTTGGGGATTGGTCTAGGATAGTAGGCTATATCTATGGATTATAGGCCATTTTTCTAGTTACTATGATTGGTTAGAAAGGTGTAATATGGCTTGACCCTATGAACAAAGTTGGACCAAGTGCCTAGTGTTTTCTATATGTTGAAATTGAGAAGACATGTGCCTGGCTCATTTCATGATGTCAACCAAGGTGAGATGGACTTTGAGGGTGAAGCTTCCTTTACAAGGTGCTCAGTAGTGTTTAAAAACCAGTGGAGAAATACCCTTCATCAGAAAGTGTTTCCCCCAGGTGTGTATTGGTTGGAATAACATGAACCTTCAGGAGAGCTCATGGGAGTGGGAAACCCAGTTCCAAGCTCAGTATCTTTACCTATCTAAGTAGATTTTCATTTTTCAGGATGAAAAGATATGAATATGGGGAGTATGTAATGAATATACTTTTTCCATATAATAGGAATATTTTCATAGCTAGGCACTAAGTCAGTGCGATAATTCATGGCCTGGAGAGCCTCAATATTGATATAGTAAAAATATTAAATTTATTACATTGATCACGGGCTGTTTTTTGGAGATAATGGAATAACTATCAAACAGAGAATCATATAAGAAATCTGATACCATGGTTGATTTTAGAATATGGGATTTACCCAGCATTACCTAAGGTTGATTAGTTCCAGATGTTCAGTTGAGGCAGCTGTTAACAGTGCATTTAATTAAAATAATTTATTTAATTTATTTATTTAATTTTAAATGAACATGACCTAAATTCATCTTTTAATGTCCCATTATTAAATTTATCTAGGTTTAACTTCATAACCATGAGAATTTTAGAGGATATCATTATTCTTTGGAAAATCAAGATCTTAGGATGATGGATGATTGGATCGAAGTAGATTGAGCGGCAGTGATCACAACGGGTCTTCTTCATCACTGGTGGATGCATTCTTCAATAATTATTGATACATATTGAGTTAGGGGTCATCAATTATGGTATCTAACTTTTTGATTAAAATATTGACCATTTATTCTTATATGTTATTATTGATCTATGGTTTATATGTTCTTCTCATGAGCCTGTTAGGATTGATTAAAATTTTAAATCAATTTTATATTTTTCATTCCATGTTATTACCCATAGAAATTTATGACTTTGTAATAATTAGATTAAAATGCCTGTAAAATGATGATTTAACCTATGTTATTGTCCCTTTCCCCTAATTGTTCTTCAATTTCTTCATTTTTAGACCAAGTGGTCACAATTCAACATTACTAGCATGGTTTGAAGCTCTATTGAACCCCTAGAATCACAGTGGTTGAGCACATGATGAACAGATTGGTGATTTGTGGATGGATCGGGATAGGTTGTGGATGATGATTCATTGATTCAGGATCCAAAGTGGAAATAGTGAAGGGAGGAGCTATAAGACACATGTCGAATCATAGAAGGGTGAATAGAATTTGATTTCTGACCACTAGAGATTGGAAATCAGTTACCAAAGATGAACCCCACCAATTTCAGGTGGTCAATAGGCATGAGAATTGATGTTTAAGGAGGATTAGGAAAACTAGATGAAGGATATGGAGTTTTTTGAAACTGTGAATAAATTACAAGTAGTGTGTATAAAAACATGTGTTTTCTTTGAATTTGATGGTAGTTAAAGTTTTCAGCTAAGTTGAGGAACAAACACTGCATGGTTAGGCCCACACACCATGTCACCCTACCTAGGTAGACATGATGTGTTCTAGATACGCTTTCCCAAAAACCCATGTGGGGAGACACGTTGTGTACTTTGAGAGTACATGGGAACACCTAGAGGTACATGAAAATGGCCTAGTAATCATTAATGTCCAGGTATACGACCAGGTACTTGAGCACAATTAGATGTACATGAGCATAGCCAGAAGAGCATGAGAATGCCCCAAGTGATTGAGACATAATGTGTGAAATCTGTACACACCATTTAATGTGGCATGGATTCCCAAGTTGTGTCTGAAGGATAACATATCCAGGCGACGAGGTAGGGTCACACATCGTGTGGACCTCCATACACATCACGTATCACCTCCATAACTTCTTCCTCTTATATATCCTTCTATAAGACTCATATTTTGGGTTGTGAGTAACCTATACTGAGTGTTTTTTCATGTATAATGAAATGGTGGCCTTATTTATTGAATTTAAGATATTATTTGAGGTGTTTTGAGTGTGATGATTCTTTAGGTGATGCTTGAAAATGGCAGTGATTAGATCAAGATCATCATAGAGATGCCAGGTTTGGAACTCCTTTGTCACGCTAGTGTGTGGGTCCCCCATACTCTTTATATAGGTAGAGTTGGAACTCCCCTACATTGAGAACATGTCCTTTATCTATGAATTATTACTTCATAATCTTTGAGATCTAATGGCATGAGGGTTTTCTATGGGATTTGTGGTTCCCTCAACTGTGAAGTGTAGTAGCAAGGATCAAGCCCCTTTACACAAATTATGGTGAGGTTACATGGGTTCTTTACAAAATTTGTGGATCCCTCAGCTATGGAGTGAAGCGATGAGGTGTGGACCCCTTCACACGTATTCTTATATGATTGTTCATGATCTATGGAATCGGTGATGGACCTTTAAAGATGTAGGTATAATAATTATTCTTAACTGATCTATGGAGATAAAGATCACATTTCTCTCTCATTTAGGCTTATTATTGAGCATATTTGGATATTTATGGTTATTATATTAGTCTTTAATTTAAATGCCTTCATTGGGTTGATTTGAACTTTGTTTTATCAAACTATTGTTGCCTCTTCAGTTTTTGGGGCATCCTACTTCGTATGTATATACTCACCTCTGCATGGACTTTTCCCACACATGTCATGTATTATAAAGATGATGGATAGTTTGGATTTGGAATCGGTGGATTATTGTGATTCTTGGGTGCATAGGTTATGTAATGAAGTCAGGTTTGGAGATCAACAGTTGTTATCTCTCAACTTTCCTTTATTCTAATTATTCTCAGGTTAGGTCTTCATTTCTGGTTGGGCATGTATTTTTACCCTTTACGATTCATCTAACCGTGTTGTACTCTGTTATGTTCCCTATATTTTTTTTTCATGCATGGTTTTACTCTAGATGTTACAGTCTTTATATTATTCCTCGATACTGTTTCATAGAGATAATTGGGTGTGTGCATACAGGTACTTTAGGCTAAGTCCTCCCATATTATATTATGTCTTCTCATCACTTTTCACCAGCCCCTAGCCTATTAGAGGTAGTCTTGAGGTTGTAGCTAATTGACCTTCCATCATCCAGGTGGGTTCTATTGGGTTAGTTCATTATAGCTTTCACTCAGTTGGGTAGTCCCTAGGAAAAGGACTAGTTCTCGTGAAATCACCAAGATCTAGGAGTTTATCATTGGTGGAGTGTACTAGGGGATTTATATTCCCAAAACCACTATAAATATATTTTGTTTGATCTTTTTTCCTACTCATTTTATTTCCTATAATTTCTTGTGTTAATAAGAGATCAAAATATTTCATACCTTAAAAGAGGGTGGTATTAAGTGAAGAAAATTTCAAGAACTCAATTCACCCCTCTCTTGAGTCTTTGTGAAATTGTTCTCTGACCAAAAATTAGTATTAAAGGTTGTGACTATTAATCTCTCAACTCTAAAATGTTGAATTATTAAGACCATCTTAAAATGGATATTGGGGATGACAACAAAGAAGGGATATCTATAGTAATATCTCCCTATTTAAATCGATAAAGTTATGGTTTTTGGAAGGCATAAATGATTATATACTTGAAGAACCTTTTTCTAAAGGATTACTTAAAATTTTTGAAGTATTACAATATTATTAAAGTAGATACTAAGAAATGGTATTCTATTTCAGAAGGAGAATATTATATAAACTCAAAATCTATGAATTTTATAATATGTGTACTAGGTCATGATGAGTTATTAGAGTTTCACAATGTGAAACAGTATATTATAAGTACACAAAAATATTGGCATCTTATAAAGGTACTGATAATGTAATATATATCAGGTACAACACTACCAATTTGTATTTTGACACATTTAAAATGGTTTGTGGAGAAACCATAACTCAGATGAATGGACAGATAAGAGATTGTGAATAATATTGTATCTCTAAGAGCAGAAATTCTTGAATTTGGTCAAGAACTAAAATCTCTTAGAGTTCTAAAATCCAAATGGAGTGGAATCTTAGCTTCCATTAGACAATCCATAGATGTGAAATATTTCAAAATAAAAAATCTCATTAGAACACTTATGATATATGAGAAAAATATGGGATATGAAGTTGGTGATCATAGAATGATTAATAAGGGGAATACTTCTTTATAATTCACTACTTCAAAAGATGACAATAAGAATAAAGGAATAAAAAATGTTGGTTCATCTGATGAAGATACTTCAATTTTTTTTTACTGTAGATAGTGAGATTTCTCAGTTTTTAAGGAATTTCAAAAAGTTTTACAATGATATAAGTGGATTCAAAAAATCCTCCATGAAGTATAATAAATTTGATGTAAGATAACACAATTTATATTTTAATTAAATTAAAGGGGTTTCTATATCTAGGCCTCTAGAAATTATCCTTATGGATTTGTTTAGACCATTTAGAATAGTAATCCTAAAGGGAAAATATGTTACTTATGTGTTAGTTGATGATTTATCTATAATTACTTATGTTTTATTTTTGATTCTTAAGAGTGAATATATATTTTTTTATTGGTTTTTTGTAAATTGGTTAAAAAATAGAAATGTGCCAAAATTACTACTTTAAGAAGTCACCATGGATTAGAATTTGAAAACCATGAGTTCAATTATTATTATTCAAAACATGGAATCAAACATACTTTTTTCCCCCAAGACACCTGAATAGAATGGTGTTGTTTAAAGTAGGAATAATACCTTACAAGAAATGGATAGAACCATGTTTTGTGAATATAACCATCCCACTCATTTCTGGGATGAATCTATAAATACAAGAAGTTATGTTATAAACAGAGTTCTAATTAGGCCTATTTTTAAAAAAACACCCTATAAGCTATGGAAAAATATAAATAAAAATGTTAGATACTTTAAAGTGCTTGGATGTAAATTTTATATTTTGAACACCAAGGAAAAACTTGGATAATTTGATCTAAATTCTAAAGAAATAATCTTTCTTGGTTATTATTTTACTTCCATGGGTTATAGAGTTTTTAACAAAAGGTCAGGTATTGTTGAAGAATCAATTCATGTAAAATTTGATGAAAGTGATTCTTTTGAAAATAGGATATCTGAAATGTTTCTAGATAATAGAAAAGGATGGTGATTTTGAACTTCATTTTGGTGAACTGAATCCTAAAAGGATGGATACAAGTGAACCTAAAAGTGTACCACCTAGACAACCTAGAACCTTAAAAAATGATCCCTTAGATACTATTATAGGAAGCTTAGTATAACACCCCAATAGTTTACAATATTTTCATTTTATAATAAATTTAATTATTTATATATTTTATTCAATGTATCATAGAGTTAGCTTGTGTTATACGCAAAAACGAATTTCTTTAATAGCTTTCATTACACGCAAGACCGAATTTTACTAAACTACAATATATTAATTATATTATTAATTAATATGGTAGATATAACCTATACATTATATTTTAGGGTATTAATATGACTAACTATATTATTTTTACACACAATTATAAAAAAATTAAAATCATTCAATATAATTGAGATAAGAATAAATCTGGTTTTACACTTAAAAATTGTATTTTTTTTCAAAAAATGAAATTTGGTCGCCTTTTAATAGAACACATATTTTAAAACTAAATTTTGAAAATTTTATAGATTTTATTTTATAAAAAAAATAATTTTTTAAATTGTAACATTAATATTAACTTAGGTTTAATTTTTTATATTTTTCTGAGAAGTTTCATTTTTTGTTAAATAGTGAAAAATAATGAATTTTAATTCAAAACAGATTTTTTGTTTAAATAATTTATATGGTTAAATTATATTTTTATTTGTTTTTAAATTTTCATTAAATAAATTATAAATAACTTAATCCAATTTATTTTATTGGAATAAAATTTACATTGAAATTTTATATAAAATCATTTCAAACTTTTGAACATTTTCATTTAAAAAAATCTATTGTCTCGTCCCGTCTATGGGGTTAATTTTAAATTAATTTCTTCTAATTATGTGATTTGAATTTAAAAAAATGGATTATATATTTTTAATAATCATAGTTTATAATTAATAATAGGGTAAACTTAGTTTTTGACCAAAAATATTAGTGAAGGAAATTAAAATTAATTAAAGTGGTTAAGGTAAAAATGAGTTTACTTATTGGTTAGTATTTAATCTTAAGGTGTAAAAATGACCCAAAACTTCTCCAAAACCCATTTTATAGACATATATAAACCCTTATGAACTTATTATATAAATTTATGAGTTTTGGAGACATTATTCTATGAAAGTGACCCATATAATAAGTTAAGTTAAGAAAAATACAAATAAAATACCTTTCTTCCTTTTAATTTCTATAATGCTTTTGGATAGGGGAAAACACACATGGGTTTGGTTATATATATTATTTTGAAATTTAAATGAATATTTACATCATAAAAATTTATATTTAATTTTTATATGTGATATAATTGCATTAAATGCTTAAGAAATTCCAACACGTGGATTATTTACTTAATAATTAAATAAAATAAATGATACAAAAAACATTAAAAGTGGGGTAAATAAAATAAATTATTATTTTACCTTATTTTTTTAGATAAATATTCTATGTTACATATTTTCTAACTTAATATATATTAATTCCATAATTTTATTGATATTTTTTAATTTAGATTTAGTAAACAATGTCCAAATTGACATTAATGTTATTTTATAATAAATGATATTTAATTAAAATAATTAAAATTACTAAAAATTATATCTTCTACCAATTAATTTTTAAAGTTTAATAAATATAAAATATATTATATTTATGGTCCAATTGGTCTTTTATAATGAAAATATTTACCCCTAAATAGTAAAAACATAGTTAGCACGATTCAGGTTAAAGTAGTGTTTTTGCGCGTTACATGCGCTTGTTTTAAAATTAATTTCCAACACACATGAGATTTATATTTTTTAAATTAGATATAATATTCATAATTAAATTGGTCTTAATTTTATTATAATTTTCACTTTAATTTATTTTTAATGTATGGATTACATAGGTTAGAAAACTAGTTACCTAAATAAAAAACCAAAATGAAAAAAATAAGGAAACTTAAATACTAAGAAAAAATGATAAAATTTATTTTATTTTTGTGTTGTGTGAAAATTTATAGAACAAAATTCTCATTTAATCCATTATTTTTCTATTTTTTAAGCACTTGAGGTAAGGGAGACGTCCCAATAGTGTATACCTTTTTGTATTTATAATAATTCCACTTCTCCTCCACTATAAAAAGGCATTCACTATTCACCTTCATAACACCTATCAAGACACTTTTTCTCAACAAAAACCTTGAAAAGTAATCTATCATCATACCTACCCTCATCCTATATTCCTAAATTTGGTCATAAAGTTAACCAAGGAAGACTTTTGATATAAACCAAAAGGAGTTACCCAGAGAAGAGGTAATGTTCTTCAATGAGCTCTTTTGTTTTATTTCATTCTCCACCACGTCAATTATTATTATATATTTATTATATAATAAATTTAATGTCCTAAATATACTTATATGTTTTTATCTTAAGGTTACAATCTATGATTTTACACACTTCCATCAAATGATATACACAATCATCATTCATGTGTATGGCAGACTACTGCCTCACGAACCGATGTCGTTTGTTCATCCATTACCACGTTTCAAGGTTGGTAATAATGATATAATTATAGTTTATATATGGTATGTATTATATTTATAATTTATTTATTATTCTCTAACTTTTTATATAAGGCATACCTTCATGATTTCCATTTTGTGGGAATATGATAAATGTTTTTTTGGACGTGTGAACTACCACCTCCTCAAAGTGATGGAGTTTGTTTAGACATTAAATGGAATGTATTAAGGACGATTTTAATTAAAATATGTGATAAATATGAAATTAATATGATAATATAATTATAATATACATATATATTATTTACTTTTCTTTCTTTTAATATGATAAGAAAATGGTAGCAGTGTTCATGCGTATGTACGGCCCACCGTCTCCATAAGGGGTGTATTTCATTTCCTATATCCAGAATTTATGGATTACTCTAAATACATATATAATGAATATATAAAATATTTAAATCATGATTTAAATTATGTAAATTATTAAATCATGATCTATGTAATAGGAATGAAAAATTAAAAATCAAGACATGCTAGGAAAACAAGGTAATTAATACCCAAAACAATGAAAATAACGAAAGGCTATTGACAAATAGGTAATAATATGTTATAATGGGATTATATATGATATCATAAATATTAAAATGGTTCTTTTATAAGTTAATAACATGATTAAAACCATTATACAAGAGATTAAATAACATTCAACCAAAAGAGGTCATTAGGTAGGGGTTTTCATCTCACATTTTACATTTGTGAGATAAATTTCAAATTCACCACTTTCTTATTTTTGTGGTGTAACTTCTTCCCCTTATGATATATTATATCATTAATACTATTGTCTTAATGTTATTTAAGGTTTTACTATGAATTATCTCATCTAATGGTTTTTAATTTTAAAATTACCAAGTGGTAAAAGTTATTTTGAAATCTCACTTTCTTTTATGATTGTTAACTTTCTCTTTAAACAAACCCTTTATTATAATAATTTTTCATTAGATATTAAATTTATATTAAATATAAATATTATTTTCTGATGGATATTATTATTTCATAAATTGTATTCCATTTTTACATATAGTGTTTACTTTGAAAGTTATTTGATTAACTGGGGAATTATTGATAAATCTGTATTATTTATTCAATATGGATATTTAATGACAAGGAACATTATTTATTAATTAAATAAATTATTAAATATATCAGTAATTAAATATACTGGAAGACATGGGTGGGTCCCAGTTATAGTTATCCCCTCGATGTATCGATAGGTTCTCATGAGACAATTCAGTTGGCTAAATCAAAGTAGTTTAAACTGTCTTAATAATAGATCTTGACTGTAAAGGTATCATGTTCCTAGGAAACATGAATTCCAATAATTAAGAATTGAATTTATTGATAATTTAGTTATTTTTATCCATGATATTTTTTCTTTCACATTATCTATGGATGAATTTCGATCTCAGTTTATTGATTAAATGGAATGTGTATTAGTTATTTACTTTTCCATATTGATTATGCCTTATCAAGTTGTTTAAATGGAAAGTGTGTTTAGTTATTTACCTTTACATATTGATTACTAATTAATTTCATTGTATTCTTAAAATTAATGATCATTTTATCTCACCCTTATTTTGTTTCATTTCCAAAAATTATGAATAAGAAATATTTGAATGAGTTTTCATGGATGTTATTCATTTCATTTTATTATATATCATGTTTTATTTGACACTTCACAATGTAATATGGGCATCAAGTATGTAATCTAGTTTTCCAAAATTTCTAAACTGATCAGTCCTTTAATATTTTATTCCTTATAATCATGCCAATATAATAAATTAAGGCACCGACTCTAGGATTTTGGGGGCAGGGCATTACATTTGGTATCAAAGGAAGTTTAGTAGAAATCTTGGAAGATAGATTTAGAAAAACATTAACTATAGAAAAAAACCCTATGATATACTTTGAGGATAATTATAGAATAAATTCCCAAAAAACCATGTTTATGATTATGAGATTAACTAAACATAATTTTTTTATTTATGATAATTATTTCACTATTTTTGGATTAAAAATTATGTTACATGATGTTATGATCTAATATAGTGTATTTAATCATTTAGAAATGGATCCTAGAAGAAGTAATGAGAACCTCACTAATACATGTGATCCAAAGAATAATAAGGGTCATATATTTTATAGTCTTAAGCCAATATTTTGAATGGAATTATCTCCCAAGAATTCTCATCATATGGGGACATAATATCATGTGCTAACGAGATAGATAAATAATTATCAAAGTATTATGGATTTTGATAGAATAATGAGAAGAAGAGGACAACTAGGGAAAATATAGATAAATGGAAGAAGGGGAATTAGTATTTTTCCCACATGTGATAATTGTAGAAAGAAAAACCCTGGTACTTGCTTAAAATGTATGAGAGTTTATTATAAGTGAAGAGATAAAGGTCACCAAATAAAATAATGCAAAGGGAATAAAGGAGAAAATGATATTCAATGTTTCAACTATAGTGAAATAGGGATATACTCAAATAAATTCCCCAAACGTCAAGATAATATACCTTGGAAGAAGCTAATGGATCATGGTCAAGCATATGCTATTACCATAGAAAAATAAAAATGATTAATGTGCTAATATTTGAATTCAAGAATTATTTCATTTGAGTATTTTATCAATGATGTATTGGTTATAAAAATTATGGAATATATGAGTATTTTACTATAATACTTTTTCATTAGGGATTTTAGAGCATATGTTGAATGGTGCCAAGAAAAGTGTTTCAGTAGCATGTTAATTTTTTTATAAAAAACATGGTTGAAGGAAAGATAACCCTTAATATGTTTATGATGTTTATATAATGATGTTTGGATAAATATATGATTGATATGGATAAATTAAATTGAATACTACTAACTACCTTGGAAATAATTCTAAAGTTTTGGGTCATAATATTTGTAAGGGTCGTAAGGTTAACCATTTATAAAATGGTTTAAGTTGATATTTGAATGAGATTTTAGAGTTTAATGTATTAATTCACCATATAATGAAACCTATGATAAGAAATAGTTCAAGGAATAACCAAAGGATAAGATTGTTTTTATGAAATAGAAATGTATATTTACTTACATTCATAGATAGTGAAAGAACTGCTAAACTTTATAAAAAAGGTATTGAAACAAAAAATTTGTTCTATTATCTATGAATTTTTTACACCTATGTGGTTTATGGACTTTTCTTCATTAACCTTCTCTTGATAACCCACTTTCTTGAGATCAATGTTCTCTATCACACTCCATTATAACTTGATAGTTATATTTTTCATTCATATCAATGTTTTAATTTCCCACCTATGTTCTCCTAATCAGAAACCTAGTTATGTGATTATTCCAGATGAGATTTGTACTTTACTTTATCTATTATTAATATGATGATTTATTAACCTTATTACAATGTGGTTTTTTCAACAATAATATTTTCAAATATCAAACCTTGATTACTGAGATCAAGTTTGAATTGAGAGGATGTAATTTATTTATGGTGGGGAGAATAAAACACCCCAGAACTTTAAAATATTTTCTTTTTAGAATAAATTTAATTTTTTTGATAGATTTAGTTGCATTTAGAACTTATTTATCTTGTTTTATATGTAAGAATGAATTTATTTGGTAGTTTGTGTTACATGTAAGACCGAATTTTATTGAACTGCAATATATTATTAATATTATTATATAATATGGTAGTTATCACCTATTCATTATATTAGTGGGTTTGAATAGGAATAAATATATAATTTTTAAACACATTTATATAAAAAAATCTAATCATTCAATATAATTGAGATAAGAATAAATCCAGTTTTACACTTAAAATTATATTTTTTTCAAAAAAGGCAATTTTGTTATCTCTTAATGGTGCTCCATTTTTAAAACTAAATCTTGAAAATTTTAATGGTTTTATTTGGAAAAATAAACATAATTTTTGAAATCAGGACTTTAATATTAACTTTGGGTGATTTTTTTATATTTTTCTGAAAAGTTTCATTTTTTGATGAATAGTGAAAATACTTAATTTTAATTGAAAATGACTTTTTCGTTTAAATAATTTCTAAGGATAAATTATATTTCTAATTGGTTTAAAAGTATAATTAGATAAATTGTACATAAATTAATCCAATTTATTTTATTCTAATCAATTTAACATTAAAATTTTATATAAAATCATTTCAAACTTTTGAACATTTTCACTTTATAAACTTGTTGTCCTGTCCCATCTACATTATTAATTTTAAATTAATTTATGAAACTTATGTGATTTAAATTTGAAAAAATAGATTAAATATTTGTAATAATACTAATTTATAATGTATAATATGGTCAAATTATTTTTTTACCAAAAATATTATTAAAAATAATTAAAATTAATTACAATGATTAAGGTAAAAACGAGTTTACTTAGTGGTTAATATTTAATCTTAAGGTGTAAAAATCACCCAAAACTTTTCCAACACACATTTTCTGGACACATTTATACCCTTATGAACTTATTCTCAAAATTTATGAGTTTGTGGGATGCTATTCTATGAAATTGACCCATATAATAAGTTAAGTTAAGAAAAAGACAAAAAATGTACCTTTCTCCCTTTTAATTTCTATAGTGATTTTGGATAGGGTAAAAACCCACATGATTTCAGTTATATATATTATTTTTAAATTAAAATGATTTTTTATTATAATAATAATTTATCTTTAATTTTTTAGAGATGATATAATTGCATTAAATTCTTAAGAAATGCCAACATATTGATTATTTAGTTAATAATTAAATGAAATAAATGATACTAAAAACAATAAAAGTGAATTAAATAGAATGAATTATTGTGTTCCATTATTTTTGTAGATTAATATTTTAAGTTAAATATCTGTGAACTTTATATATTTTAATTCCATAATTGTATTTATTTTTTAAAATTTAAATAATATTAAAATTAACATTAATGCTATTTTATAATAAATGATATTTTATTAAGATAAATAAAATTACTAAAGATCCTATCTTCTAAAAATTTATTTTTAAATGTAAATAATTATAAAATATAGTATATTTATGGACCAATTTATCTTTTATAATGAACATATTGACCCCTAAATAGTAAAAACATTATTAGTACGGTTCGGGTTAATGTAGTGTTTTTGCGCATTACAAGTGCTTGTTTTAAAATTAATTTCCAACAGACATGATATTTATATTTTTTAAATTATAAACCATATTTATAATTAAATATTTAAATATTTTATAATAATTATAACTTTAATTTAGTCATAATAGATAAATTACATAGGTTAGAAAACTTTTTACCAAAATGAAAAACCAAAATGAAAAAATAAGGAAAATTAAAGACTAATGAAAAAATGATAAAAATAGTTTTTTTATGGTTTGAGTCTTTATCAATAATAATTCCCATTTAATTCATTAATTTTTTATTTTTTAAGCATATGACGTAAGGGAGACCTCCCAATAGTGTTTACCTTTTCGTATTTATAAGAATGTCACATATTCTCTACTATAAAAGGCATTCAGTCTTCCCCTTACTCACACATCTCAAGCCACCTTGGATCATCCAAACCATAATAAAATAATCTCCAAAAATCCCCACCCATATACTAGAAGCCTCAATTTGGGTATAAATCAAACCAAGTAATATTTTGGTACAAACCAAAAGGATTTACCTGATAAAGAGGTAGCGTTTTTCAATGATCTCTTTTGTTTTATTTCATTCTCCACCACCTAAATTATTCTTATATATTTATTATGTAATAACCTTAGTATCCTAAATATACAGATATATTTTTATATAAAGGGTACTAACTACACTTTCACACACTTCCATAAAGTGGGATACACAATCATCGTTTGTGTGTACAGCGGATTACCGCCTTGCCAACCGTTGTCATTTTTTCTTCCATTACCACATTCAAGATTGGGAATAATGATGGAATTATAGTTTATATATGATATATGATTTATATGATATCTATAACGTATTTAATATTCTGTAATTTTTTATATAACACATACCTTAATTTCCAATGAGCATGTACCCAAGTGGTAAAGGATACTGCTTGGCATCCAAAAGACCTAGTATCAAATCCGGGTAGGGAATAATTTCTGGTACTATAGCAGTACTGTTGCAGGGAACTATAACATTATTATAGCAGCGGCGAACTGTAGAAATGATGAAACTATAGTGGTGGAGGTACTGTAGTAGTATAGGTACTGTAACGGGTACTGTAGAAGCCCAGGTACTACAGAATTACTATTCACCGAAGGGCCCTTTGGGAAAAAAATGAGATTTCAAGCCTTGTATCCAGGCCGATTTGTCTTGGGACTTCAGGATATGTAATGGGTATACCTATACCCAAAAAAAAGAGGTAGTATATTTAATAATAAAAATGAGTCTTTATCCCCAAACTTTAAAAAAATATACCTTCATGCTTTCCATTTTATGGGAATAAAATAACATCATTTTTGGACGTGTTGAGTACCGTCTCTTCAAAGTGATGGGATTCATTCACATATTAAATGGAATGTATAAAGGATGGTTTTAATTAACATATATGATAAATATTATATTAATATAATACTATAATTATAATATCAATATATATCATTTACTTTTCTTTCTTTTAAGATGATAAGAAAATGGAAGCAATGTTCATGCGTACATACGACCTACCATCTCCATGAATGGTGTATTTAATTTTCTATCTCTAAACATTATGGATTAAAATAAATGTATATATAATGAATATATATAATATTTAAATCATGTTTTATATTTTAGAGATTATGAAATCATGATCTAAGTAATAGGAATGAAAAATAAAAAATCGAGACATACTCGAAAAACAAGGCAATTAACACACAAAACAATAAAAATAACAAAATACTATTAAAAAGCAGGTAATAATATGTTATAAATGGATAATATATGATATAATAAATATTAAAATGGTTCTATTTTAATTTAATAACATTATTAAAACCATTATATAGGAGATTAAATAGCATTCAACCAAATGAGAGTGTAAGGTAATGGTTTTTTATCTCACTTTTTTGCATCTGTGAGATAAATTTCATATTCACAAATTAATTATTTTTTATGGTATAACTACTTCACCTTTTGATATATTATATCATTAATCCTATTATATTCATGGTATTTAAGGTTTTAATTAAAATTATCTCATCCAAGGGTCTTTAATTTGAAAATTACCAAGTGGTAAAAGTTATTTTGAAATCTCAATTTCTTTTGTGATTGTTAAATTTATCTTGAAACAATCACTTTATTGTAATAATTTTCATTGGAAATTAAATTTATATAAAATATTCATATTATTATATAATGTATAAGATTATTTTATAAACAGTATTCCATTTTTACATATGGTGTTTACTTTGAAAGTTATTTGATTAAATGGGGAATTATTGATAAATCTATATTATTTATTCAATATGGATATTTTATGATAATTAATATTGTTTATTAATTAAATAAATTATCAAATATATGAGTAATTATTTGTACTATAAGACATGGTAGGGGCCTAGTTATAGATATCCCCTCGATGCATCAATATGTTCTCATGAAACAAATCAGTTAGCCAAATCAGAGTAGTTTAAACTGTCATGGGAATAGATCTTGACAGTAATGGTATCATTTTCATGGGAAACATGATGTCTAATAATTAATCATTACCTTTATTGATAATTTATTTGTTTTTATCCATTATATTTTTTATTTGAAATTATCTATAGATGAATTTCATTCTCAGTTTATTGATTAAATGTTCTATGTTTTATTTATTTACCTTGCCATATTGATTATGCATTATCCAGTTATTTAAATGGAAAGTGTTTTCAATTATATACCTTTCCATATTGATTATTCTTATTGATTAGTGATTAATTACACTATTCTCTTACCATTAATAAGAATTTTAACACAACCTTATTTTGTTTCCTTTCCCAAAATTATGAAGAATAAATCTTTGAAAGGGTATTCAAGGATGTTGTTCATTTAATTTTATTATGTTTCATGTTTTATTTTCTAATTCCCAATGTAATATGGGTATCATGTATGTAATCTAGTTTTCCAAAACTAAAAAACTGATTAGTCCTTCAGGATTTGATTCCTTGTAATCATTCTAATGTAATAAAGTAAGTTATTACCTCTAAGCTTTTGGGTCGGGGAATTACACTTAGATAAAGGTATTAAGGCTAGAAGAAGTATAGGAAACCTTATAGTGTTTTATTATTTTTTATCTCAACTATAACCTAAAACCATAGTAGAAACCATTGTTGACGATGGATGAGTTTTATTTAGGTAAGAAGAGTTAAACTAGTTCAAGATGAATAAGGTATAATAATTAGTTAATAGTCCCTCTGATTACCCTATTATAGGAAAAAGGGGGGACTTTAGGAATAAATAGGATGATCATGGTGTGATTTCTGGTAATATTCCTAGATTGGTGTAAAAGTGTATAACCAAGAGAAAGAGTTAGATTATGAAGAGACCTTTACATCCATAACCAAGTTAGAATCCATTAGGATTCTCCAAGCCAATGCATCACATAAGGATTTAAAATTATATCATATGGATGTGAGATCAACATTTTCAAATAGTTTTCTTATGGAGTAAGTTTATATTAAACAAACTCCTGGGTTTGAAAATCCACATTTTCCTAAAAAAAATTCAAACTTACCAAATCTCTTTATATCCTTAAATAAGAACTAAGAGCTTGGTATGAGCATTTAAATTCTTTCTTTAATATAATGGGTTTTTAGTAGGAGTGAAATATCTTACTCTTTTCAAGAAAAATTCATCTTAAAATATTTTTTAGTTTAGATATATTTTAATGATGTAATTTTGGTTCTACAAATAAAAAATTATATAATGAATTTTGAAAAATCATGCAAAAAGAATTTGAAATGAGAATGATGGGTGAGTTAAATTTATTTCTAGCTTTTCAGATTTATCAAAAATACTTTTGAAATGTTATAAATTAAAGAAAATATATATTATAACTACTTAAAAGGTTTGGACTAAAAGTTAATGAAACTCCTATGTGTACTAATTTTATTTGGATGAATCTGAGAAACCAATTCAAATAAATTTATACAATGGAATAATTGGGGGTCTACTGTATTTGACTACTAGTAAACTAGGAATTATGTTTTTAGTATGATTATATTCAAGATTACATAATAATCCCAAGTAATCTCATTTAAAATCTACCAAAATAATTTTAGGATATTTAAAATGAATAATTTCTCTCTCATTATTTTTTTTAAAAAACCTTTTATTTTAATTTGAGTTCAAATTTTGATGTTGAATTTGGTTGTTTTAGACCAAATTAGAAGATTATATTAGGAACCTATCATTTTCTAGGTAAATATCTGGTATCCTAGTCTAGTAATAAATAAAACTCATTTGTGTTATCCACTACTCAAGAAAAATACATTGTTGTAGGTAGTTTTAGTGCACAAGTATTGTGGATGAAACACATCATAATGGATTTTGGATTCAATTTTAAATCAAATGTGATAACACTAGTTCAATAAATATTTCTAATAATCTATTAACTATTTGAGAACAAATCATATTGATCTAAGGAATCATTTCTTGAGAGATCATTCTCAAAAAATAGATATCTCTCTTGAATTAATTTCTTCTGAGAATCAATTAATGGATATTTTTACTAATCCCAAAGGTTATGATCATTTTTATTTTATTAAGGAAGAATTGGGGTTATTTAAATTTAAATGAGTTTAACTTATTTTTATTATAATTATACTTTAATTTCTACATTTATTGTTTATTTATCAGTGTTTTAATGCATTATAAATTTATTCTGTTTTAGTTTATTTGTAAAATTTGTTATGATTTTATAGTTATCTGTATCCTAATTTATTTTTACAAATCAGGTGAGTTTTTAAAAAGTAATAGTATTTTTTCTATTTTTATTTTATTTTATTACCTTATTTTAAGTCAGATCAACTCCTAAAACTAAATCAGATATATAACCCTCTCTCAAATCAGGTGTGTAACATAATCTCAAATATAGCCTCTCCTCCCTTTTTGTTTACCCATATCCATTTACCTTCTAAAGTTAAATTATATCCTTTGATTATCTTAGCCTCCAATTGATCTATCTATGATGGGGATGTTAAAGAGATGAGATGACAGTTGTTCTGGATATTCTAAGAAAGTAAATACTAGTTATGTTCCATGTATGGTGCTTGTGTGAAAGGCTATGGACATGGCTTGGTTAAAAGGAATAGATATGTAGTTAAATAAGGTTTTTTAGTTCCAAGTATGTGAGTTTATCTTCAATGAGAATAAATCAAGTTTTATATTTGAATAGGAATTAAAAAATTTCATGAGGAATATAGAGTTCTAGTTGGAAAAAAATATAGGATAAACTATTAAATAATATAAACAGAAATGTTTTTCTCGTTTCTTCTATGTAAATGGATGTGATTATGAATTTTAATTGTGAGGGTGAGTATAGTTTCGGTCAGAATTTAATTGGTATGAGCTTTGTTGGACCTACTAAAGTATTAAAGTTTATGTTTGGTTACTCTAATTTTGAGAAGAGGGTTTTGAAAGACTTAGAATCTAAATAAATGGTTATTTGTATGTTTATTCAAACTAGACTTTAATGAAAGATAAGATATCAAGTGCCACAAGAGTAACACTTTTTCAGAAGTTCTTCTGAAGAATTTTTGTTACAACTAGAATGTTACCTCTGATTATCTATGTCCTGTTGGATAAGAATTTGGAGCTCATGTGATTCTACCACCTATAGAACCAACTCATGGGGATATATCTACTGCCACACCTCCTAGGGATGAATAATCTATTCAGATTTTACCTATTAGGGAAGTACAATAGATTATTATAACTAGATCAGATCCCATAGTTATAAAATTCATTTCATTAGTGGAAGTTTTATATAGTCAAGAAACTATATTTGTTAATGTTTCTGAGTCTATTTATATAATTGTGTCAACTGTTTAGATGGATCTTGGAGCTAAAATGGAAAGAACAGTTGATATTGTTCCTAGTGTGCCTACTACTAGAAGCAATGTGGAAACTAAGGTTTATAACATAATTATTGGTTCAATCCTTATATCACCTACTACTGATATAGATTTAAGTAGAAATGTGATTATGGAGGCTTCTAATCATTCATGTACTCAAGTTTCCATTCCATTTCCTCCTCATGTTCAGTAGGATTCACCACCTATAATCAAAAGTTCTGAAAGATCTGATATTGAGAGACACATGCAGACCTTTGCCTCTACAATGATGACATAGTTTGATAATATAAAAGGAGATAAGGATGAGATAAAAATGGATTTAATATATTATAAAGATGATATTAGGTAGCTAGAGTAGAATTCAGGGTCTCAGGCCGATTTTGAAAAGCTAGTTGAGATGATGGTTTCATGTACTACCTTGATAAAGAGCATCCAACTAACAAAACATGTTGACTTCGGTGTAAATTTTAAAGAATTTAATCTATGAGAGATCAAGTGAATTATATTAGGGGAATCTATTCTATTGGGTATAAGGTCAATGATCTTGGGGTGCTTGTGACATCTCAAAGGGATATGATTTAGAACATTCCAGTAGTTCAATCAGATCTTTCATTTTCTACAATTGATGAGATTCAGAGTTTCAAAGAAAACATGAAGTATATTTTCACACTAAAAAAATAATAGTTTTGAGTAAGTTTTAATTCCTTAGGATTATTTAACCAAGTTCTATATCTATTTATGCATCTTCTATGGTTCCATAATTCCAAATTCAGTTTGATCAACTATTTTAATATCTGAATTCAGTTTAATCTCATATATAGTCACTTAAATGTGACAAGTTCTCTCCTATGTAGTTTCAATATTTCAAGAAAGACCTATTTAGTGATTTAAAAGATACTAAAGAATCTATTAGAATAAATGGTATTGGAACTAATGTATCCCTAAATGAGATACTTGGATTTCTCAATGAATCAATATCTTTAATTGATGAAAATATGGATGAAACTAGGGAGATATATAAGTAAATTAGATACATGGTTTCATAATATTTTAATCATATTATAAAAAACCATCATAATTTTACAAATATTCTAGATAATTTTTATGAGGGGTTGTATATCTCTATACATAATCTTTAGAAGAGTATTCTAGTTCCTTAAATTCTAAATAACCTGTTGTACCATCTATAGATATAGGAAAGGTTATTACAGTGTACAAAACTCTCAAAATAGTTGATCCACTGCAGCCTACTTTCAGTGCTCAAGTTTCTCAATATTAATATTCTAATGTCAATTATTTTTATCATGTTATAGTAAAACAATTAGTAAACTTTGATCACAAGATAATATCTTTAGAAGAAAGACTAATAAATTTCCAATTCTAGACTAACCAGATTCATAAAAAAATTATTCAGAATCTCTTATAGATCCATCCCATTCTCAGATAGAAGTTGTAGATTATATATCTTTTAAAATATTTTCCTGCATCCAGATTGAAACCTTTAATGACTTTTTGAATAATTTTTTACCTTTTTGTTTCTCAGATGCATAGATAAGCGTTCAATTCTATTTTGGATTTCTATAAATATAATTTCATTAAGATAATAGATTTGTGTGTTGATTATATTTTCTCTCTAAGAGGTATAATATATCTTTTACCAACACCTATGAATGCCTATAAAGGTTTCAGATAGATATTTGATGTATTGTTTGATTCGACCATGCTTTATTAGTGAGAGAAATCAAAGGTTGTAGTTGATATAGCTGTTGAATATGCTGAAAAGGAAGCTACTTCTTCTGAGCCTTCCAATAAGATGTATTTTATAATTTATGTCTCATAGAGATTCTCTGTTACTTCTCAAAATCTTAATGGAGTGTTGATCAAACCTTCTTGAATATCTATAGAAATATTAGGTCTTGGAGATGAAGACAGTATATCTATGGTGCTTGGAAGAGTAGTTCTACCTCAAATGGTTGACCCTCCAACTTCCTCTTCTCCCTATCCTTCCTTCAAGAAACCTCCACCCAAACCTTCATCCTAGTTTTAACCCATTGATAAGTTGGGTTCCTCTACTTAATTTGTATATGTATTTTTATTTGGGTTCATTATATGTATCTTTGTACCAATTTACATCATTAATGAAATTATTTTATCTTTTTGAAGTGATTATTTTCATTTAATTTTTTTATATTTATAGAAGTTTTACTTACTAAATTTTCTAAATTTTAGTCATAACATAATAAAAATAATGTAGCAACATTATATTTTACCTGATCATAATTTAAATTTCTAAATTCAATGTGTTTTTACCTATCTTTACCATTACTTTTTAATGTCTCAAAAAGCTGTTGAATATAGATAATACAGATAAATGGGGAGAAGAAGGGATTGACACAAAATTTGAAAAGTTTCATACATTATATATTTTTCTATAAAAAATACTTAAATCTATTAAAATTTTGTGATTAATGTTTAAGGGGTTTTGTGAACATCAAAAAGGGAGAGATTGTTTGACCAATGATATTGTTATAACATATCCCATGTAATTTACATTTTGATGATCTCAAAAACCCTTCATGTGTTTCTAATTATTTTTAAGTGTTTTCATCAAGTTTTATCTTTATTTAAGTCAATTGTGCTATAATTTTGTAATTTTGTAAGTTTGCAGAAAATTTCCTAAGTCTGAAAAATTCAGCTACATGTGGAATTTTCCTACATGGATAATCAGCTACATCATAGAATTAGCTATGTGAAAATCACCTATGTCGATGAATCAGATATGTGAGAAAATGGATACATTGATGAAAGGGTTACGTAAATTGACTACATGGTTTGGATCCATGGAATATTCAGCTACATGATTCCAATTAGCTACATGATTCATTCGATTATGAAAAATTTGGATACATGAGAAAATTGTCTATATAATTTGGCTATGTAAAGAAATTAGTTATGTGAAGAATGGATATGTGGATAGATTAAACTATGTGAATTTGAATACAAGTAATTTTGATACATGGTAATGAAAAATCAGTTATGTCATTCTTAAACCAACATATTTATTACCGTTGTTGTACTTTAAGTAGAAATTAATGTTGTTGTCGATGTATTAAATATTGGAAAACCTCTTTATGGTAAAATCTATTTCCAAAAGTTGTTATGTACTGAGAGAAGAAAACATTACATAATAATTTATTGCTTGGCCCTATTGTCAAGGTATTTTTAGGAAAAGTACATAAGGAATTTAATTCTAAATAAATATTTTATGGGATATTATTTATATGAAATATTGAGTAAGAATATAATAAAGTATATTTTAATAATAGGAACATTGAAGTGACAAAAATATAATCAAGCACTAGCGCTCTCAACTCTCTCTTAGGAAGCTTGATGTGTTTCTTCTCTTTACTAAGAAAAATAAGTATAATAATTAATTTATCTACAGTTATGATTCAAAGTTTATTCCTGCTATGTTTTAGAATATTCTCCTCAAGATATACTTTATTATTATATTCTCTCATGTATAACTCTTCTCTTCTGTCAGTTACTTCCTGAAATTGTGTGCTTTATTTATAATCACTCATTTATTCTTTCCTACTATTGGAAATGAGCCTTTTAATACTGATTTTTAAAGGATGGTGTTTTTGAAAATCCTTAAATAATCTCAAAAAAATATATTTTTTTGTACCAAGTGATGGATTATTGAACTTATTCGGTAATCCATAGGAAAATGACTAGTTCTAGTGAAATCACCAAGCTATAGGATTTGAGAATTGGTGGCATGAATTAGGGAATTTTTTTCCATGAACCACTATAAGTATCTTGTGTTTGATCTTTTTCTTACTACTTTTATTTCTATTTATTTCTTGTGTTAAGAAAATATCATAATCTTTCATACCTTAAAATAGGGTGGTATTAAGTGAATAAAATTCAAGAACCCAATTCACCCCCCTTTTGAGTCTTAGTGTAGTTATTATATGAAAAACATTATAATATATGAGTTATTTATTCAGTGGCTTGTGCATGGTTTTGTAAACCATATAGCCAAACCATCTAGTAGCTCCTATGTGTTTAATGATGGTTTTAAAATTGGAACATAGTTTTCTATATTGTGTATCCAAACCATGTGATTGCCCATAATATTAATTTTTTGAATTTCCTTCTCTACCCCTGTTGAATTAAAACACCATTTGGGTTTCCTCCACCTTTATCCACATGACACATCTCAAGGGGATCCATTGGTATCTCCCTCTCTTATTTTTTAATCCTATTAGATCCTTAAAACTAATTTTCTCAAGGTTAAATCTTATTTTACATTCTATTACTCTTCATCTATTTATATTTCTTTTTTTTTCTATCACCATGGGGACATGGTGGCCGAACCCTAAGTTAGGGGTTTTTCCAATCTTTGAGATTATTTATTTTAGGTGGTGTGTATTGTTCATTCTACTTTGATATTTAATTATTTCAATGTTTTGTGTCTTCTGCTCTTAGAATAGGTAGGTGTTTCCATAAAATTTTCTTTTCTTTATCAACCATGTGATTATTGTATTTTTAAAGACCATTTTCCTTAAAAGTTTCAATTTTTCAAGATTATTGATAAATATATAAAAAAATTTTAAAAAAATTTACATTTTTATGTATTGGTATAAAAGGGGTTTTCATGAATTCCAACTCTTATATTTAAATAACTAAAATTTTATGCATAATATGTGTTTGATTAAATGCCTATTAATCTTCTTCATAAAGGGATAGGTAACTAAAATAGAGTTTTAAAATCTCCTAATTATTTTACATGGGATGTTTTATGGGTTTAAGGGATTTATTGGTTAGAATTTTTTGATTATTGAACTTAATGAGTTTCTTTTATATGTCATTATGATACTTATGGGTGACTTATATTTATGATATTTTCCATTTTATTTAATGATGTTATTTTCATGTGTATATGTGATATATTGAACATAATGGATTAAATTTTTAAGTTAATATTTATTTTAAATGATATTTTCAATTAACACTTGGTTTTTAATGGTTTTTGAAATGAGGTTTAAATTGTTTGGATATCAGCTTAAAACCAAAGGCATGTTTGGAACCATATATAACTAGTTTTTCATATAATAAGTTACTCCCTCAATATGATCCCTATGAGGTTATGTTTTACTTCATATTTTGGCTCTTAATATATGAATTTGATTATTATTTTATGTTTATAAGAATGAAACGGGGTGGTTTTTAAAAGGGTGTATAGAGGTGGGATGAGGAAATGATATTATAATGATTTAATTTTAGTATTTTATTGATATATTATTTATGTATAATAAAATGTTTCCCAACTTCATGGAGACTATGGTAATCTATATGGGAGATCAAGATATAGTTTCAATGCTAGTTATGTTTATGTACTAACTAGGGTCCCTTATTATATGATGCAGATCTTTTTATAGGGAGTTACACCCTATGAGACTAGTTAGAGAAATTTGGGGGTTATTTTTCTAGGAATTCATTAATAGGTCAATCGATGGTTCCAACTAAGTATTCAAAGGTTCATCTCATGATTACTTAGGGAATTTCACAGGAATATGTAATACTTTACTTAGTTTTCCTTGATTCTAAACTTTGATGGTGATTCTAATTTACTTAAATTCACTACTCTATCTTGATATGTGCTACTTAATTTCACCTATTCTTATGGTTTTATTTAAATTTATTCCTTTTTTAGTATTAATTATTGATACATAACAATGTTATATAGATGTTGTTTATATTTTACATATTTGGTTATTTATTTTCATATATTTCATGTTTATGTTTACTTATACACATGTTTCCTTAATTAGTTACTTCTATATTCTCTCTTATGATGTTTTAAAATTAGTTTGAAAGTGGTTTTGGAAGTATATGGATTTTTCATTAAATAAGAGAGTTATTTTACTTCTTTTAAAAAAATGGAATTTATCAAATGGGTTTTTAATGAAATAATTTATCTTTTTATCTAAGTTATTATTTATGTTTTAAAAAAAATATTTTATTCATGATCTTGAGCTATTTTTACAGAAATACCAAAACATTACATTTCTTATTGTATTTTAAACTAGTAATTATGGAATTAATTATAAAATAAAATTCATGGATTTTTTTTCTTTAGGGAAACCTAATGGAAATTTTTTCCCATATCTTACTTATAACACTTAGTGTCAATAGTCTTGGTATCTTTTGCAGGTCCAAATTCAGGTTCTTGAGAAGATCCTTCTTATGTAATTCTTCTATCAGGTCACTCATAAACAGGACTATGTTGGTGATATCGAATGATAACCATAGGTCATGAGGTGATATTTTGTTTTGAATTTTGATATTCTTTTGTTTATTTTGTGTTGTGTGTGTATTGATATCTCATCCTTTCTTATGTTTTTAGATCTTAGTTTAGTCTTGTTAGTTGGTTTCATAATTTTTAAATTTTGTAAAATAGTGGGTTATTCATTTTATTTATGCCTCATTTAGTTTTTTTATTATTTTAAATTTTAAATTTTATTTTTCATAGAATTCCAAATTATGGGCAAACCATGTTGAATTACCAATAAAATTTTGATGATTGCTTATTTATTATAGAGTTTTAAATCATTCCCATGGGTTTACCTTCAATTACCTAGATCTAGTTTCCAACCTAGTTAAATCAGGAATGTGCCTTGGGGCCTATCATAGGTTGACTCAAATACCAGGTTAAGATAGCCCGGGTTGCTTCCTAAAAAAATGGAACCAGAGTACCCTATTATTATTTTGGTTATAAGATTATATTATATATAGGAATGTAGTAACTCAATATATAGGTGTGGAGAGAGTCTAGTTAACTTTTTATCATTTAGATCCTCATGTCACCATGGGTAGTTGGGTCGTGAGTTATGAATTTTAATCATTTTTTGTTATTTTGGTGTATTTTGATCGAGATGGATGGTGTTTGAAATTTTATTGAGGTAATTTAGTTTATTTAGAGGTTTTTCATGTGTTAGGGTGAAATTTGGGGATAACTAGAGACACATGATTTTCTCTCATGGTCTATAAAACTTTATAGAGCCTATGTGCATGATTTTGAGTAACACTCAATTTTAGTTTCCTAGTTTCCACATGGTCTACCAAACCATGTGGCCAAACCATGCATAGTCACTAACCCCTTTACATTTTTTTGTTTAAAACCTTTTACTTTTAATTTTTTTGTTATGGGTTTTTACTATTTAGCGTGAAGCGAAGGGAATTTTATAATGATTTGATGTTATTTGGATGAATTCCATTG
The DNA here is from genome assembly GCA_963277665.1 of Viscum album. Lineage (NCBI taxonomy): Eukaryota > Viridiplantae > Streptophyta > Magnoliopsida > Santalales > Viscaceae > Viscum > Viscum album. Next base: position 1,363,897,377 of record OY728141.1, on the reverse strand, counting down.
ACATTTTGTGATGAAAAATCTGGTTTAAATTGTAAAAGTTAAGTTTTTAAATGAATATTAAAGTATTAAAAAATTAATGAAAATGAATTTCATATTTTGGGACTTGAAAAATTATTTCAATGATAAAACTATGGATTTAAAAAAATGAAAAAAACCTTAATATTTAGATAGATCTTAAAATAAACTTCTAATTTTATTTAATGTTATGATTTTTTGAGTGGTGTTTTTGAATTAAACTTATGGGTTTTTAATTTTTATTCTTTGTTTAATTTTTTAGGTGATTTGAACCCTAAGTGTTCTTTATTGAGTCTTGTGTTCCTTTTATTATTTTTAGTATACCTCTAAAAGAAGTCTTGATGGATAATATGAACTCTATATCATAATATATTCCCCATATTAGTATCTCTCGGATCTCAGATGTAGTTTCCCAATTATTAAATTTAGATAAAATTCAAATAGAGTGGTAAATATGAACCCTTATCAATATTTTTTCATATTTCATAGAAATCAAGGTCCTCAAGAGGAAATGTAGTGTCTAGAAAATATTAGGGACTCTTCAATTCACTAATAACTCCTGGAGTTATGAGAATGAAAGCCACCTCAGACATGTTTAAGAGATCGAGTTGGGAATGGTGAGCGATAATCATTCCACTTCTGTTTTAGAATAGTATGAATTGGGAATTATTTAATAAAACATTATTTTAGTGGGATTACCATGAAAAGTTGATGGTGGATAAGGAGGATTTTTTCTTAATTATCTAGTAATGTGATTAAATGATGGTGGAATATTCTAACTATTTCACTAAGATGGTTCCTTTCTCCCTCAAGTTAGTATCTTATGGGTTATTTAAAATTTGTTTCTTGGAAAGGGTAATACATCCCAAAGTTATTTATATATTTCCTTCATCTTATCTGGATTCATTTTGAGAAGTTTTCAATAGATCTATGATTTTGGAATTAATTTTAGGGGGCATCCCAAGATGGGTGGCATCCCTTTCACTTTCCACATTGGTAAATGTTATTTATCTTGTGGGAAGTAAAAGAAAAATACAACCAATATAGAGAATTAAAATGTTTTGAGAGGATATTCTCATTTAGATATTGTTCTACCTGTGAATAATTAGTCCCTAGTATTCTTATAGTGTGGTCATCCTTGACATTCTAAACCCACTTATTTAAAAATCCTAAAGATATGTCAATATTATGGTCAATTGGGAGATACTCAGAAATTATATAAATTGGAGTATTGGAAAAGTAATAAATCTCTTCCATATATTAAATATGGATGGAGGTTAATTCCATTTCTTTACCTTCTCTTTACTTTGTTTCTACCAATCTGATAGTCTATACCTTTCTCCTTAAAATGCTTAACAACTTGTGGTGATCTCCCTAGTATATATTAGTTTCATTTGATCCATAATTTAGTATAAATCTTATATGGTTGAGAGACCTATTTTAGTTTTGGGATTTTTTATTATACCGTTGGGATTATGGGTTATCATTTATAGATTCAAAGAGGTTCTTTTATGTAATGGTTCAATCGACTTTGAAATGGTTTGGGAATTATATCATCTGGTGTTTATTCTTTTTCTGATTCAATTTTCACTTTTATTATATGCAAGGATGATCATGTCATTCCTTAAATTTTAGGTGGATTTTATTGGTATAAAGTGATGTGGTGTGGAGAATTATCACACGTTGATATCAATATTTCTGTGATATTTTGTTTAATTGATGGTTTTTTTTGGATTTAAGTAATTTTGAGTTTGAATTTTTTTCAATTTTAATAGCTTTTCATAATTGCACGGTTAGCACATGGTTATGAGAAATAATGTGTGTTATATTAGGTATCTAGCTGTAACTGTGTAGAGTGATATTATGTATGAATTGGCCCTGTATGATTGGTGCATGATTTGGGGAAACTGTCGATATTTTTCATACATATCTAGAAGAAACTAATAAAATTGCATTTATGTATGGGCCATTTATCCAATGTCTTGTGCTCAGTTAATACATGATTTGGTAAATCATGTGTCCAAATCATGTGGTGGCTTCTAAGTATCCAGTAACAGTTACAAGGTTGGTGTATAGTTTCCAAAATTGCGTGTCCAAAACATAAAAGTTTCCAAGATTCTTAATTTTTTGAATTTCATTCTTTAACCATATCAAATTAAAACCCAATTTGGGTTTCCTGCTTCATTTTCATGACACGGATCCAGGGGGACCCTCAGTGTCTCCTTATCTTCCTCTATAAGACTCTTAACTACTTTAATCTTGATTTCTCAAGGTTAGATATTATATTCAATTATATTTTTTTATATTCTTCTTTATATAATACTATTTATTTTTCTTCTATCTCCATGGGAATATGGTCATCAAACCCAAAGTTAGGATTTTATCTAATCTTTAATACTCTTGTTATTAGGTTGTGTGAATTCTTCCTTTAGCTTCTCTCTTTGATTATTCAAAGTTTTTGTGTCATCCTATCTTGGTATAGGTAGGTGTTTCCATGTGATGTCATTTTCCCGACAAACCATGTGATTCTTTTTTTATAAATTCATTTTTCTTAAAATTATCTTTGTTTTTTGTGATCCTTGGTGAATTTTTAGTTTGTTTTTCAAAGTTTTATGTTTTCATGTCTTGATAATCAAAATAGTTTTCATGAATTCATATTTTTGTATTTACGTAACTAAAATTCTATGCTTACTATGTGTTTTCTAAAATTCATATGAGGAATATTCAAAATGGGGTTGGTAACTAAAATTTTGTTTTAAAATCTTATAATGATTTTATATGGGATGTTGTATGGGTTTAAGGGATTTCTTAGTTAGAATTTAATTATTTTTATACTTGATGAGTTTCCCTGATATGTTATTACAATACTTATTGATGACTTATATTTATGATATTTTCCATGTTATTTAATGATGTTGTTATCATGTTTATATGTGATATATTGGACATTTTGGATAAAATTTTGAGTTTCTATTTGTTTTTAATGATATTTAAAATTGACACTTGGTTTATAATGGTTTTAAAAAAGTGTTTATGTGCTTGACCATCAACTTAAATCCAAAGGACCATTTAGAAACTTGTATAAAAGGTTTTTCATATAATAAGATACACCCCCAGTTTGATAAACTTTATATATGTTGTCCCGGTATTGAAAATTCAAGAGATGGTGAATTTATTTTTAAATCAAATTTACAATTTTCTCTCATTCAAGAAAGTAAATTGTTTAGAAGTTATAGATTCCAAACAGATCAGTGTAAAAAATTAAACAAAAGATAAATATAGTGAAAATTAAATCACTCAGAAGTAAATACTAAACCTAGATAAAAATACCTATCATAAATAGAAACAAAACCAAGTAAAAAATTCATAGAGTTTCATAGGATAATTCATAATCTCCTTTAAAGGTTATTTTAAAGAATATGAGTTAGTTCCAATTGAGGGAACTCTTTGATTTTAATCAAAATTGAGATGAATATTGGTACCAAGATACATGGTATACAAATTCCAAAAACCTAGAAATTTATTGATCAAACTAATTAGAATATACAATTTGAATCTTGAACTTCTTATATATAAGTCATCAATAGCAACTCTATCACTGAACTCCGTTTCCATCAAGCTGATCAACAAAAAGTCTAGAACCCAAACTTCATCAAACTCGGTGTCCATAAGAAACTAGATCTATATCCCTATAATATCTCCAGTCATGCATAAAACAAGAAAACATATAGTTTTTATATTATAATCCTTAAAAATGGAAGCTCTAAGCACACACTGAAAACAAAACAAATGGAAGCTCTCAAAAGCACTAAGGTAGTGAAAAGCTCAAATGTAATCAACTTTTCTACACTTGCAATAATAATGACTTGAATTAACATTCACAAATTTTATTTTCATCTTTACCCTTCCTCAAAGACCTAGTATACATTTATAGATATCGATGTAACTAAATCCAATGAGTTATTTAGATATGACTGTAACAAAATAAAAATTATATATCTCTTCCATTGAAATGATTCATTAATACTTCACTATGTTTTGAACATTACATGTCTTCGAATCAATTCATTGGAACTTTTTAATCAAAGCATAACTCTTCATAGAAAGATAAACTAATAAAACTTCAAGTAAATTCATTTAAAATAATGATTTTGTTGTGATTCATTAAAATAATGAATCTTAAAAAAGTCATTTCAGTAAAATGACTCAACAATATCATGTATTATATGAGTTTATGGACCTTAAGAGTTGACTGTGATTGTTTTTTTATGTTTATATGAATTAATAAGGGGTTATTTATTAAAGATTATTTTTATATGGGATGATTAAATGATATTATTATGATTTTCTTTGAGACCTATTATTGATATGTGATTAATTTATGATTACATTTTTTTTCCACGTCTAGTAGCTAACTTCATGGGAACCCTAGGTATCAAGGTGTGAGATAAAGATATGGATGTTATGATAGTAAATTTAACATACTAACTATGATATCTTAGTGAATTATATTACTTCGTTTATAGGAAGTGCCAACTAGTGAGGCTAGTTAAATAAATTTAGGGGTTGTTTTACTAGAAATTCATTGATAGGGTGATATATTGTTCCACTAAAGTATGTCTAAGGTCATCTCACTATAAATTAATGATTTTCCCATGAATATGAAATACTTTACTTATTTTTACTTGTTGTTACACTTTTATTGTGATTCTATTTTAATTATATTTACTATTATATATTGATAAGTGCTACTTGACTTCACCTATTATTATAGTTTGATTTAAATGTATTACTAATTTTAGCAATACTATTTGATACTTAACTTTTTTATATATATTTTATTGATATTTTACATGGTTACTTACTTTTGTATCATTCTTGTTCATTTTTTTTAAATTGGATATGATGGTAGAAGGAATATAGTGGGGGTGAATAGGCCTTTATTAAAATTATCAGAGTTATTAAATAATAATTTTGGAATTTGATATTTTAAAATTATTAAATGATTCTTTCTTAAAAGAATAATAATATTGTATGTTTGAAAAGTGTATGTAAAAAATTAAAGATAAGAACACAAGGAATTTTTATATTGGTTCAGTCTAATCGACTTAGTCTAGTATTCACACCCCAGATGATGAATTATGGCACCCACTATGAAATAGAGAGATAGTTTTACCAGGGAGAAATCTAAACCAATATTTTAACATGGGAGAAATCCCAACCCAATACTTTGTGAGGAGTATACCTCAACCTACACACAACCTTTTATAAGAGAAGATAGAAACCCGTGATTTCTACCAGGAGCAACCCTAACCTAAGTGTAATACATTTTGGTCAAGTAATCGTAACCAAGGAACTATTTTTTTGTAAGTTATCACAAACAAAAACTACTTTTTATAGTTGGTATAACATATTGTGTATAAGATATTAGTGTAGTAAACTCTACCCATCCCAAAATAAATAAATACAATAATTACAGAACTTATGGAGAGTTGAAGAAAGTGTGTTATAAATAAAATAGTTGATGCAGGACCTATTAATGGATTTGAATGATGATGTATGAGAATTCCAATAAAGGTATAGTGCATCTCTTCAGGGTTAATTAATTCGAATAATCTTTGTTCCTTCCTTGAGAGTTCATTACAAATGATATAAACAGTTGAGCATAGGATGACTTGAATGTGGAAGAAGTATGAACATATGAGATCATTTTTTATAATCAGGAACTATTGTGTACTATCATGTGTAATATATATGTCACTTCCGAGAATCCTTAATTCCTTTAAATACAAATCTATTTGTACTACACACTTGAGAAAATAGTTATAATAATAAAAGCGATAAAACTAGATTATCGGGGGGAGAGAGAGAGATAAATTATCATTCCATAATAATCAAAAAACTTCAGACTGATATTTAAAATAGTGAAGAGTAATTCAAACCATTTTTAAATCACCCATAAAATAATTTAAATGGTCACTATAATAATATTTCAATGAAATATACCATAAAAATAGCAAGTTTGAATTTGAAAATAAGAAATTTAAAACATTCCATTTAAAACAAGCAGTAAATATGCAGAGAAATTAAAAACTTAATAAAAGGGAATTAAAAAAATTAAAAAAAATATTAATTTTAATATCAAATAATTTTAATTTATAAAAAATAATATCAAATAAAACAATATAAAATAACAAAAATGTACTTTTGAGTTTCATGTTGTAAGTTCAATGTATGAAAATAAAACAACCATAAATATTCATAGAAACATGTTTAAAATAATGAAAAACACTTTGCGTGGGTTATAAATAATTAATATGATTTTATGAGTTCATTATAACAATTTAAACATAAGAAATAACATGAAAAAAATTTATATTTAAAACAAAATGAAAAAAAGAACAATTTTTCTTTACGATTTCATGTAAAAGATTTTAACGTAGGATTTTTTCTCTAAGTATGAGAATTAGACATGTAATGTAATTGATGTAGGGGATTCAGGTAAAGGATTCACATATGTGAATTCATCATGTAGTTTATTTTCTCATGTATCCAAATTTCTCATGTAAGCTAATTGCTCATGTAACTGACTTTGGAAATTTGATAACATGTCGATTTCTCAAAATTCAGAACTAAAAAGGACATACTAAAAGGAATAATAAACTTTGGATCCTTTTTAATTATATTTATAAAATTTAATTATATTTATAAATAAATAATAATGACTTTAATTATAAAAATATAACTCGATTTATCATCGAAAAATGAAAATTAGTTCAAGAAAACAACAAAAATTAGACAAAAAATATATAGTGAATTTATCCCTAATTTAAGACATGATAAACATAGATTCAGAATTTGATGTCTTCTAATGAAATATAGTAAATATTATTATATTTATAAAAAAAAATCACTAAATTTAGAGTTTTTTATCCAGATGTATTTTTAAAATATATAGAGTAACTGAAACTAGAAAAAAGGCTATGTGTCTAACAAATTGACTACGTGAATTTCAAAATGGATATGTTGATAATGAAATGATTACATGGTGAATAGTTTTTTTATATAGGTAAAAGTTATAAAACACCTATAAATTATATTTAACATTCAAAAAGGAAGTTTTTAGCCTAGGAAATCAAAATAAAACTTGAAAAACATGTTTTAAGCAATCAAAACATGAAATCAAAAGATATTTTAAGAACTGAATAAAATGTTATGATCATGATTAATCATACTTTAATTAATATACAATTGAAAATGTTAAAAAAATTAAGGGAAATAAAATAAATAAATCTTTTTATTTATCAAAATATAAAGTGGTTCAAGGATCCACTCAACATTCCCCCCTTTTTTGATAATCCCAAAACCAAGAATAATGTCAAGAACATCTCCCCCTTTTTAAAATTATCAAAAAATTAAGGTTAAAATAGAAAAAAAATCTTTCCTTACAAGAATAAAAAGTTTATATAATGTTCTTAAACATTCATGCTTCAAAACATATAATTTTTAAAACAAGTATCAAGGATCCACAGTAAATCCATCCATTATTAATATTTAGAAGTAAATCCAATGAGCATAATTTTTAAAAGTTATTTGAGAAAAACAATGTTAAATATTTTATAAAATAAGATTTTATGGAAACAAAAAAAATAAACAGCAATTTAACATCCTCTAGGATGTAAGATAGTTCTTAAAATAATATTATACTAAACAAATATCTATATAAATTAAACAATATTAATTTGAAAAATAAATTCTAGATTACACAGATTTCATGTAAAACATATTCAAACTCCCCCTAAACACATGAAAACATAAAACTATAAATCACAAGTTGTAGATAATAAATAAATTCTAAATCTACACCTGAGATTAATAGAACATTATATAGTATAATATCTCCCCCTGAATTTATGTTTTATTTTTAAAAAATCCACCTGTATAAAATGATTATAGAAAATAAAACAAAATTTTAAATACTTCATGTATCTTAATGAAATGATACTTTATTTTCATAGTAACCACCATTTGAATAAATATTGATGTACATGTGGTTGATTCATATTATAATCAAACACAAACTCCTTTTGGTGCCCATGCTAGTTTGGTTCTAATTAGGTTAGTAACAAAAATTTACGATACCCATGCAGGATTAAGACATTTTTTATAAGGTACATAAAAAGATAAATTCTTAGATATAGAGAATCTAGTAATAATTATAGATTTAGGGAACATGAGAGAAAAATCATTAACATAATTTCCATGGAACCTACATTTAAATAATGTAACCAACGAATAACCAATATTTGTTTTAAAATCACACTTCTTAAAATGAACAAGATGGTTATGGTTGGATTTTGAAACAAGAATAGTATTTTTTTTAAAAGTTTCTCATTTTATAAAATTATCCAATTAATATTTTAATTTAATATCATAAAAAATATAATTAATTCAATAAGCATAATTTCTCAACTTAATGTTTTCTTCCTTATGCTTTTTAAATTTTTCATCATGTTGATATAAATCATCTAACATATGAATAAATTTCATTTATTCATCATCAATATTATTAGAAATAAAATTACTAAATCTATAATTATTATCTTTAAGATTTAATATTTCAAGATTATAATTTCTTAACCCTTCATCCTCAAGTGATAACATTTTATTTTCTTTAATAGTTTTCTATTATTTTGATTCAAGTGATAAATGAAAATCCATCATTTTATGAAGTTTTTCTAGATAATTATCATAAATATCATCTAAAATTATATTATTAAAAATATAGGATTTATAATCACAAACCTCAGTTAAATCAACAATATTATATACATGACCAGAATACTCCTTTACATCAAAAGATTTTGGCTCATGCCCCATATTAAACTTCTTTTTCTAGAAATTTTTTCTTTATTTTTCTAGCCATTACTAAAATAGATCTTTCCTTAGTATTGTTAAGGACTATTATACAAGTTAGTATAGATAATAAAAAAATAATAGTTCTAAGTATCCTTTAGCATGGTCATCCTCTAATACCAATTATTAGGTATTTGATTAGAACGATCATAGAAGCTAATTATACATTAGGAATGACCCTTTGATAACAATTTTTAGGTAGTATATGAAGGAATAAGGACTATAGGGGGGATTAATAGTCCTTTATTAAAATTATTAGAGTTATTAAATAATAATTATAGAATTTGTTAGTTTAAAATTGTTAGATGATTCTTTCTTAAAATAATAAGAATAGTGTATGTGTGAAAAGTGTATATATAAAATTAAATAGAATAACACAAGTAATTATTATACTAGTTTATTATAATCAATATAGTTCAGTATTCATGTAAGGACCTGTGTTTTTTCAGATTATAAATTTTGAGCAGAAATTTTAATTTTTGCTTCCAGACACTTGGAAGGGTTAAAATGGTCTTTTATCCCTAGAATATGACCTCATATATTTTTTTTGACCACTCTATTGGTCCTAAAATAGTTTTTTTACCCTAAGAAAAGTGTTTGGTAGAATTATGAGTCGTTTAAATTTTAGCATAATAATTAATATTTGATATTTAATTAATTAAATATTAATTTATTCATGCAGGTTGGTTTGACCATATATTTTAAATAGAGTGTCGTATTTATATTTCATGTCTGCTATTGATTATGGAATAAGGGTTTTTTCCTAGGTGGGTCATAAACTCATGTTGGGCATCGGGACTGGGTCAGGCCCCCTTTTTCTTTTTCTTTTCTTTTTCAGCTTTTATTTTCCTCTTATTTTTTTCCCCTCTATTTTCTCATGCATTCCCCTATGGGATATCCTTTTCCATGACCTAGAGAGAAAGGGAAACAGATAGAGATAAAGAGGGTAGATTAATATTGGTACCACCCTAGAGCTCGAGATGAGTTGGATCGTCATGCGATGGTAGTGGAGCATGTAAATGGACAAAGATTTGGTAGATTTCTCCCAAAGGGAGGCTGTTTTTTAGTTTTTGTTATAGACCCCCATATATTTTTCTTTTTCTAGTTTTAAAATCCTATTATTCCTACTTAGGACCCCTTGTGGGTCAATCTATTAATTTTGGGAGAAAACAGGGGTTTTAGGCATTTTGAGTGGTTTCCCATTCAGAAATCCCAATCACATGTAGTTCAGGAAAACACACCTTGTGTTCTTCATATTTGGGGAAGATGATCTTTTTTATGTACACAATGTGTATGGAATATACACTCTATGTACTGGTACTCAACTGTATAGCTAAGTACTCAGCTAGAAAACTTGTGTAGGGGAACATGTCCATGTAGAGTACACGAACAAACCCTGTGGGGGTTGAATTCCATGTAAAGGTACATATCCAGGTGAAGTACATGATCAGGCCATGTGAGGTACACTGGTAAGTACCATGTTTAGGGTACACATCATGTATGTGATCAGTATGTTGTGTACTTTGTCTTTTACATGCCAAGTTTGATTGAAGTACACCCCCAGGTAGGGCCATGAGGGTACACACCATATTCTAGGGCTAACACATCGAGTAATCCTCCTTTTCCACCCTTTTTAGGGGTGTTTCTATGTTTCATATATTTGTGTCTATGAGTTATAATTATACCCATGATTAGTCCATTATGAGTATCTTTCTACATAGATCACGATGTTAAAACCCTTGAGGTGATTTGAGGACTCCTAGGAGATGTTTTGGGCTTTTTCTTCAATATAGGGGTTCTTCCTCTGGTAATCAAATGTAGTTATCTTCTAAGAGTGATACCTTGATCTAATATGGGCCATGGGCCATCGCCCATGACCAATTCTTGTAGCTTTCCTTTGAGGATGTATACCATGAAATATGTTCCCTTCTGGCCTAATAAGTCGCGAGTTTAGTTGTTTTAGAGGATCCCTTGTAGGATGCCTCTACTTACATTTCGATCTAGATGATCCTGTGTGTGGTGTCTTTATCTTTTTATAGTTATCGAGGATCCCTTTAGGAACTTCCTCACTTACATGCAGAGATAGGGAATCCCTAGGAGGATACCTTTACTTTTTTCCATTATGAGAATTCCATGTAGTATGCCTCTACCTTCTTACACTACTTTGAGGGTCCCATGTAGGATGCCTCTTTCTATGTACCTTTTTGAGGATCAAATATAGGATTACACCATTTTTCCTTCATAGATAAGGATCCTAAGTAGGATGCCTTCACTTATATGTATACCTCAAGGAACCCAAGTAAGATGCATCTTTGGTGTTATGACTTGAGGGACCCAGTGGGTGCCCAAATATTTGACCGACTCTGATTTAGTATGTCAGGTTTGGGTAGATATGGTAATCAGTGTCACTATATAACCCATGACAAAATTTTAAGCATGTTAGGTTGTGGAAGTAGTGGTGGGTTTGGGAATTCATCCACTCTCACTCTTTTGTTTATGCAATAAACTATTTATTTATGATGTAGTGATGATTACCAGAGGTTCTTCCTAGTTTGTGGATATTGAGCCTAACGCGATGCGACATCTATCTTTGGGATTAGAGACATTTTTCCTGGGATCCATATTATTTTTTTATTGAGATGCCCGAATATTTTTTCTGGGATCCATCTTATTTTCTTATTGGGATACCCAGAGGTACTACCTATGATCTGTATATTGATCCTGTATGTTTTATTGTTATATTATTGTTATTTACAAAGGTTCTTCCAAGGATCCATATTTTGAGTCTATGATTATGATATATGGGCATGGCATCCCTACTAATGATACTCATAGATGATTTTTCTCTACCAATTGATGAGGATGATTATGATCTCCTCTAATTTTTATGTGGTGAGGATAATTTCTATCTCTTATAATTGATATTTTATGAGGATGATTAGGCTCTCTTATATCAGATTATACTCATGGAAGATTATGCTCTCCTGAGTTATAGGGATGATTATGCTCTCCCAGATCGATTGCTTGACCATGGTGTTGGACATGGTGTTTCACATCATTGGATACTCAGGGATTATTACACACTATTGATTGATAGAGATGATTACACTCTTCTTGATTAGAGACCTAGAGGTGTAGAAATTATGTCTCATTTGTGAGCTCTCCTTATAGTTCGTCTAGGGGTCTGACCCTTGGGGTTTATCTGAGTTCCAATTCTATGACCACCTATAAACTAGGACCTAGGGATCAGACATCGAACTGGATTTAACTAACATGAGTGGCATGGAATCCATCTTTGTGACCATTTATAGTATGTCTAGATACTTCCTATAAGACTTCTTTATAGTGATTGTAGGTGAGTACAGGTGAGCCTAGGGTTTGGATGAGTATCCCCCTATGGTGATGTAGCATGCTCAGAGACATTTTCAGCACTGTATAATGTAGGTATTGTCGATTGGGATTACGGACCTGGAGATTGACTTAATTATGCATAGCTTGAGTGTTAAAACATCCAAATCCTTGATCTTTACACATTATGTCTAGACAATCGGGATCATGGACCCTAGGATCAATTGTTGATGATTTATGTTATCTCTTTCACCTTACTCATGGATATTCATATTTAAGTATATATATATATATATGGTAATATATATATATATATATATATGTGTATATAAATATTTATATACATGATATAAAATTTCCCAATTGACCGGGATCATGGACCGAGGGATTAATTTTCGTTTTATGTCATTTTATTTACTTATCTTTCTAGTTGTGTCCCGGAAAGGCTACGCATATTTCATGAGCATGCACTTATGATAGAAGATTTATTACTTCATCATTGGGGTGGCCTACTAATATTATTTATCACCCCTATACATTCACCTTGGTGTGTTTGCATTCCTTATGTCAAATTTTTAGGTTGATCACGGGTTCATGGTGGTTAGGGATGAGGCCTAAAGTTGCATGATCAAGAAGGTCTGTTCATGTGGATTCATATGATCAGGCTAGAGCAGCTCAACAGTGTCATGGAGACTAGGTATGTGGTCTAGATAAGATTTTTAGAAGATCCTTGTAATTTTATTTCAATTTCTTCTATGTACTCACGTATGTATGGTCTGTCTAGTGGGTGACTAGTGTTGTATGTATGACATGGTTGTTCAGGATTTTATAGAATTTCATTTATTATTATAGAATGTTTCTATTTTAATTTATTTACTACTTATGAACTCAACTTATTTACTACATGGATGATATCTAGTTATTTCCACTATTTTTTACTCTAATATGAAGGCATGGTCTCTCCATAGACACACCCTAGTCCCTTGCTACTAGTCTAAATCCTTTGGCATATGAAGATTCATGATTGAGGCCTCATAACGAACTATCTCGGAGCATCAGATTAGTGGAATCTGGGTTGGGACATTACAAAGTGGTATCAAAGTTGTTTCTTTTCTTGTTTTATTACTACTTTGGATATGGTAGAAAAGAGTATTAGGAATGTGTTAGAACTTGTGATGGATATTAGACTAGTGCGTCGAGAATACCTATTCTGGTGAGAATTCCTGGTTGTCAAGGATATGGGATTGTTGTTCTAATCTATGATATTACATTTTTATATGATTTTCACTTTGAGAGATGCACATTTTGTGTGGATTTTATGATCAATTATGGATTTCTTGATCTTGTCCCATTGAAAATAGGTCAAGGATTGATTTTGAATTTTGGATGGAAAAGGAAAGAGGTGTCTCATGCAACATATTTGGCATGTAGGATTCACATGTTATAGGCCTTCAAGTGCGTGATTTTACTCATGATAGTGGACAATTGTTTAAAGTTTCAATAAAAACCTAAATAGTTTTTTCTGGTATATATTTTTGGTGGAATTATACTCAATTGGGATGAATTATATATATATATAATTTTGATGTTAAGTTTTTTGGATCTATAATGAGACATTTGATGGTGAGGTTGATGACTTAGTCTCCATGCACATGAGGTGCAGTGACCCTAGTAGGTCGATAGGGAACATGATTCCCATGTGTTGAATAACTATTAGGATTTTTTTATTTAGTTATGGTTATTTAAAGTGTCAGTAAAACCTATACAATGTTTTACTATATGGATTGTAATGACATTCAACTTAAATGATCTCATTTGTGGTTATCTAGTTGGATCACTGAGTACGATGCCAATGGGTACCAGGATGTTTCTCATGAAATAGAACTTGAGGGGGGTATTACTATATATGGATGCCTAGTGAGTGTCAGTTCAGTATATATCTTGTGATGGTATAATGACCTCCAAGGATTAGTTTCTTATAAGGATTCTTGGTGAGAATCAGTCCCTTGTAGGCTAATGTTGACAGTTTTGAGCCTTATTGGTTGTTGTGATCTTACCTTACTTAGTAAGGTTTTATCTTTTGGGATAGTTAGTTAGACCTTGTGATCCAATTGTGAGACTTGATCAGTAGATCTAGGTGGGAAACCTAGAGGCCCTTAGTTTTGGGTCAAACCCCTATAGATTAATGATTTGTTTGATGTAAGGAAACCCATAAGAAATGTTGAATCAGTTTTTTTGGATGCCTTTTTAGGCAGTGAGCTAGGTTATATACTTATTTTGATACTGATGCATGATTAGTGCTTGGTTTTTATGACATAGGAATTTTGATGCTTTTAGATTTTGATGAATCACCTGGGTTGCTTTAGTATCAAGACTGGATTTGATTGGAAGGACTATTTGAGTACCTATCCTGGTTGACCAGTGTTTCTATTTTTTCTAATTTAATTAGATTACATGTATATTCTTATGACTACAACAATTCCATGTTATGGGAGATCGCTGAATAAATCATGGAACTAGTAAGGTGCATGATTTTGAAGAGGAATTCCGAGGGAGATTCTGGATTGTTTGGACTGATTTGTCATGTAACATGGTCATCTTAGCCTTTTGTTGGATGATTCATGGGAGCATGATTCAGGTAATAAATATAGATTTTGTTTTTGTGTGGTACCATTTTAAATCATAAATTGGTGACTGTCCATATGCGAGTTGAGGACCAAGGTTTTTAAGACTTTCCATGAGCATGGTTTCCTGGGAGTTTCAGTTAAATTATGAATATGCCTCTTTGGTAGAGGATACATAAAGAATGAATCACGTAACACAATATGGTTGACTTGTGGCTAGACCTAGACATGCACTATCATGATATGTGGTGTCAGGAGTTTGTGAAAGGCAAGTATATCCGGTTTTGATGTGATCCTGGATCAGGGAGAGTTGTACACACCTTTTTATGGAATTTTTGTGTACTCTTAGTTAGATATGATCATGATTTATCTTGATATCATCCTTAGTAATATAATTTATCATTGGATCTATTACATGCTTCTTTATTTTTAAATATTTTTCCTGGTTAGTGAAAGAACCTATTGACGTTGCACTCAATGAGCGGTATACGGTAATCCTTATGGTGGGGATTGCACCATTGACTATTTGAGGGTGGTGAACCTCATTTTTCAATTGAAATTCATTCTTTTACATGGTCTGTTGAGCTCATATTTTATTTTTGATATGCCAATAAGGTTATTCCTATGTTGGGGAGTACCAGATCGGTCGCAGTTGAACGTCACCCATATAGGAGGCAATGGTTGATGTTGTGATACTAGTTGTTAGATTGTCAAGATAACGTAGTTGTGAAAATTCCTAGGATGAGATCATGGATACTAGTTTTACCACTAATGATTCTTAGGGATGATAAGGTTTATGGTGGGGATATTTTAAGGACTCTTGTTTTTTGGATTAGAAATTTTGAGCATAAATTTGAATTTTTTTCTTTTAGATGCTTGTAAGGGGTAAAATGGTCTTTTTTCCCCAATATACGACCTTGGATAATTTTTATAACCACTCTATTGCTCCAAAAATATAGTGTATACCCTAGGATATAATTTGGTAGAATTTTGAGTCATTATAATTTTAGAGAAATAATTAATATATAAAATTTAATTAATTAAATATTAATTTTTTCACACAGGTTCCTTTAACCATATATTTTGAGCAAAGGATTGGATTGAGATTTGGTCTATTCCATTGAGTCCATAATGTTTATTTTTTACAAGGTGGGTTATAAACTTGTGTTGAGCATTGGGGTCGGGCTAGGCCCCCTTTTTCATTTTATTTTCTTTTTCTTGTTCTCTTTTCCTATATTCTTTTCTTCCCCTTGGCTTCTCGCACATTCCCCCATGGGCTCGCATTCTCCATAAATTGGATATAAATAGAGAGTGAGATATAGAAATTGAGTTATAGGAAGAGTGGTACCACCACGAAACTCGGGACAAGCCGGATCATCATGTAGTGGTCGTAGAACATGGAAATGGGCGAAGCTTCAGTGGATTCTGCCAAAAGGTAAGTTTCTTTTATGTTTTTTAATAGATACCTATATTTTTTATAGTTTTAAACCCATATTATTCCTTATTAGGACCCCTTATGGGTTGATCTATTAAATTTGGTAGAAAAACAGGAGTTTATGGCATTTTAAGTGGTTTCTCGTTTGGGAATCCTGATCACATGGTGTGTAGTTCAGGAACACATGTCATGTGCTCTTCCTATTTAGGGAAGATGATCTTTTAGAATTAAATATTGTGTACTGGTACTTGGTAATGTATCCAAGTACCCATCTAGACATCCCGTGTAGGGGCACATGGCCATGTAGAGTACATGACCAGACCTCGTGTGGGTTGAACGCCATGTAAAGGTAGATGATCGAGCGAAGTACATGGCCAGGCCATGTGAGGTACACTGGAAGGTACCCCATGTAACATACACACCATGTATTTGATAAACACACCGTGTACTTTTTCTTTTATATGCCAACCCCATATGAAGTGCAAACCCAGGTAGGGATGTGAGGGTACACACCATGTGTTAAGGCTGACACATCGTGTACTCCTCCTTTGATACCCTTTTTATGGGTTTTCCTACTTTTCATATCTTTATGACCAAGAGTAATAATTGGACCTATGATTATTATATTCTAAGTATCATTCCATTTAAATTATGATGGTAAAATCCTTTAGGTTATTTGAGGACTACCTGGAGGCATTTTAGGCTTTTTCTAAAATGGATAGGTTCTTCCTCTGATAATCAAATATAGTTGTCTCTTGAGAGGGAGACCATGATCTGAGATGGTCCATGGGCCATATCCTATGACCAATGCTTATAGATTTCATTTAAAGAAGTCTATCATGAAATATTTTCCCTTATATCCTAAGATTTCATGAATTTAGTTATTTTCAAGGATCCCCTGTAAGATTCCCCTGCTTACGATTTACCCTAGATGATCCTGTGTAGGATGCCTCCATCTTATTACTATTATCGATAATCCCTAGAGGGGTGTAATTACTTACATGCTGACCTAGGTAATCCCTATTAGGATCCCTTTACCTGTGTACCATTATAAGGATCCCATGTAGGATGCCTCTACCTTCTTGAACCACTTTGAGGGTCCTTTGTAGGACACCTCTTTCTATGTACCATTTTGAGGATCCCATATAGGATTCCTCCCTTGTTCCTTCACATATAAGGATCCCAAGTAGGATGCATTTTATTATGTGTATACCTTGAGGATCCCAAGTAGGATTCCTCTCTAGTGTTATAACTTTAGGGGCCTAGTGTGTCCCTCGATATTTGACCAACCCTAGGTTAGTACGTTGGGTTTGGGTAGAGCTGGTGTAGGTGTCACATTAGAACCTGTGACAAACTTGTAATCCTATTAGGTTGTGTAAGTAGTGGTGGGTTTGGGTATTTGTCCACCATTACTCTTTTATTTATGATTATTACTATAGATAGTTCCAAGTTTGTGTCTTTTGAGCCTGACATGATGCAATTTCTATCTTCAGGATGCCCAGACATTCTTCATGGTATCTATGTTATTTGTTTATTGGGATGCCCAGACGTTATTCCTAGGATCCATCTTATTTGTTTATTTTCTTACCTAGAGGTACTACCTAGGATCTAGCTATTGAGCATGTGTGTTTGATTATTATATTATTAGGATTTCCATAGTTTCTTCATGGGATCTGTATTTTGAGCCTATGATTAGGATATACGGGTATTCCATCCTTGAAAATGATACTCGTGGATGATTATGCTCTCTTAGGTGATGAAAATGATTCTTCCCTCCTCTAATTGATATGTGATGAGGATGATTATATTATACTCTAATTGATATGTGATGAGGAAGATTATTCTCTCATATAATTGATATGTGATGAATATGATTACGCTATCCTTGATCTAATTATACTTGTGGATGATTAAAATATCCCGAGCGATGGGGATGATTATAATCTCCATAATTGATTACTTGACTGTAGTGTTAGAAATGTAATTTCAAATCATTGGATACTTTTAGATGATTACGCTCTCCTGGGTGATAGGTATGATTATGCACTCCCAGATCAGAGACCTTGAGGGGTGGTAATTAAGTCTCACTGGTGATCTCTCCTTAAATTTTACCTAGGGTTAAAACCCTTAGGGTTCATCTATGTTCCAATGTTGTGACCACCTATGGATCGAGACCTAGGTATCAGGCATTCAAACTGGATTTACATGGAATGACTTAAAACTTATTGAACATTTATAGGATGTCTATATGCTACATGTAATCCTTATTATAGCTATTGGAGGTGAGTACGAGTGAGCCTAGGGTTAGGATGAGTATCCCCCTATGGTGATGTAGATTTCTCGAAGACATTTCTGGAATTGGTTGAAGCAGGTTTTTTCAATTAGGATTACGGAACCAGATATTAACTTAATGATACATGGATTTAGTGGTATAACATTTATCTCAATTCCCTTTGCATAGTATTTTTAGACTATTAGGGTCACAAAACCTAGGATCAACTGTTAATGATTTATATTATTTCTTTCACCTTACTCATGTATATTCATATTTATGTATGTGTGTGTGTGGGGGGGAATATATATATATATATATATATATCTTTGTGTGTGTGTGAACGCACGTGCATGCAAATAAATATCGATATACATGATAGTACCTTGCTCAATTGACCGAGATCATGGACCGAGGTATTGACTATGGTTTCAAATCATTTGATTTACTTATCTTTCTAGTTTTGTTTAGTTTAGGCTATACATATTGCATGATCATGCACTTATGAAATCAGATTTATAATTTCATCATTGGGGTGGCCTACTGAGATTATTTTTCACCCCTGAACATGCATATTACTATAAATTCAGACCTTATGTCTTATTTTCAAGTTGAGCATGGATGCATGATTTTTAGGGATGAGACCCATAGTTTCATGATTGAGTAGGGCCACTCATTAGGATTATTATTATTGGGCTATATCATCTCAACAGTGTCATTGAGACTAGGTATGTAGTCTATCTCGAAGTTACAGTAGAGACCTATAATTTTATTTTAGTTTCTTATATGTATTCTTGTACATTTTTTCATCCTATTGGGTGACTAGTGTTATATGTATGACATAGTTATTTGGGATTTTATAGAATTGAATTTATTATTATATAATGTTTCTATTTTATCTTATTTACTTCTTCCACACTCTTTTTATTTACTACTTGGATGATATCTAGTTATTTTCACTATTTCTTACTCAGATATGAGAAAATAGTCTCTCCACAGACATACCCTAGCACCTTTCTATTAGTTGGAAACCTATATAATATAGATAGGAGAACTTGAGGCCTCATAAAGAACCAATTTGGATAACTAAATTAATGGAATTTGGGTTAGTATGTTACACTTAACACCCCAACTGATGGAGTATGGTGCCCGCTATGAAAGAGAGAGAGAATTTTACATGGGAGGAATCTAAATCTATATTTTTATATGGGAGAAATATGAACCTAGAAATTTGTGGGGAGTAGCACCAAACCTACACATAACCTTTTGCGGGAGGAGACACAAGCTCTGATTTTCTACCAAGAGCAACCACAACCTAAGTTTACTGCCTTTTTTCAGGGAATCATGACCAAGGAACTCTACATAGAACATAATAAATAAATACAACAATTACAGAACTAATGGAGAGTTGAATAAAGAATGTTGTAGATGAAACAGTTGATGTAGGAAATTTTAATGAGTTTAAATTATGAATTATAGTAATTCCATCAAAGGAATGGTACATCTCTTCAAGGTGAATGAATTTAAGAAAATATTTTTTTTCTTCTTTGTGAGTTCATCACAAAAGATGTAAATGGTTGAGCATTGGATCACTTAAATATCGAATAAATATGAATGTATGACATCACTTGCTATCATTGTGAACTATCATGTAATATCATGTGTATTATCTTTGTAAATTCCAATAATAATCAATTCATTTAAATATAAATCTATTTGGAAAACATACTTGATCAAATCGTAAGAATAATAAAAAGCAATAAAATGGGATTATCAGAGAGTGAGAGTAATTATCATAGTATAATAATCACAAAACTCATGACTGATATTTAAAATAGTGAAGAATAATTAAAACCATTTTTAAATAACCTGTAAAATAATTTAAATAGTCTCTATAACAATAGACCAATGAAAGATCCCATAAAAATAGCAATTTTTAATTTGAAAATAATAAATTCAAAACATTCAGTTTAAAACAACCAGTAAATATGTGTATAAATTAAAAACTTAATAAAACCACATTAAAAATATTAAAACATGTTTTAATGAGTTTAATATCAACTAATATTAATTTATAAATAATAATATCGAACAAAACAACATAAAATAAAAAAAATGAATTTTTGAGTTTCATGTTGTAAGTTTCATGAATGAAAATAAGAAAACCTTAAATATTCACAAAAACATGTTTAAAATAATGAAAAACACTTCACATAGGTTATACATAATTAATATTATTTTATTAATTAATTATAACAATTTAATAATAATAAATAAACATGTAAAAATTGATATTTAAAACAAAATGAAAAACAAAGCACAACTTTCCTGTAGAATTTCTCGTAAGATATTTTCACATAAGATTTTTTATATACATAGGAGAATTATATATGTAAGGGAATAGAAGTAGGGTATTAATTTAATGTATTATGTGAATTTATCACATATGTTATTTCCTCATGTATCTAAATTTCTTGTGTAAGTAAATTTCTCACATGATTGATTTTAGAAAATTGTGAACAGATCGATTTATCAAACTTCAGACCTAAAAAAGAAATACTAAAAGTCAGAATAAACTTTAGTTCCTTGTGAATTATATTTATAAAATTTTATTATATTTCTAAATAAACAAGAATAAACTTAATATGATAAATATAACTCAAGTTATCATAAAAACCCAAATAAAAATAGTTCCAGAAAATAGCAGAAAACAGACGGAAAACATGCAGTGAATTCAACCCTAATTTAAGACATTATATAGATCAATTAAGAATTTTATGTCTTATAATGAAATTTTGGAAATAATATTATATTTTTTAAAAAAAATAATCACTTAATTTAGAGTTTTTTATCCAGATATATTTTCAAAATACATAGAGTAACTGAAACTAGAAAAACAGATATATGGATAACAAATCAGCTATGTGTCTAAATGGATACATGTAAAATGAAATGGATCTATGGTGAATAGTTTTTTTCTATAGCGGAACATTATAAAACACTTATAAATGATATTTAAAGGTCCCAAATTAATTTTTTAGCCAAGGAACTCAAAATAAAATGTATAGAACATGTTTTAAACAATCAAAACAAGAAGTCAAAAGATATTTTAAGAAATGGATAAAATTATATGTTCAAGATTAGGCACACTTTAATTAATACACAATTTATAGTGTTAAAACATT
The DNA here is from genome assembly GCA_963277665.1 of Viscum album. NCBI lineage: Eukaryota > Viridiplantae > Streptophyta > Magnoliopsida > Santalales > Viscaceae > Viscum > Viscum album. The sequence continues at coordinate 1,363,875,582 of OY728141.1, read as the reverse complement.
TAAAGGAAATAATACAAATAAATCTTTATAATTATCAATACATAAAGTGGTTCAAGGAGACACTAAAAATATTTACTTGTACACTTCATGGATTAATTAATTAATTATGGGTTCTCTATTATGGTGTTTTAAAATTATTTTGGAAGTGGTTTTGGATGGATATGGGTTTTCCATTAAATAAAAGTGTTATTTTACTTCTTTTAATAAAAATTAAATTTTTAAAATGGGTTTTTTAATGAAAGAATTTAAAATTTCATCTAAGATACTATTCAGATCTTAGAAAATGATTTGAGGCATGCTCATGGGTTATTTTTCCTAAAATACCAAAGTATTAATTTACTTATTATATTTAAAACTATAATTTATAGGATGTATTATAAAAGGAAATCCATGGAATATTTTCTTGGTGGAAACCAACAGGGAAATTTTTCTCACACTCTACTTATACAACTTGATGTCACTAGACTTAGTGGATTTTATTGGTTCAAATTTTGGTTCTTGAGAAGCTAATTCTTATGGAATTCTTATCTCAGGTTTCTCATAGAGTGGACCTTGTTAGTGATGTTGGATGATGACATCAGGTTATATAGTGAGATTTGGTTTGATAGTTTGGGATTATTTTGTTTATTTTATATCATGTATATACTAGCTATATCATTTTTTCTTGTGTTTTGAAATCATGGTTTGGTCTTGTTTTATTATTTCATAATTTTTTCATTATAAAAATGAGTTGTTTATTTATTTTAGTTATTCCTCATTTGGTTTGTTTTATTATATAAAACTGCTTATTTTATTTCGTATGGAAGTCTAACTTATGGGTGTAGCATGCCAGATTCTTAGTAAGATTCTACTACTTTATTTATTATTGAGGGTGTAATTTTTTCCATGTGGTTACCTTTGATTCCCTAGAACTAGTATATAGTCTAGAGTGATTAGAAATGAACATGGGTCCTTGTCTTGGACCATATCAGGTACAATAACAGGATAGATCAAGTTGGTTCATGACACTAAGGGTAATATTACTATTTAGTGAGATCATAAGTAAAGGTTTTATTATTGAGTAGTTTATAAAATCAGTCCATTTTATGTTTTTATGAGTGATTGATACCTTATTCTATACAAAAATCAATTAATTATAACTTAAACTATATTGTTATTTTGAAAGACTCTAAATTTAGGGAGTTCCGTGAAATGGTATTAAAAAGTATAAATACTCTTTTTCAAGGAAAAAAAGACTTATTTTGGGGAGTTTGAAATAACTACCCATTTTAATGTTTAATTAATCTTCCTTTTTTTAATTAATGGTCTAGGATATTTAATTTAAGATTTTAATAATTAATTACATAATCATTTAAAAATTTATAATTGACAATGAGTTGGATAATAATTTTTTCATTAAATTATGATAGGATAATAATTTATTTAGTGACTAAATAATTAAATGATCTATGAATTTATAGAGAATTATGAAAGAAGCTTTGATTTAATAAGTGATTAAGCTTGATTTATATCTGAAGGAGGTAGGAGGAGAAAAATGATTTGGGGAGACACTATTGAACCCATTAAAAACATAAGTGGGATATTAATGGGAGTTTTGTGGGAAAATAAGTGGCCTAATATCATATTTATTCTATAATAATTATGGTGGGGGTTTATTGAAGTTTCTATGGAACCATTGTATATCACATGGTGTCTATTTAATGTTTGAGGGACTATAACCCCATTTTTAAAGGGGATTTTTTAATTTATTTTATGTTTTATTTTTTGAAAACCCATTTTTATTATACCACATATTAGTTTTTAACATATAATATTTTTATGGTTAGACCCTTTGAATATTTAAAATAATATTTTAAGATCTAGTTGTAGAGTTTCGGGCATCGTATAGCCCCAATATTAATATATTAAATATATTAAATATATTAACTCAGATGTGAGCATAATTTTAGAAATAATGAAATTTATCCCAAAGAGAGACTTAAATGAGGAAACTAAGACCGGTATTGAATCTAGAACACAGGTTTTACCTAAAGAGCGATATAAGTTCCATTCGCATTAGGTTCTTTGATGGTGCATGTTAGTGGGAATATTAAATAGGTTATTAATTAATTAATTAATTAATTAGTTAACCCTAGATAATATATATTTAATCCCACATTATAAACTCCTCTAGGGTTAGTTGTATAATCTAGAGGGATTATTTTTATGAGATTTGTGGTGGAAACATCGGCGGATGATCTTGGAATTTAGGATCGATCAGGGTCACAATAGAGATCACCTGTGTCTACAATGAAAATGATGAAACCTTCTTCTTCTTCATCGATCGATCCAATTCCAAGGTTAGGAATTTTATTTTTTTTTGTTTTATACTTATTTTTATATCATTTTGATTATGTATTAGTCCCTATAAAATTGAATCCACGATTTACCATTGAAAATCCCTGTTAATATGTATATTTTTTTAAGAATGTGATTTGGGAATCATTGATTCTGGTACTTTATATATTTATATGTTTCTTTATATTACCTAATTTTAGACGATGTAAGATAATTTTTGGTAATTTTTGGTTTTGAATTTTGTGTTTTATGGATCCCCCCTTCATTCTTCATGTGTTCATCACTAGTACTTAGTTTGGTTGGTGATTCGACTTTTCTCTGCATACCAGTTCTTGTGCTATTTTTTATTGGTTAGGAAGATCACTGTTATGGATTCATCTTTGTGGATTATGGAATGAATAAGGATATTTTATGGTAATGGGAATCTGGTAGAAGAACAATGGATGTTTCGTGAGTTGGGAAGCATGGGAAATGCGGGGAGGTAATGGGAATCTGATTTTCTAATGAAGGGTGGTTGGAATCTATTCTCTAACATGTTATGGACCTTGGTCAAAAATATTTATTGATTTTTTTAGTGAAAATCATGGAGGGGATGGTGGTAGAGAATAATATTTAGGAAGAAGTGGATAATATAGATAAAACTTAACAAAATAGCATGTGGTTCAAAAGAACACATGTCGTGTATGTTGTTAAATGTGGTTCTAGGGTTTCCATGATGAGTAAAATATCACACAATCATGTGGTTGATCCCACACATCATGTGACCCTAGTTGAACAACTCATCATGTATAGAGGGTACATGCCCAGGAATATGGGTGGTCTCACACACTATTTAAAGGGGATACATATCGTGTGGCCTTAGAGGAACATGACTTGGGAAGTGAGGCACAAGCCAATTTCAAACCCAACCTTACACTCCATATATATCATTTCACATGTTGATTAGTTGTAATTTTATATTCTTTTTCGGATGGAAATACATGACTAGGTTTCTAACTTGGGGTGACACATCACATTCCCCTTAGTCACTCCAAATAGTTTCCTTTTTCTTGTATTAGGACCTGTGAGCAGTCCTTTATGAGTTAGTTTCTTCATGGAATGTAGTGGTTGAGTTTTTGATCCATCTTAAATAGGTTCATGTGTAACATCCCACCCCTAACCCATTTTCTTAGGAAGATATGAAGGTACTGCTGGCCTTAGATAACATCCCTAGGACACCAAAGGTTAGCAATAAATTTCAAGGTCTTACAAGATTATTAGGGGATTATTTTACCTTTAACATACACAACCTATAAGATCCAACAATATAAAAAAACCAAGATACTATATGATGCATGGGAGTAAACCTGAAATCTCAAAATCCAAGACAAATAGATAAATCAGAGTAGCAATAGAAAGTAAGGTACAATATCTTTGAAAACCAAAAATGCATCCTGACATAATAGCACCAATGTTTCATCACTCCAAACATCTAACCCAAAATTCTCCAATATCTACCCACCATCTCTAAGCCTATGGAATCATGATGCTCCACTAGAGAAAAATGAAACCTTACCCTTACCTGTATCATGATAAAAAAGTTATATATACACACCAAAGTGTATATTCATGGGTGAATATATCAACTCAGTAGGCAATCTTCCAAAAGATTCCCATACATTATACTAAATCCAAAATATGTTAGCACAATTTATATAAAATAAACAGGAGTATGAAAACAGTTATCAATAGTGTTTCATATAAAACACAAAGTGAGGCATATCAAAATATTTTATATCAAAATAATAATTTAAAAATATTTCCATGATCAAACTGGATCATAAAACAAGATTTTTTTTATAATCAACATATCTGTTATTTCCTCTTGGAATACCCATTCTATATACTCACACACACATGTGTGTGAATCCAAGATGAAAGTTTCAATACCCATGAGTGGTAACTTATATTCAGTATCAATTCATCACTTGGTCATACACCCACTTTCCCTAATCAGCATAAGCAACCAAGTCTGAATCCAACAAGGCTTCTTATAATGCAATAATAAACACACATCAACCCATGTATTCTAATTTCTATTTTAATAATTCCTTTTAAAACCATTGTTCTTTAAAATATTTTATTAAACACGTAGTGAGAATCGACAAAAATCCATTATTTTTAAGATATTAAACAAAGAAGTTTACCCTATAAGAATTTAATTATATTTTCCATTGAAAATCAAAAGAAAATCATTTTATAAATCTAATCCTTAGAGTTCTAAAAGGAGTAGAGAAAGAGAATACACCTACCTTTAATGGATTCTTTTTATGAAGTTATGTGCTATGATTTTGGTATATATGGATTACTTTATTATTTAATTCCATGGATTTAAAGTAAATATCATAAAAACATGATCTAAACCCTAGATCCATCCATGAAAGATCAAATATAAGGTTCTTTCCAAGATAATATGAGAATATCACAAAGGATAATGAAGAGATAGATATTTCCATTTAATTTTTAGATCCAACACACTAAGATCCATTGAAATCAACCTCCAAATCAATAGGAATCACCAAAATCACCTAGAATATGGTTGAGGGCCCAGATCCTAGAATATGAGAGGAAGAATGATGTTTTCATGGGAGTTTTGGGTTAAAAATCCAATTATCATATTTAATCAATTATGTCACATAGTTAGGATACATGGTTTACCTAACCTTGTGCCAACCATGGGGGTGTCATTATCTTAAAACACCCAACCCACATGATTTAGAAAATCATGCACCAACTGTACTAAATTACTCTATCCCATGTCACATGTTTACCAAGGAAATCTATATAATTTAACTGAATCATGTGTCAATTTTTTTCCTCCTTATGGACTTCCTCAACCTACTCCACTATTATGTGAGGAATTTTTCATAGATTCCCCTAACTGTGAACCAACTATGCGACTTATAAAATCCTTCCAAAACTTTCCAAAATCACCCATAAAATTTCCAAAATTAGGCCCAAACAAAACATAACTAGAAAACACATAAAATATAAGTACATAGTTCAAAATTGTGGTGTTACATTCTCCTCACCATTAAGATTTACATCCTTTGAAAGATGTATATTATAAGTTCCTTGAAATAATTATAGTCATTCCTCAAACATAAAGTCCTCTTATTCTAATGTAACCTCTTGAACTTGTCCATGCTTCCATAATACCCATGCCAAATGAATAAATTTACCATGAAATATATTATATCATCAGTCCAGGATATGTATCAATGCATAGATAAATGTAGCATCTAGATAAAGAACAACATGACCCATCAAATCAAATGTTCAGCGTCTGACTGGTACTTCTTCAGTTAAGATACATGAAACATATTATGAACCAAATTGAACCTTGGGGGTAAATAAAATCAATAATCCACATCCCCAATCTATTAAATTATATCAAAAGGTCCAACATATCAGAGAGACAACTTCCATTATTTACCCAAATAATGATTCCCCATCCTTGGATAGGCCCTCAAGAAAACATATTCCCCCACTACAAATCATAACGACTGATGAAGATGATCTGTATAAGATTTATGATGACTCTAAGTCATTACCATTATTTTCCTAATCATTTGAATTTTATTTATCATATCAAATTCCAAGCTTAGTTAAATTAGTGAAGTCTCTCCTATATCAAACCAATAAAGTGGAGAGTGAAATGGGTGACCATACAATTCTTGTAATTGATCCATATATACCAATACAAATAAATATTGTTATATGAGAAATCTACTAATGGTAAATGATCCTCCCATGATCCATCAAAATCTAAAACACAAGATCTTAGCATGTCTTACAATGTCTATATTATATGTTGTTCCTTCAAATCTATTTGAGGATGATATGTCATTCTCATAGTGAATTGGAATCTAAGGGATTGCTGCTAATATTTTCAAAACTGAGAGGTAAACCTTGAGTATCAGTCAGATATGATCGAAATGGTTCACCATGTAGCTTTACTACTTCTTGAATATAAAACTTTTTCAAGTCATCTACCATATTATATTAACAAACCAGAATGAAGTGGTTTGAATTTGTGAGTTAGTCCACAATCACCCATATAAAATCATGATTATGAATCATTCTTGATAAACCCATTACAAATTCCATAGTGAATTTATCCCACTTCCATATTGGTATAAGTAAGGATTCCAACATACTAGCTAGACTTTGATGTTCATCCTTGACCTACTGACAAGTGAGGCATTTAAAAATAGATTCAACCACTCCTCATTTCATACCTAACCATAAAAAATGGGTCCTTATTGTCTTTTATATCTTTTGGATTCCTATAATAATACCCATTTTTAATGGTGATAAGAAAAAATAATTTATTTCCAATAGGATAGAGGAACTAATATTTGATCTCAAAAATGAAAACTAAGTTCCCATATTCCATTTATCCACCAATGGTCTCCCAACCATTGAGTATTTATCTCATATTTAGACAATTATGGTTAGATCTTTTAGTATCCTTAGCCTATCTAATGAACCATATCTGGAATAAGAGATGTTGGGAAGAAGACTAAAACACTATCCTTTTTAATACAATCAAGATGCATGTCAGAAATCACTACTATAAAATGATAGTAATCAGAAGCTTATTTAGAAAACTGACTTTATGGATTTTAACTTAGATCACCAGCCACTAAATTCCCTTTACCATGTGTATATACTAAGTCAAATTCTAACATTTGAATATATTTCATCTATCATTGTTGCCTGAGGTTTAAATAACTCTATAAAAATATATTCTTTAATATTTTAGGATTAGTAAACACATTAAACTTTTCACCAAAGATATAATGACTCCATGTTTTCAAATCATAGACTATTTTTGCTAGTTCCAGATCATGCATCAGATAATTGTTTTCATGCATGAATAATTTTCATGATACATAAGCTATGATATGATCTCCTTACATGAGAAGATATCCCAAACCAGATATATACATACCAAAATATACCACATAACCCTTACTTTGTTCTATAAAGGTAAGAATAGGTTTCAAAGTGAGCTCCTAAAAGGATTAATTACAGTCATCACTCTATTGGAATGAAATACCATTCCTCATCAAATATGTAACCAGATAGGAAATATGGGAAAAGTCACGAAAAAAGTGACTCTAATAACATGCTAAGACAATAAATCTATGTATCTAAAACTAATTTTTGGGTGGTTACTAAGAGATAACATATTCAATATTTTCCAGATCTATCAATACACCTTTATCAGAATTCAAATGTAAAAGGAAATGTACTTATTGTATTTATAAGTCACACTTAGAGAATTTAAAATAAATAATGTATTCACATAATGTACTCAACACAATATCTAAGTGTTCTTTATGTTAACTTTTAGTATTATAATACACTACGATATAATCAAAAAATACAATAAAAAAGGATCCAAGGTACCACTGAAAGATAATATTCATCAATTCTAAGAAAACTACTATTGAATTCATGAGAATAAAGGGTATAACAAGGTATTCATAATAACCATAATGACTCCTAAAAATTTTATTTGGAATTTCCTTCTTCCTAACATAAATTTATTGATACCCCGTTCATAAATAAATTTTAGAGAACCATTTGGATCCCTTCAATTTATCAAAATGATCATCGAATCATGGAAGAGGATATTAATTCTTTATCATAAACAAATTTAGCTTATGATAATTAACACAAATATGAAGAGAATAATATTCCTTCATCTTAAAGAGAACTGGAGTAGCCAAAGGTGACATACTAGGTCTTATGAATTCATTAATTTATAACTCTTCCAACTAGACCTTCAATTCCATTAATTTTATTGGTGTCATCCAATAAGAAGAAATTTCAATAGGATTGGTTCCTAGTAGCATGTCAATCAAAAATTATGATTCCATTTAAGGCGGTAACCTGGAGAAATTTTTAGGAAAAACATCAGGATATAGATCTATGATAGTTAGAAAATATCTTTTCTTGATTACATTATTATTTGTTAAAGTTACTACTAATAACTAATAAGATATAGTACTAACCATTGGTATTAAATGCCCTACTCTACCATTATTTAGATCCTAATCTACCTTAAAGATGTATACCACTCTATCATAATATATAAAACTTACTCACCATGCACATCAATCGATGTTTTATTTGAAATATATCTACCAATCCATTCCCAGAATTAGATCAAACATTTCTATCTCCATAATAGAGAAAATACCAAACAAACTAAGCCCCATCAATAGTTATAGAACATTCTACACTCTTAAAGCCTCTAAAATCTCATTTATCGAGAGGTGTTTGGATTCTCATAACACGAGGCATCATTTTCACATGCAACCATATATGATTTATGACACATAAAGTAATAAAAGTGTGGGATACACCTATATCAAACAAAACATACATAAGATTAAAGTTTAAAAGGATGGTACCTCACACTGTTGAAGGACCAAATTAATCATCCATGACTATTTTCTTTAAACCATAAAACTACTTATTAGGTCCTATTGAATATTATTTTTACCCTATTATTGTGGAATCAACTGCGATGTCAATGTATTCCTAAAATCACCTTTAATTGATCAGTTTTGAGGCTGAGAACTATTCTGATGAGACTTAATCACCTAAGAATAAGAGTCTTGTGACACATTGGATCTATTTTTACTAGTTTACCTTGGGGAGATATTACAATAACGTCTGACATGTCCCATTTCTTCATAATTTTGACACTTCCAAGATGGTTTTGTATGATTCTTTTTATTATGATCCAATGATCCACATCAAAAACAACCAAGTATGGTGCTAAAACATAGAAGAAAAGAAATTTATTTGATCTATCGGTTCTTCATTGGCATGGTCCCTTGAGAATAGGTTTCCCTTTTCCAATTGTTTTTATTATTTTATTTCCCACTTATACCCAGATAGGTAAAAAATTTCCCCATTCCATAGGCTCCCGTGATGTTTTTTTCGATCATAATTTTTATATTGACTATCTTTGTATCATCGTCAACAAAAAAAGATTACTACTTTATAGTGAATGTACAGTCACAACCCTAGAGAAAATAAAACTAGATTTATGAACTTAGATTAATATTTCATGATAGACATATTTTCTTAATTGAGAGTAAATAAGTCTTTCATTATCATGATCTTGAAAGTATATGGGTAGAATTATTTTTTAAAAAATTCCCTAAACCCTTACCAAGTAAGTTCATGGTCTTGTTTAATTTGAAAAACTATATCCCTCTATTGTCTCACAAGGTATTCAAGCATGTATACTACTATCTGTACCTTAATATTAGATGGGGTTTCTAGAAAATAAAAGAGTCTATTAATTTGACCAAGCCATGAATTTGTGTTTTATGGTCTTAAATCCCCTTGAAATATTGGTGGATTCTGCTTCTTAAATTCAAATGATTCTTATGGCGTGGTTCTTGAATTTTATTTCCCTTATAAAAAACTTGAAAGGCTTCAACTAGTCTCTAAAAAATCTATTTATTCACCTATGTTTTAGGTTGAACCACATTTTCATATGTTTCCCCCTGTTGATCTCATGGTCTTGGAATCGGTTCCATCTCTTTATAAGTATATCCAATTTCCACTTAGTCACCACATTATAACTAAATCGAAGGCTCAAGATATTACAAATAATAACAAACCAAATCATCATAACCAAATATAATAACCCTCAAATACAACATGGATGATGCATTCCTATTGTGAATTATCTATACTAATGCATGATACTCTACACTCATCGATTAAACTCATGATGATAAGGTGACATCACTCTTAAAGGTGTGTATGAACACCTTTTATACTTGAACCACCCTGGTAACTTTAATTTCAATATAAATAGGTTATTTAATCCTTTTTATTCTCTACATTTAATTTTATGACATGTCATATCCCCAAAATAATCATCCTAATAGATGGACCATACCAAACTGATACCATTTGTAATATCCCACCCCTAACCCATTGAATTGGGAAGAGGTAGTGGTGATACTAACCTTAGGTAATGTCCTTAGGACACCAAAGTCTAGAAATAAATGTCATGGGATTAAAAGATCATTGGGGGTGATTTTCCATTTAACATATAAAACCTATAAGATACAATAATATAAACGAAAACCATATACTATATGATGCATTATAGTAAACCTGAAAACTCAAAATCTAAGAAAAATAGATAAATCATAGTATTAGAAGAATGTAAGGTAAAATATCTCTCAAAACAAAAAAAGTAAATCTTGATAAACTAACACCAATGTGGCATCACTCCAAACATCCAACCCAAACATCTTTAAGCTCCACCCACCATTTCAAATTCCATTTCCCCATGATACTTCGCTAGAGAAATATGAAACATTCCCCTTACCTATATTATGATAATCAAGGTCTACATATACAAAAAAGTTCATATGTAGGGTCTTAGTATATCGACTTAGTATGAAATCTTCCAAAACCTTCCCACGCATTCTACTAAAACCAAAAAATTGTTATTGCAGTTTATATAAAATAATTAGGATTATTAAAATAGTTATCAATATTATTTCATATAAAAGAAATAAAGGGGAATATCAAAATAGTTTATATCAAAATAATAATTTAACAAGCTTTCCATTTTAAAACTAGAACATAAAAAAAGAATTTTTTTTATATGCATTGTAATTTTTCTTTCCTCTTAGAATATACATTCCATATACTCACACACACATGAATGCGTCCAAAATGATAGTCCTAATACACATGAGTGATAACTCACCTTTTATAAAAAATCATCACTTAGTTGAGCACTAGAGTGCCTTAATTGGCATAGAAAACCAAGTATAAATCCAATAAGGATAAACATAATGAAATCATGAACACACGCCAACCCTTGTATTCTAAGTTCACTTTTAATCATTCATTTAGAAACCCTTATTATTTAAAACATTATATCAAACCAATAGTGAGAGTCAACCAAAATCCATTAAACAAATGGGTTTCAATAATATAAATTTAACAAGATTTATCATTGAAAATAATAATAAAAATAATTTTATAAATCCAATCCTTCAAGTTCTAGAATAATTGGAGAGAGAGATAGAGAAAATACACTTAACTTGAATGAAATATGTTTACAAAGTAGCACACTATGATTTTGGTATATCCAGATTCCTTATCTATTTCCTTCAATGGATCTAAATGAAATCTCATCAAAACATAAACCAAACCCCACTACAAGAAAAATGATTTATACCAACAGAAATTTATTGACAGGTAATATATCTGTTTGTAAAAATGGGTAATTCCAATAGATATTAACTTTTATTGGTATTAATTTTAAGTACCAACAATTATTCTTACCAACATATATATCTGTTGATATTGATCAGTCAATACCAACACATCTTCTAGCAACGGTTAAATCTGTTTCTTTATCATACTAATACCATCAATTTTTTTACCAACACATGAATTTGTTAGTAATAATAATATTGACCAAAAAATCATTTACCATAAATAATAAAATATTACAACATTAACAACAAAGATTTTATCAATAACCAATTAATATAAACCAATTGTTTATGTATTATTATTTTTTCGACCAAAGTTAATATCCATTTTTTAGGTCTTATTAAAAATATTCCATTCAATCATTTTAATTTTTAATTTTCCCTAAATATAAATAGTGTATATATTTTTTAATTATATTAATTTAATAAACATTAAAATATTTTTAAAAAAACAATTAAAATAATTACGATATTTCATATATTGACATAAATGTTTTATAATCTCTATATACACGATAGTTTAATCTTTATATTTAAATTTAATAAATATAATAAAATATGACAAAAATAATTTCAAAAAATTAATTATTTAAATTTAATAATTAAGAAATGTAACAATCAACTGAGTAATATTATTTTATTAATAATTAATATCAACATATTGATATTTTATTTTATATTATAAAATAAATTTTTTATCTTTTATAATTATTTTACCGTTCAAGCATACATATATTATAAGTTTATTTTTAAATAATGAATGATATTTATTATTATTTTGATTTGATTTGATTTTTTAAATATACCACCCATATTGAACCCTAATTTCACACCCACCTGCTTCCTCTGCAACTATCGCTGCCCTCGGTCATCCCCGTCGCCTCCTCCGTGACTCTCCACCGATGCCACTCCCCCACTCAACCACAACCCGCCACATTCTTTTAGAGACTATTGCGCTATCCTTATCTTCATCACCAGAAGACCCCTACCGTCCCCGTTCGACCCTGTCATCACCGACCTTCATCGTTAGACTCATGTCGTCGCCGACCTTCCCCGTTCGATTCCAACCACCCCCGGCCTTCCCCACGTGACCTTGCCAGCATTGTTTTTGGCCTCTCCCTCTGGCCCTATCGATCAGTAGTGATGTATTCCCTAGTATTTATTTAGTTTAATCCCCTCCCTCTGCCAAGATTGAGAATGGGGTGGATAAGTTTTAAAGGATGAATCTATCCAAGAGATCGAGGCTGTCCCAATCTCGCATCGAGGAAGATCTCATCACGCCGAAGACGGAAGCGAGGCTGAGTGATAATTGGGAAAACGAAAATCCTAAAATGTCTAGATATAGGTGTGATCAATATAAAACGAAGAAAATGAATTTGGTTCGTATATTGTCAAGTGGTGTTGAATGAACCAGAGGGAACTAGATCTATTCATCTTGGTATCTTGCTGAGTAAACTGCATCGAACCAAGGATGTGCCGATTGAATCTGACAATAGACTTACCAAGGATTGGAATCGAGATGGATCTTGAGTGAGGTGAAATTTATCAATAGTTAACAAAACATGATTTGAAGTTAGTAGAAAATGAGATCTCGAGCAAGAGTTGAAACTAGATTTGGGGTTTTAGATGTTCCCCATGCGATCACGGTGAGATCCAAATTCGTGAGGTGTGACTGAAGAATTTGGGAAATACCAAAATTACTGAAATCAGGAATGCATGCTTGAAGAGAATTTTGAAGTCAACCGAGCAGTGAATTACTGGATCAGTTTGCCTGATTTAGTAGATTATGCAAGTCATTGAAATTTGATATCGCTTAAATGAGTTTTAGATGAATTTTTGAGAAGATGAATGCTCATGGGATGTTTCTTGTGCAGGGTCAAAGTTGGCAAGGTGTTGTGAATTTATAGTGCACTGGTTTGAGTATTTAGTGTGGAGGAATGATTGATTTGAGGTAGAGGCGGTGAGGTAATGTTGTTCAAATAGTTCTTGAGTTATGCTTGATAGAGGTGAGTTCAATATGTATAGCCTATGATCAAGGTTGGTTGTGATTCATTTTTCATGATGATTAACCAGGGGAACGTGTCTTGAGAATTATTAGAAATTAATGCTCATGTTCATGTGGCAGTTCTGTGAAGTGTTTTTGAGTAGCAAGGACAGTGACTTAAAGACAAGGAATTAGTTCTTTTATGTGTCTGTCACACAGCAGAGGTGATTTTGAGAGGATATGATCTAGCTGGAAAATAAAATATGTTCTCTGGACATTCTAGAGGAAGAGACTGAGGTAAGAGCAGACAACAACTCACATCCAGAGCGGATTCATTAGGAGCACATCATAGAGAGATACAAATTCTTCTAAAGGAGATGAAGATTGAAGAAATACACAGATTAGTGAATGAATGTGATTTTAAGTTCTTCAAAACATTTATCATTGTATGAAAGGTAAAAAATGAAGTTGTAGGTGAATTAAAGTTTGAGGGGAAAACAGGTTAAGCAAAACTCTTCTTGATATCAATGAATGTTTAGAGGTAAGCACAATCTTCATACAATTTTAAATTCTATCAGTGTACGATGAAAAAAGTTGAGTGTATGCTTTCATTGTTTCATTTACTCTTGTTTCAATTCACTCTCTTATTTCAAGTTGTGTTACTTAATCTTGAATTTTCTATGGCACCATCAAGAGGAATTCCTCATGCTGGATAATTTGAATTTCTTAATTTTTTTGCATGAAAACACTTCATCTTCACCAATTTTAGATGGTGAAAACCAATCCATTAAAATATTTCACGGAAGGCTATGAACACCAAATCTACACCCACCAATAAATTAATTATAATGACAAAGTAAAATTACATGCATAAATATATATTTTTCATTCTAGTTTCACTATGCCCTAGATTTAATGATTTGTTATCTTTGTAAGTATGGATTTTTAAGCTCATTAGCACCACACTTAACCAAGCACGGTGGTTCTCATTATGTATTGTTAACATAAAATGAGATAGAGTGGGTTTTTACTTTCATGTTAAAGTAAATGTGGTTGTATCGACTAAATGAAGAATAAAAACCCAAATTTCTTGGTACAAATCCAGGTGATTTATTTATTAAAAATTGTATATTTTTATACATTATACATATCTAATTTATGTATCGCAAGTTTTTACATACCATCATATTTAAAATTTTCATACTTTTATGCATACCATCTTCATCTATCACCCTTAACATTGCCTTTTCCTTATCGTTTAGGGTTCTGAAAGTGGATTGGAGTGAATAAGAGCATGCTCGACATATGTGGCTCTCCATCCACCATAGCTATAGATGCTTTGTCGTCTCCTTCATTCACTCAATGTATTGATGTTTAAATATTTTTATTTTATATACATATCTTTGTTTAATTAAATATCTGTTTCACTCAACGTATTAATGTATACATCACAAGTTTGATCATTTTTTTATCTTATGGTTATTATTTCCATTGGTTAGATAATTATTTTGTTGTGGTCATTGGGTGGTATTTTTAACCATGGACTTATTAATGTCTATCATGACTAGTAAATTTTTTCACTAATTTTATTTCCTAACGGTTTGTGAACAAAAATGAATTTTAGGTTACTAGTTTAGTTTTTGTTTGTTCAAGTTTAATTGTCTCTGTTTTTCTCACTCTGCCCATAAATTATGTTTTTTAGTAAATTGAGAGTGATAGGTGTGAACCATTCACACTTATTCATCGATTTTGAAACTTCATCCATGTTTCACATTGATTCACTCCTTAAGGATCAAATTTTAGGTAAGAGCAGGAATGTCCATTGCCCAGTTCAAGCCAGCTTCCATTGCCCAGGTATGCTCATTGCCCAGTTTGTGCCCATTTCCTTGGGATACCCATTGCCCATTGCCCATTTCCCAGTTCACGCCTATTTTCCATTTTCCATTTTCCATTTTCCATTTCCCATTCTCAGTTTACACCCATAACTTAGGTGGCCCATTTCCCATTTCCCAGTTCACACCCATTGAGATGTCAACTGGAATGATGAAAAATGTTAACTATACAAATCATTTTTTTATACTTCCATGTATTTCTATTTTGGTTTCAATTCATATAGATATTTTTCAATGATTTGTGAGTATGATCTTAGGTTGTTTTGATGTAGATATTGGAGCTGAAGGGTGTGTCATATCAGTGACATGAGGTTTCTCACTGTTACTAGAGCAGACTCGATTTGTTTCTTACAAAGTTGGAGCTTGATAGTAGTGAATTGAGGTTTATCATTGGAGCTGAAGTTGGATCGCGAGTATCGGGGCATGGATGAGTTTCTGGTGCTCATTGGTCTTTGGTGTTGGAGCTGACTCACTATTATGGAGTGTTGGAGCTGACTCGCTGGCTGGTCCCTGGTACTAGAGCTGACTCGCTGGCATGACATGGATGGTGGGCGTGGATCCTGTTGGGGGGTGGATCTTGTTTGGGGGTTGTATTAAATTTCATTAGTAATATAATTAATTTTTTAATAAGTGTGAAAATATTCTTTTGTTTAACATTATGATAAATTAATAAATATAATATTAAATTTTAATAAAAATAAAAAATATATTTTTTATTCAAATGTAATTTATAAATAGATATTAAATGTTGATAATATTATTACCAACAGAAAAAAAAATTCATTAAAACCTGTTGCTAAACATTTTAACCAACACATATATTATCTGTTGATATTATTATAATTGTAACAGAATGATTTTAACTGTCGCAAAAACATTTAGCGACAGAGTTTTTACCGACAGTTTAGTGACAGGGACATATGTGTTGGTAAAATGTTTTACCAACAGATAAGGTACTTTTACCAACATATATTCTCCTATTGGATAAAGTGAAATATTTTGTAGTGCCCTAGATTTATCCATGAAAGATCCAATCTAAGTTCATTTCCAAGAGAATATGGTAAGATCATGAAGGAGAATGTATAAATGGATACTTACCTTCAATTTATAGATTTAATGCACCAATATTTGTTTAAATCATTATCCAGATCAAGAGGAATCACCAATATCATATAGAGGTGGGTTTACAGTCAAGATCATAGAAAAAAGGTGGAAGAATGAGGTTTTTAGGGGAGTTTTTTGGGTTAAAATTGCAATTTTAGGATTTAATTAATTATGTCTCATGGTTAGGTTGTACATTTTACCGAATCATGCACCAACCATATGGGCACCACTTTCTAAAAACTCCCAAATCATGTGGTTTTTCTATCTGTTTTGAAAATCCATACATCAACCATATAAAATTCATATGTCCCATTTCACACGATTACCAAGGAAATCAACACAGTTTACCCTAACTGTGCACTAACCATGCACCTTATTCTGTATTTCCTCAGACTATCACATGGTTACCTGGGGAATTCTCATGGTTTCCCCTAAATATTCACCTTTTAAACTTATTCCAAAACTCTCTAAAATATCCCAAAAAATTATTGAGTATAATAATAAAAAATATATATATTAAAACACATAAAACAACAACACATACCTTAAACTGGGGGTGTTTCATCAAATATCCCACCCTGATACTCAGGTTGTATGATCCCTTGTCTATGATTAGATTGTAGATAGAGTCATGTATCCTCCATGGGGCCTTGGGTTGCAATCCTATATTCCTTTTTACATAGGTAGGTTCAAGTATCATTTTACCTTCATTCATGGTGTGATATCCCCTTCTATAGGATAGTACAGATGGGGTTTGGTATCCCTCTAGGGCCAAGGGCATGATCCAATATCTATGAGTAGAATTTCCTTGACTAAGGTGTCTTATAGAGAGGTTTATATTTCATTTATTCATTTCCTATGAGGTATCATAGAACTCTTTCTCAATGCTATAGATTCTTGAAGCCACGTGAATAATTTTGAATGTTTGACTAGCTATGAGGTTTGAGACATTACTAGATGACTTGTATCCTTCTATGAGCATATATGGGCTATCCTTTCTTTACCCTCTATTTTTTGTTTAGTTTTTACTCTCTTTTGAAGCTAAATTCTTGGTGATTTTAGGGTATCCTATTTTTTATGCATATACTCACCCCAATATAGACTCTTCCCATGCATGTCGTGTCTTATGTAGATGACAGGTTGTTCAATAAAGATGTAGGTGGACCTGGTATGGGTGGTGCATAGTAGTGATTAGTGGTTTTGATAGTAATACTATGGTCAAACATGGAGGTTTAATGTTGAAATAATATTCTCCCTAGTTTTTAGTTTGGATCTAATTTCAGGTTTTCTGGCATTCATTTTCCCAACTTACTTTGGTTATATATATTTTTACTCTGTTATGGGATATTAGAGGTTATTCATGCATTTATTATTCAAATTTTTACTTATTCCTTACTTAGGTGTCTATGGAGATACTTGTGTGTGTACATGTACATTAGTCTAAGCACTTCCCTCTGTATGCTATGTCTACTCGATGCTAGCCACCAGCCCTTATCCTATTGGAGGTGGGCTTAGGGTAGCACTCTCGGCTTACCACTAGCCAGGTGAGCCCTAGGGGTTGTGTCAGAGTGTTATAAGAGCCTAGGTTATCCTAAGATGGATTTTGGAGTTAGAATATTCATGATTATTGGTTTGTAATTTAGGGAAATTGTTTTAAAGTTTCTTGAGTTTGGATCTTGGTCTAGAGACCCCAGTGTTGGTATA
Organism: Viscum album; assembly: GCA_963277665.1. Classification (NCBI taxonomy): domain Eukaryota; kingdom Viridiplantae; phylum Streptophyta; class Magnoliopsida; order Santalales; family Viscaceae; genus Viscum; species Viscum album. The sequence goes on along the minus strand of OY728141.1, from coordinate 1,363,857,241 downwards.
TCAGTCAATGTATCTATACACTGGGATTATGATAAACCATTTGTTCAATCAATACACTGAGACACTATTTCCATGGAAACAATGGTATATGAATTATATAGGAATGGATTGTTCTTTTCATGTCCTTCTTAATTCAGAACCCCAGATATACACTTTTTACAACTATATATCTTGACTATTGTAGGATACCTCTATATAGATAGTCAGCCAAGATTTTTTAACAAGATCACAATGATGATCTTCTTAGTAATTAGGCCTTATATTAAGGGACTATTCATGAGATATTTCCTATGGGTGGATAGTAGGAGGTATATCCACCCTTTGAGTAGTGATCTGAACCACCTTCGATAGTGTAGGCTAATATTTTTGCTTATGATGAGAAGTGGGTAGTTCAAAAAGTAAATGATGATGAAGTACTTAAGATGATAACATTTCATGAGTTCTAGAGGAAAATTTCACCCAAGTTCCAGGGTGATATAGACTTATGGGTATCAGAGGTTTGGCTAGATTCGATGGTTTAAGTATTTTTTCTAGTTTAGAACACTCCTGACTAGATGGTTGTGATTATAGTTGGACTTTTTCATGGAATAGCAAGGCATTCATGGAAATTAGTGAATCCAACACATGATAAGATGAATCTTCCCTAGGTCAAGTTTGGGAACCTCTTCTAGGATGAGTATTTCCTAGTGAATCTTATCCAAATTCAATTTTTATTTTAAACCAGAATACACTTTTAAGGTAAAAGTGAGAAACCCCAGGAGAAAAAAAAGTTATTAAAGGAAAACTTAAGCCTATTAGCATGATTATCCTTAATGAGATTACAAGAGAGAGAGATTACCGGTGCTTCTGGATTATCCTGTATAAGTTATTCAAAGCGGCGTGCCAGTCTGTCCCACGCATTCATAAAATCGTCTTGGTTGATTTTCCCCGCATTAAAGCCTCTAACCAAGATTAGATTCTGCTTGGCAATCCAATCAGTCTGCTCTCTATTGGTGTCCACCCAAATTTTTCTTAGCATTATCTTGTCACCATCTTCATTGGAGTCATTAAGGACAAGAGAATCCACCTCCATAACTTCTCCATAGTGAAGAAGAAACTCTAATGGTTGAACAACATCCATGCCTATCTTTTGTGGGACATTCCTATCAGGATCAACCCTGGATACCATAGTCTCAACACTAATAGCATTATTATTACAGTTGGAAATACCTTCCATCACTTGGTCCTTCAACTTCCTGGAAGATCGAGTCTTCAATGGTGAAGGCAGATAAGAATAGTCCTTTCGGCCTTTCTTGCCTCTACGTTGTCCCTTCCTCCTCCGCGGGCTGTAAACATCACTATCCTGGACTTCCTGAGCAATAACTCCTGAAAAGTGACTGGATAAGTCATCCCCAAACTCCTCTCATGGGATCCCCTACTCCTTAATGAATATTTCCCCTCGGTCTACCTCCTTAGCAGGCCCTTCGTTCGCCAGACTCTCAAAACGATTACTCAGATTCATAGTTGGCGCCACTCTTCTTGGTCTTGAAATGTTCCTTGGAATTGGCTCAACCTGGGAGGCCTCACATTCAATGACAAAAATTCATGTATGTAAAACCTCCACATAGAAAAACTTACAACATGCAGGCCTTTGAAAAGACTTTCCTTGATTACTACCAGGGACTTGAACAGGAGCAGCATCCTTTGCCGCTCCCAGTTCAGCATGTCCCAAAAATCCTTGCACCACAGGAGATCCAATACCCAAATCATACCTCAGGAGATTGAAGACATTAAGAACGAGGGTATTTCATCCTGGAGGATCCCGTTGAACAGCCTTAACCATGGCTGTGCTAGGACCTGCATCTGAACCATCCAGACTAGCAAAGACATTAGCAGCAACATCCAACATCCCAATAATAACAAAAGAGGAGAAGTGGGCTCCCCCTCCATCACCACAGAATTCACCTATGGGCCAGGAAGGAACGGTCGCGCCTCTAAGCGAAGGGGAATACCACTGCTTGGTGGGTTGACAGTAGAGACCCTTGACTTATCCGAGCTACGAGGCAAATGACAATTAGATTGCAGGTGCCCGAGACGAAAGCACGAACTGCAGAAATTGAACCAATTTTCAAAGACCACTGGTTTTTGAAGACAAATTTATTCACAAACCTCAAACAAGAAAATTTCTACTGGGGGCTTTGAAATATCCACTTCCACACAGATGCGAGGAGATATCAGATGACACAGTGAATGAGAGCGCTATTTTAATGCAAGTAACCTCCTGACGAGGTTACCCAGCATCTCCAGAATAGCGGGATTTTGGAATGGAAGAGGGAGATATGGGAATCTTACCCAAATCGCTGCAAGTGGGATGTCGCATTTCTGGTGGAACTCATAACTCCATATGAGTAGGAAGAATCAGGATCCATCATAAGAGCGCGGACCTTTGGACCATGCCGAAGCTAGATCATCGGCACAATCGAAGCGAATAAGGAAGTGACGAGAGTCCAGAATCCCAACTACAATGCAGTTCTTTATGGGCCATGCGTTGTTTATGAACCTGTCAAAGTGGTCGAGGGACGGTTGTCGACGACCAAAATGGGTGATGAGGGACAACCCATTGAGCGAAGAATCCTCCAAGAACTTCTGAAGAGAAATCGGAAGCAAAGGAGCACCATTGTAGAGGGTAAGGACTTTCAGGAAAAGGGGGATAAGAGGGAAATTTGGGAGTGAGGCAGGGTTAGTGAAGGGGGAGAACACCGGTTGAGGTTGGGTGACGAGCGGGATGGCCATCGTCGCCGCCCAAGGGGCAAGTACGCGACTAGGGTTCCATGCGAAGGGGGGTGAACGGGACGGTCAACTGCTATTAAATCTTCATTTGGTGCATATCCAAGAAATCCTCTAGTTGTGATAGGGAAGCATGTTTGTGACTGAGCATGCATTGAGTTCCTCACATGATACTCTCTTGACATGGTTTGTGATGGATACTTTTTGAGCATGGATGTTTGAGAGAAACCTTTGTATTAATGTTCAAGATAGAGTGGTAAATATTTATATTTCCACCTATTCTATATTTTTGGAGTATGCCACAATGGTAGAGAACTTTTTAATGTAGTATCCACAGTCAGTAGCAGTTGATAGTGGTCACCCAGGAGAAAATATCATAGCAGTAGGTGGACAGTGGTGAACTTTGGGACATAGACCCTTAAGTCTCTATAAGGTGTAGTATCATACTATAGGATCAATGTCTTAGGGATTGTATACAAGATATAGCCCACTAGGTAAAATTTGTTTCTTTTATTATAATGTTAAATGTTATATTACTCAGGAATATCTAACCTTCTGTGTAGTAGAGGTTGGAAAGGAAATGGATGGACCACTGCGTAATAGATAGTAACACAACTAGGTACCTACAAGAGGTGGTTGGGGAGATCCAAAAATAGGATAATTTGGTAGAGGATCTGGAGGAACTATAGGAGTTGGTCGATGTTATGACCTAATATTACCACTACCACATACAAGTGGTCCACTCCAAACTCTGAGAGCTAGCAGTTAGGGGCATGGGAAGTTGAGCATTATCACCCACAGGATCCCAGCATGATTATAGGAATGATATATGTTCTTTAAAATTATCATCAATTTTAGTAGACATGGGTTTGATCCATTACTTTCTAGACTTATACCTTTTTTCAAGAACTAGATATTCTAGCAGAGATTCTTTCCAGACCCTTGCAGTTGGAGACTCCTACTAGAGGGGATTTTGTTATCACACTTTTCTATTAGTAATGTGACTTTGCTCTTAGAGAGGATAACTTATTATAGGATATATTTTTGGCTGGATGAATCCATATGATTTAATTATTGGTATAAAATTTCTATTTGTATTCCCTACGCAGATTAATTATTTTGGAAAAAGGATACAATGTAATCAAGTTAACAAGAAGAGATTTTTATTCACTGGTGAGAAGGAATTATAGTTAGAGTGGATTAGGCTCATGTATAGGAGGTTACAACTGATTTCCCATTAATTAATTATCTTTATTTTTTTTGGAACAGACTCATTAGATTTTTGGTTCCCTATAGTAGTGGATGAGTATCTAGATGTATTCCCTGAGGACATACCTAGTTTACCGCCTCATTGGGAGAATGACTTCCGTATTTAATTTCATCTTGTGACTAATCCAATATCTTTAGTGATGCATTGGATGACCCTCACTGAGCTTTGAAATTTGAGGGTACAATTAGAGGGCCTTCAAATGAAAGGATTTGTCAAACCATGATTTCCCCCTAGGAAACTTTGATATTATTCACCTAGAAGGTGGATGGAAGCCTAAATTTGTGAATGGATTGTCATGTTATAAATTAGGTAACCATAAAGAATAAGTTCCCACTACTAATAATTAATAACATGTTTGATTATCTGAAGGGTAAAAATTGTCTCTTAGAGATTGAGCTCTGGTTAGGTTATCATTAACTATAGGTTCCTAAGAAAGTTGTACTGAAGATGGAATTTTTATGTTTCTACAGTCACTATGAGTACCCATTGATTTCCTTCAGCATGAAAAATTCCTTATAAGTGGTTATGGGGCTCATTAATTGGGCATTCTAACCTTTCCTAGACCAGTTTGTAGTGTCCTTTATCAAATAAATTCTCATTTACTCAGTATCAGAGGTGGATCATATAGAGAATATGAGGATAGTTTTGGACATATATTGAGAGAATAAGTTGTATAGGAAGCCCTAAAAGTGTCAAATCTATATTAGAGAGTGATAAGACATTATTTCCATACATTTTATCTTTAATTTCAAATATTTTAAACTCATTATTTTGAGAAAATTTCATGTTTTTATCATAAGTTGTTGTTTTAGGATTAATCTAGAATTTATTTGATAAATATATTAAATATTAAGTTTAAATTGATTATTTAATCCTTTAAAATTATTAGCATAAATCTTAAATTTATTTCTATATGTTTTATTTATTATTTTAGGTATTTGGAGTGCATTATAAATAATCAAAGAAGTTTTGAGATGATTTGGAGGATTCTAGAAATTCTAAAGAACCATAGAAAAAAATTAGTCTATGTAGAATAATTCCATATATGTGAATTCACCCATGTATGAGAATTTTCCAACATGAATCTAGCCATGTTGGAAAATTTACCACATAATATAATTCTAAATAAGTAAATTTTCAACAACATGTAAGAATTAAAATTTGCAGTGATCCATGTATCAAAATCATTCACGTATTGGAATTTTAGAGCTAGCATGCATGGAAACATTATACTACATCATCATCATCCATGTAAGGTAATCCCTGTAGGGTATTTTTAGCTACGTAAGGTAATTCTTCAGCTGTATAGGATCACTCTACAACCGCGAATAAAGATTCTCTTACACTTTGAGCCAAATCCTTTGGCTCCCACATCAACATAAATGAAATTAATTAGAGATGATCACATTGGTTAATATATACATACTACTTTGATCAAGAATCAAGGAAGGGATCCACGAATTCTATGGAAGATCAATTCACATGAAAATTTCTGGCATGAGGAAAATAGAAACCTTCAGAATTCAAAATGATTAGATTATAAATGTTTGACCAGTAAATTAAAATAATAAAATTGTATTCCTTTAAGAGGTTAGGATTGTGAAATATATTAGGGAATGATCACAATCGATAGAGGACTCTTTCTCTTATACCCATGGTCACATTCTACTATTTTCATTTCTTTCTTTCTTTTGATTCAGTTTTAGTTTGTAATGATTTTCTATTCTCATTCCTTATTTGTTTTCCATCATATAAAGGGATAAACTTTGATTGATCGAGTAAGTGAAGATAAAAAACATTTTAAATGCTTGAGTTCATGCACTTCATAGAATTAAATCCTTTATTTATTATATTAAACTATTTTAAATACTCAAATTTCAGTCTTTATTATCAAGTGAAATCATATTTGGTGTTGGATTACGATAATATCAATGATCCATTATATTTCCTCACCATGTTTTAGTTTGTATATTATGGAATGGGCTAAATCTGGGTGGTGAAGTGCCTAGATATTGTCATCACATGTGAAATTGGTAGTGGGGACTTTTGGTTGTTTAGGAATAACAAGACCAAATTGGGAAATTCCTAAGTTAACTATTATGACCCTTTGCAACACTATCACACTATAAAGGAGGATGGAACAATCTGAGATCTCATTTAGGTATATTATCACCATAACCATTTGGTCAATGGAGAGAGAAGAAGTGATTGTGGAATCTCTAACTTCCCAACCCATAGAATAATATTGGAAAATTATCAGAACCAAGATAGCATTGTAATAGGTTTATCCAACCTTAACATGATCGAATTCATATAAATTGTTTTTAAAAAAAATTAATTACCTTATTCATTCTCAAATCTATAATACAAATCAGAACCCATTATCTTTGATCAAACAAAAAGTGACAACAAATTTTTGTGTACACTCCTCTCTATGAGAAACCTATATTACCACTATAACTATATTTAACTTAGTAAATAAATTGTTTTTCCATTCCCAATGACAAGGAATACATAAAACTTGGAATCATTTCCATAGAGGTAGTGTCACAAAAAATACTAATTTTAACCTTTAATGAAATGAACATATTAAAAAATATTAATTTAATTTGATCCTAAAATTGAAATATCTTTAACTAGACTATGAAATTAAACTCAAAAACAAACTTTGTAGAAATTTTTATCACAAACTCAAGTGAAACCACCAGTATTCACTCTGAGACTGAAGAAATTACTAGTGATCCCAACCAAACCCTTAAAGATATATGTGCTCTATAATTTTATAATCAACACAACCAACTAACTATACCCTAATTACAAAATTATTTCATATTAAAAATTGGATTAGTCTAAATTGTTCCCAAGTTTCATAGTCTTTTAGGTGAAGATACCAATAGAAACATACAAGCATTCACTCATGTCTACTCAAATTTGAAACCTCACAGAGAAGATGAAGAATAATTCAAGTGGAGGAAATTTCCCTTTTCACTGGAAGTATCTTCCAAAGAGTGGTTGTGTAACTTACATATAAGATATATCCATGACTGGGATGATTTACAAAAACATTTCATGCAAAAAAATTTCCCACCTCAAAAAGTATGATAATTAGAAATAATATTTATATCAATATACCAGCATCTATAGAGACTATACATTAATAATAACAGAGGTTTAATAAGCTGTGTGCTAGTTATCCCCATTAAGTTTTCAATGAAAACTGTTTCTATGTGTTATTCTTCCAAGTTTTGTTTGACATTGATAGAAACCTGCCAGATGCATTATCTTGAGGAGCCTTGATTAAAAAATCTATATCTGAAGCCAAGGTATTGAATAAGAAGATTTCATATAACTCACAACAATTCAACAAAATTGGTATTGGAATAAGAGGAATTCACAATGTAAGAACTTCTTATTCATCACCTTTACTAGAAACTAGAATTTAAGAGCTAACCATTTTTGTGAGACTGATGGATCTAAATAAAGCCAATAAAAAACCTAAGGTGTATGTTTTATTCTCATCTTCTAATAATTATAATAACTAGTTTGATGGATTTTAAGTAATGGAAGGTTGTGTTGAAGCCTTTTAGATATGAAAATTACAAAAAAATGAGGGATGGATAGATTCTAACTAAATCTGGTTTAGATTTAGAAATCAGTAAAACTATACCACACCTCCTATCAAAATAAATACTCAAACCATACATTATTCCAAAAAAACTAGAAGTATCAAAACTCACCACCCTTCCATAAAACTTTTAACACCCTGATATTTTAAAAGGATTTAATGTTCGATATCATATACAACGTGCAACACCGAGCATAAACAAACTACAAAATACTATTGTTTAAACATGAACATTATAACCTTGACATTGAATTGGAGGGTATGAATAGTATTAAAAAAATTCTGAAATATATATAAAGGACCTAATCAATATAAATTCATTGATTAGTTCTTTGTAAATAATCACTCAATTTTCATTAAAGTTGGTTTGTGCTTCAGAAATATGTTTTCTTTAAAAATGTTTTTTATTTATTATTGTGAGAAAATGTTATAATTAATTTATAAAACTTATATAAATTGTATTTTATAAAAATAATATTATTTTTTAAATCAAAATATCAAAATTATCTTAGGGTTAATTTTTTGTATTTCTCTAAAAAGATTGATTTTCTTGTGAATAGTGAAAATTACTGATATTTATTGAAAACTGTTTTTTTTTTCAAGCATTTAAAAAGTTCCATTTTTTAAAATTATTTAAAGATAAAACTAGTTATATTATATTATTACTAATAAAATTAAGTTTATTGAAATCAATTTCATGATTTCATTTGGTATAAAAACATTTTTATACATAAAAAATGCATTTTTCTAAAAAATTGTTTTTCATTGTGTTTTGAGTTTTGATTTTAAATTAATTATTACACTTATAGAAATTTAATTTCATAAAATTGATTAAATATTTGGAATAATTAGGTTCAAATTTTCTAAATAGGACCCTTTAATTTTTGGTTAATTTGAATAGTAATTATGGTAAAATTTATCACCTTAGTAAAGGGTAAATTAGATTAATCTAGGTTAAAACTAAGTGATATTGTCATAATATTTCATATTAATCATTACTAGATGAATTAAATTTTACCCATATAAACTTTGTATCTAAATTTAATTATTTAATGGACATTTCTCCATGAGAATGACCAATATAATATTTAAATCAAATAAAGTTATAAAATGTCACTCTTTTAGTTTTAAATATCTCCTATGTGTTCATAGAGAGACAAAATAAAGTTATGAATCAATATGAACATATATTTTAAGATTAATTAAATTATTTTAATTATGTAAATATATTTATAATTTTTATTAATTATATAATAATCTTAAATTCTTATGCAATGCTAATGCGGTATTTCTTTAATTAATAGAAAAATAGGATAAAAGATTTTTAAAATGATACAAATAATATAATTTGAATGAATAAATGAGTCCCACTAATTTTACAGATCTATATGACATGTTAGGGAAGTTTTAAATTATTATATTCTAATTATTATTTTTCTTTATGCATTTAAATTCATAATAAATGAATAGTTCCAAAAATGACATTAATGATATTTTATAATAAATAATTTTTATTAAATGATTAAAAATTCATAAATATATTATATTCGGACATGGTAATGTAATATGGTTTAAAAAATCATCCATGGTACAATTATGGGTTGTTTTTCCTCATATTGTAAACTTCTTGACCCTTAAAGGGTGAAATTTTTTAATATTGTGATAATTATCAAAAGGGTTAATGGAGATTAAAACTAAAATACAAGGGTGAAAATACAATTAAAACCTCTAAAAATTTTATTTTATGAGATAATTTAGATTAATATTTATCCTATATTGTAATTATATTAATTTGGATCCATTTTTACATGAAATATAATTAATATTAATTTAATATTTTAATAAATTCCAAGAATGCCCCTCCCCTCACTTATAAAAGGACATACCTTATCTCAATTATTCACACCACTTTGATCCAAATATATTAACAAAATCCTACCCATTTATCTTATAAACACCCATATAAAAGTTATGGATGTTCTTTTCATTCCAAAATACCAAATCTAAGTCACCTAAGAAGAGATCTAAAGGAAGTCTACCTAAGAAAAGGTAATCGTCATTACCGAGTCTTTCAAGTTTATTTATTCTTATAATTACTCTTAGAGTGTTGTAACCATCCTAATATAATAAATAAAGTATCATAAATATACTGATATGTTATTATGATTATTTTATAATTATATTTCATCTCGTTTCTATCCTATTAAAAGTGAAAACATAGCTTGTGCGTATGTGTGGACTACCACCTCCACGAAGTGATGTGATCCGTTTTTCATTTACACTTTACATGTATGGTAATAAGGATATATTTAATGAATATATATGATATATATGATATGTATGATATTTTAGAGTTTAATTATTATTTAAATTTACTTTTTTCATCCATCAAAAAGTGAAAACAACATTCATGCATACGTACAGCTTACCGTCTCTATGAACGGTGTAATTTATTTTTCTATCTATATATTTTATAGATTACTATAAATACATATATAATGAATATATATGATATTTATATCAATTTTAAAATTATTTAGATGATGTAACCATGATAAAATTAAAAGGACAAAAACTACCAAATAAAAACATACATGCAAAACGAAGTAGTTATTACCCAGAACAGTGATTTTAACAAATATTTGGTAATAAACGGGTGATAAAAGTTTATAAGTAAATAATATATGATATTGTTTATATTAATATGGTTTTATAATATATTTATAATATATTTATAATAAATATATTTATTATACAGTAGTTTTTGACATGTATAAAAGAAATTAGACCTGATATAAGGGATTATTTCATAATCTCATCGTTATTCAGGATTTTTTATGTTTAAGTCTCCCTTTGGGGAATTATTTGATATTTATATAATAAAAAAATACTTTACTATCATATGTTTATTTATTAACTTGTAAATTAATATTACAATTTTTCTTTCTCTAATACTAATTGAGGGAAAAAAATTAAGAAAAGATGACTTTATTTCTCTCTTCGGTCAAAAATCATTTTTCTTCCATATCCATTATTTATAAAAGTATTTTCAAAAAAAATTAAATTATTAAAATTATTTATTAAATATATTTTTACCCATGTTTGACTTCTTACAAAATAAATTAAAAAAATATTCTTCCAATTTTTTGAATGTTGTACTTTTTGACCTTTTTACAACAATGTGAAATGAATGATTTTTTAACTTATACAAAATAAAAAAAAAATCTCATTATAATGAACACTCAATGATTTGAAGCTTACTTTAAAATTTTACAGTTTTATTTTCAAATAAATTTTTTCCTTGATATTTGGGGAATATTTTATACTTTAAATAAGTGATTTCAAAGTGAAAAGGGTATTTTCCTAAAGAAAATTTCCAATGGTATTTTTAAAGTATTTTAATCTATGTAAAAACATTTGTTGAATATTATTTTGTGGATATAATATAAATATACCATCCAACTTATTTCTATGGATATTTTTATGATCAGTTTGACTAGGTTTTTATTATTTTGATACCATTTACCATATTACTCTAGATGTGTTAAGAGTATGTTTATTGATTGGGTAAATTATTAACATTTCATATTCTTGTTTTTCAATTTGAATGTTTATGTTGATTATGTTTCAGCCATTTTATATGAGGAATTAATTGGTCTTATTAAGTGATGGTAAGGGCCCATTGTAGCCTCTCAATGCATCGCTAGGTCTCATGAGACATACTATCTTGGGTATTTGTTCAAAGCATTATCCATTTATGTAAGATGTCTTGGAAGGAGGCATTAAAAGTATATTTATGACGTCTAAAATTATGCATTCCCTCATTATGTGATTAAATATTGATGTCCATGTGATTATTTTATTATTTTTTATATCCATGTATAAGTTTCATGATCATGTCATTAATTATATGTAATTATTTGATCATAATTTATTTCTTGAATATTCTTATTTATGATCAAGATATTGATTAATGGAATGTATTTTCAATTATTTACCTTTACATATTGATTATTCCTTATGTATTTAGGATAGATTTCATTGTATGTATACCCTTACTGAGTGTTCTACCTCACCTATTTCTTATGCTTCCTTTCCCTAGGATTCTAATAAATGTTATATAATTGATATGTAGGGATATTATAAAGGTAATAATGTTGTTATCAAAGGAATTACTATGTTGTGTTTTAATTTTTCAAATGTAATGTGAAATTCAAGTATGTATATATTTTTATGAGACTACTAATGTATTTTATCCTTTGGGATCTGATTCCTTGTATCTAGAACCAATGTAATAAAATAACTACCGACTCTGGGTTAATAGGGTCAAGGTATTTACAGTTGGTATTAGATAAATTTTAGTAGAAACCTTGAGAACTGGATTTAGGAAAACATAGATTAGGAAAAATAAACCTATGACTGGATTTAGGATAACATCCTAAAGCTTTTTTATAGTATAGATCATGCGGTTTACCCACTATGATTATTGTTTCTCATAATATACTTTTTGGTTTTATTCAATGGCTAAAACCATAACAAACTATGTTAACATTAAATGTGATGGAAAATGTGGTGATTATGAGAAACCAAATGGGATTATGACTAGAGGGAAAGATATTGTGATTATTAATAATAAATCATCATGATATATGATTAAAAACTTGAACCTTAACTAACTCTCAGACTCACCAAAGAAGAGTAGGATATATTTTGTTAATATCTTTGGTAGTGGCGACCACAGAGGAAAGAAGCGCTCAATTTTCTTCATGTCAAAAAATGTAGAAAGCGACACCCTAGGGAAAGTCTCAGATGAAATATAAGATTTTTTTTGTGTGAAAATAAATTTTATAAAGCAATAAATTACCAATAATTTCAATGTCTTATGTGTGGGGAACATGGTTATTATCTAAGTCAATTCCCAAATCCAAGGGATAACTCCCAGACCAAGGAAGGACCTATGACAATTCAATAGTTGAAATGGAAGGATTAAATTTTTTTTGTATTTGTATTTGATAAATCATCTTATATAAGTTTTATTTTAATGGTATTCTAGTTATAATAATCATGAAACATCAAAGTATTTATCTACGATGGTTTTTTTAAGGATTTAAAAGTATATGTTGAATTGTAATGATAACCATCAAAAGTGATTTAGTGTTAAGGTGATGTTTTTGAGAATACATAAATAATGTAAATATAACAATTAACATGTTCCTGATGTTGAGTTAATAATTTTTAGTTAGGATAAAGAGAAAATTGTCATTGAAGAAGTAAATGGGATAGTATTTGTGACCTTTAAAATAGTTAGTGATTTGATATAAAAGTGCTTTATGTTATCTTTGATGGAATTAATTTTTTTAGATTTATATAATATATTTTTAAATATGTGATTTTATTTAAGTAAAGAGGAAAAAGTTAATTTTTCGGAAGCATATATGCTTTCATTGAGGTTTTATTATAATTTAGGTTATTAACATGTTTCGGGAAAATATGTGATCGAGGTATTCACATTTTTGGTATGTGATAATTAAGAGATACTTTACAGAGGATTAATGTTAATATGATTTAGTGACCCTCATTATAAATTATTTAATTTTGAATTTGGTTAGATATATTTTGGAAGGGTATTAAGGTTAACCATTTATGGAATGGATTAAGTTGAACTTTGGTTATTATTGTTGAGGTTTTAGAGATTAATAAAATATCGGATGACTTTTTCAAAAAAAAAATTGGTTTTTTTAAATATCTAGATATAGGAGGAATGAATTTTCATTCCTTCATGGATATTATGGTCTATTAAAAGTTAATTTTAGTGCTTTAAGTATAAAACAATCATCCAGAATACTCGTCGTTTGGAGAACGATTGAGATTATGGTGGAAATTGATTAAAGGATGAAATTATACATGTCTATTTACTTTTATTCTTAGCCTATATGGTATATAATTTCCTCAACTCTAGTAAAAAGTAACTTGAAACAAAAAATTTATCCTATTACGATAATTTCTGATGAATAGATGCTCTTTTCACCCATTATAGATTTATGGTTTTATGGTCAATAACTTTCTTCTGAAAATAATATATATCAATCTCTATTAATCTTTGGGTGTTAGTTTTCTCTTTCATTACCATACTTTCACTTCTCACTAATTTTATCCTATTTGGAAACCTAGTTTTTTGTGACCTTTGAACTTCCATTTTACACTTTTTAAGAGGAAGTTTTATTAACCCTTTTTATGATGTGGGTATTCCAAAAAAGAATTTTCAAATGTGAAGCCATTTATTATCGAGCATAAGTTGAAATTAAAAGGATTCAATTTATTGAATTGAGGTAGAATTTAACCCCACGATATTTTAAAAGAAAAATATATTTGATATCATATACAACATGCAAAACAAAGGTTAAACGAACCCCAAAATATTATTATTTAAACATGACCATTATAACCTAGCCATTGAATTAGTGGGTATGAATATTATTAACTAAATTATAAAATATATATAATACACCTAATCAATAAAAATTCATTTATTAATTCTAAAGAAATAAGTACTCAATTTTCAGTAAAGTTATTTTATGCTTTAGAAATACATTTTCTTCAAAAATGATTTTTATTTATTTTTATTAGAAAATATTATAATTAATTTATATAACTTCTATAAATTTTATTTTATAAAAATAATATAATTTTTTAAATCAGAATATCAAAATTATATTATGGTGATTTTTTTTTATTTTTCTAAAAATATTGATTTTCCAGTGAATAGTGAAAAATACTGATTTTTATTGAAAACCGTATTTTTGTTTTCAGGATATAAAAAGTTATGTTTTGTTTTAAAATTATTTAAAACTAAAATTAGTTATATTATAATATTAATAATTAAATTAAGTTCATTGTAATCAATTTCATTGTTGAATTTGGTATAGAAACATTTTTATACATAAAAAGTCTTTTTTCTGAAACATTATTTTTCATTGAATTTTGGTTTTAAATTAATTACTACCAGTTATAGAAATTAAATTTTATAAAATTGATTCCATGTTTTTAATTAGTATGTTAAAATTTTATAAATTTGCCCCTTTTATTTTTTAAATATGAATAGTAACCGTGGTAAAATTTATCACCTCGGTAAAGGGTAAATCAGGTTAATATAGGATAAAACTAAGTGATATGGTCATAATATTTCATATTAATTCTTATTGTATAAATTTAGTTTTACAATTATCACCTTAGTCTTGAAATTTATTTTTTTAATGGACACTTCTATGAAAATGATCAATATAATATTTAAATCAAAGGAAGTTATAAAATGTTACTCTCTTAGTTTTAAATATCTCATATGTTTTCATAGAGGTAAAAAATAAAGTTATGAGCAAATATAAATATAAATTATTATATTAATGAAATTATATTCATGATATAAATTTATTAATAATTTTTATTAACTATATAACTACCTTAAATTCTTATGCAGCACAGACATGGTATTTCTTCATTTAATTGAAAAATAAAATAAATGATTTTAAAAATACTAAAACTAATATAATTTGAATTAATTAATGAGTAACAGAGATTTTTTAGATCTGTATGAAATTTTATAGATGTTTTAAATGATTATATTTTAATTCCACTATTTATTAATGCATTTAAAGTCATATTAAATAAATAGTATCTAAAATGATATTAATGATATTTTATAATAAATAATATTTTATTAAATGATTTTAAATTCATACAAATATTATCTTTATACATGTGAATGGAATAAGGATGAAAATATATATTAAATTGTCCATTTATAGGTTTTTTTCCTCATATAGTAATATTCTTGACCCTTAAAGTGTAGAAAACCTTAATATTATGGTAATTATCAAAAGGGTTAATGGGGGTTAAAACTAAAAGATAAGGGTCAAAACAAAACAAAAACTTGTAAAGAAAATTATTTTATGAGAGTATTTAGACTCATAATCGTATTATTTTCTAATTATAGGAATTTGGATTCATTCGGACATGAAATAATATTTTATATTAATTTAATACTTTAAGAAATTCCAAGAATGCCCCTCCCCTCACTTATAAAAGGACACCCCTTCTCTCAATTTTTCACACCATTTTGGGTCATATATCTCAACAAAACCGTGTTCAATTATCTTATAAACAACCTTATATAAGATTTATAACTTCCTTTAATTCCAAAATACCAAATTTAAGTCCCCTAAGAAGATATATAAATGAATTTTATCGAAGAAGGGGTAATCATCTTTACTGAGTCCTTCAAGTTTATTTCTACTTATACTTACTTTTAGAGTGTTGTAACCATACTAAGATAATAAAACCAGAATTAAAAATATACTGAAATTTTATTATGATTATAGGATAACCATATTCTATCTCTTTTCTATCCTATAAAAGGCGAAAATATCGTTCATGCATATGTGTGGACAACCATCTCTACGAAGCGATGTGAACCATTTTTCATTTATGCTTTACATGGAAGGTTATAAGGATATATTTAATGAATATATATGATATTTTTGATATAATAATTATTCTATAAATTTTAATTATTATTTACCTTTTTTATTTTCATCCATCAAAAAATGAAAACAATGTCCATGCATACATACGGTTTACCGTCTCTAAGAATGGTGTAATTCATTTTTCTATATATATATTTTATGGATTTATCCAAATACATATATAATGAATATATATTATAATTATATCATGGTTAAAATTATGGATATTATTTATCCATGATATAATTAAATGTACCAAAACTACCGAACCAAAACATACATGAAAAACGAAGAAATTATTACACGGAATAGTTATTTTTAAAAATAATTGTTAATAAACAAATGAAAAAATGTTATAAGTAAATAATATATGGTATTATATATATTAATATGGTTATAAAATATATTTATAATATATATATATTTATTATATAGGATTTTTGGACATGTACGAAGGAAATCAGACCTGAGGTAAGGGTTTATTTCACAATCTAATCATTATTCAGGATTTTTTATGTTTAAGTATCCATTGGGGAAATTATTTAGTATTTATATCTTAAAACTAAGATATTTTATTCTCATATGGTTATTCCTTAAGTTTTTATATAATAGTACCATTTTCTTTTATTTGGTACCGATTGAGAATTTTTTTTAAGAAAAGCTAACTTTATTTCTATCTTCGGTCAAAAATATTTTTTCTTCCATATCAATGTTTTCTAAAAGTATTTTATAAAAAAATAAAAATTCAAAAAGTGATTTATTAAATAAATTTTTACCCATGTTTTATTTTTACAAAATGGTTTGAAAGGAATATTTTTTACATTTTTCAAATGAGGTACTTTTTGACCTTTTTACAACAGTGTGAATGGAATGTTTTTTTAACTTATACGGCATAAAAATAATTTCTCAATTTCATGAACACTCAATGATATAAAGATTAATTTATAATTTTAAAATATTATTTTAAAATAAAATTCTTTCCTTAATATTTGGGAAATATTTTAAACTTTAAATAAGTGATTTCAAAATGAAAGGGGTATTTTACTCAATAAATTTTCCAATTATATTTTTAAAGTATTTTTATCTATGTTAATATCCTTTATTTAATATTATGATGAGGATATAACATAATTATTCCATCCACTTTATCTATCTGGATGGTTTATGATCATTTTGACTGGGGATGTATTATTTTGATACCATTCTTCATATTACTCTGTATGGTTTATGAATATATTTATTGATTAGGGAAATTATTAACATTTCATATGCAAGTTTTTCAATAAAAATGTTTACATTGATTATGTTTCAACTCATTCATGTGAGGAATTTATTGGACTTAGTAAGTGGTGTGTGGGGTGCTCTATAGATCCTCGATGCATTGGTAGGTCTCATAAGACAAACTAGATTGGGTATTTGGTCAGGAACTTACCCATTTATATAAGATGTCTTGTAATGAGGCTAAGGTTGTATGTTTATGATATTTGATATTATGAATTACCATATTATGAGATTATATATTGATTTCCATGTGATTATTTTATTAGTTATGATATCAATGGATAATTTTCAAGCTCATGTGATTATTTATATGAAATTATTTGATCATCATTTATTACTGCCATATTATTCTTCATGATCAAGTTATTTATTAAATGGAATGTGTATTCAATTATTTAACCTTACATATAGATTGTTTCTTATGTATTCATGATAGATTCTATTGTATTTATGCCCTTACTGAGCATTTGATATCACCCCTTTCTTATATTTATTTTCCCTAGGATGTTAGGAAGTGTTTTATGATCGATATGCAGGGATATGTTAAAGAAAATAATGGTGTTCTCAAGGGAATTACTATGTTATATTTTATGTTTTTAAATGTAATGTGAAATTAAATTATGTATCTAATTTTCTAAGACTACTAAACTCTTCAGTACTTTGGTATGTGATCACTTGTATCTAACACTAATGTAATAAAGTAACCACTGACTTTTGGCTACTAGTGTAACATCCTGACCTGAATAACCACTAAACTGGTAGCTAAACTGGTATCCACATGGAATCAAGTGCACCTCCCCGTATATAAGAGGTTTCTAACTAGTAGTGAGGGTCTAATATTGGTAGGTGAGGAGACTATACCCTCTTGATCAGAGTAACATAGTGGTATATCAGAAAAATAAGTGATAGAAAATAGTGGAAGCAGTAATAAATGAAATATAGAGCAGTGAAAGATAAATATAATAACTGATTAAAAGTGGTCAATACCAAATACAACCATGCATGCATGTCCATTTGATACTACCTAATAAAGTAGGAAACATACAATAGGTAATATGATAAAATACATGAACAAATAAAATATAATAAAAGGAATCATGGGAGATATCCTTGAGCATCTTGAGTACTAGCTCAGTCCTATGCTCTTAACTCCTAGGTACAATGCATAACACAAGAAAATATTCAAGAGCTTATGAATAAGAGAATTTGTTCGGGTACCCCTATGTAATGGAATCCTGAGCAGGGTGTGATATATACTTAGTAGACCACCACCAATGGTGTCTAAAGCATAATCCAGTTTGTGCATATAAAATAAGTATTTTTCATGAATATCAAAGTAAAACAACAATGATAAATAAAAAAATAACCATGTCGGGCTCAAGTTCCTCAAAGACACCTGGCTCGACCATACCTACTTTAGCCTAGGCTGTAAATGTATGAACCATTGACAACATGTACATATGAGATATAGGGAATAGATGAAAAAAACATCATAAAACAGGTATCATAATATGGAATGAACCCAACCATGTTATTTGGGTTGGCATATGAGTCCCTTGGTTAAAAAATAAGTATCAACAATCTTTACTATAAAAGTAACTACCAAGATTTAATAAGAATCATCTTGGGCCTATCCAGGGTTAACCTCAATAAGGAACCCATGTATCGCACCAGGAGAACTGTAAGTGCTCACTACCATCGGAGCCCATCCAATGAAATCCATGAATGGCCTCATAAGTATCACTTTAGGCCTAGTGTGATATAACCTATGAGCTCAAATCTTGTATCTCACATAGGGTATTGTGTCTCACTCATGGCTTGGTGTAACTATCTATCCACTGATCTGGTCCAAGGTGTCTCCCCTAGTGAGGTAAAAAGAATGTGTAGTTATCGCATCCTAATATACCAGTAGCACCCTGGGGATATACCCAATCCATCAACAAAGCTGATTACAAGAACTATGAGCTGGTCCTTGGAGTTCCTTGGAAGGTGTAATGGCCCGGACCTCTATGGCCCATTCCTTTGTCAAAAAAGGCCACGAAGTGTTTTGGAGGGTAAATTGGACTTTTCCCACACTTTACAGAATTTTGAAACTACACGCCGTGTAGTTTTAGTACACGCCGTGTACCCCCTCGCCGGGTATACCCCATGTTGGAGCCGTGTCCTTGTCGTGTGCAATGAATGGGTACACGCCGTGTGTCCAGTACTACAAGCCATGTAGTCTTTCCCCACGTATGTGTTACCAATCAATGGTCGTGTACCATTTTGGAGTCGTGTCCTTGTCGTGTGCAATAAATGAGTACACACCGTGTGTCCAAACTACACGCCGTGTAGTCCTTCCCTGCGTATGTGTTACCCTCAAACCGTTTGTTGACCAGTCAATGGTCACGGAGCCGTGTTGGAAGCTGCGTGGAGACCGTGTGAAATAACCGAGTACACACCATGTACCATAAAGTACATGTCGTGTACTTTTGCTTTTATCGCCTATAAAATTAGGGGTCCCATCCTCCTTTTCAACTCACCCCTCTCCTCCCCTTTCCTCTGAACAGAGTTCTCCCAAGAGACTCGAAGGCTCTTTCTTCCATAACTTCTTCATCCGAGCTCTGATTTACGATCTGTTAGTGGCCACGGGATCGTAACAATGAGGCGGAACTTCCGAGCTTGGATCTGTTGTCTTTCCTTCGGCCTTTACTTTCCGACTTCCACCCAAGGAGGTTTTTCCGGGACCCGACAGAAGTGACGGACACCGACAGATGTCTTCTAAAGTCGATCCGGGGGAGCGTTGTGATCAGAACCTGTTGAGGTAGGGATCTTACCTTCGTCTCTTTTTTTTTGTGCATCATGCAGGGTGGGTATCCTTTTGTTTTCATGAGAAACAGTTGAACCATTAAATAAATATAATAACTGGTTAAAGAATGGGGATGGGGAAGTTGTTTTGTTTATCTTTATATCCTTTGATATTATGTTGTGAATTGAGTAGGCTTATGCCTACTGAAAATCACAGTCGTTGGTGGCCTTTTCTTGCACAATTAAATGTTGCCCTGTCTTTCTAGACCATTTTGTGGATGGAAACTTTGTGAAACATGGAAATTGGTTAATCACGTAAAGTTGGCTGTTTAAAATCTGGAACCCTTGTGTGATCACCCTGGTTAAAACAAAATGGAATAATGAACATCTGGGTTTTGGATTGGTTACTGGTGTGTGAAAGGGAGGGGTGAATCCTGGGTTGTTACGAATAGAACAGGCATTAGGACTGCGATAAATGGTATTGAAGGGATAATGATGTATGGTGCGGTTTTGGTTATGGTGGTTGGAAGCGGGGCTGCAGGGTTGGGTTTTAACGTGAATGAACTATGGGTTGTGAATAATAAATAAAAGTGGAAGAGTTAATGAATGGTGGGTCATGGTAATGGAACGAGATTAATAATCAATGGGTTGGTTGGTTGATAAGAAGGAATTGGTTGTGTTTCTTGTGTTTTCCTAACTTGTTTTGTGGATGGAAGGAATATTTTTTACGAACGATCGATGTGGTTGGTTGTGGATAGTTTCCCAGTAGTTAAGGAACTAAATAAACTAATTCTGCTGAAACATGAAAACCTAAATGGGGTTGGGGTTGTTTGTTGTATGTATTCTTCATGGTAGCAGTTCTGAGGCACATGCTCAGTTTCTCTGTTTAGAAGCCATAGGTTGGGCTGAGTGTTTGGTATATATATATATATCTTTATCTTTTTTGTTTTATCACACCTCGACCATGTTGAGAACTTAGTGTCGAACACTCCCATTTCATGGGAGAGGGTGTTTTTTCCTTAGTTACTAGCTCCTTCCTGCTTCTTCTCCACTAGGTTGTGATTACTTGAGGCGACCTTACACCTAAGACTCTTCGGGTAGGTTTCGTTTGGGGTGTTTTTAGCCCAAGACTCTTTGGGAAGGATCTATTGTTTCCCAAGAATCTTCGAGATGAGGCCCAAGTGTGTGCGGGCGGGATACGTGGTTGTGAGGCCCTAGTGTGTGCGGTCGGGATGTGTGGTTGTGAGGCCCAGGTGTGTGCAGGCGGGATGTGTGGTTTGTGAGGCCCAGGTGTGTGCGGGTGGGATGTGTGGTTTGTGAGGCCCATGTGTGTTCGGGCGGGGAGAGTGTGGCAGCGTCAGGACTTTCGTCATTAGGAAGAGCAGCTAATTAAAGGTAAATGGTGCGAGGTACCCAATACTCTTGTTCTTATATACTACTTGTGGTGATTGTGTTTTTGGTGAGTGTGTCTGGTGAGGTTGGGTGGATAGAATTCCTTGCTAGGTTTCTTCTGTTGTTCTCACGGGACATTAGGATGTCTCCCCACTTGTGCACGAGAGATTTAGGTTTCCCTGCTGATTATACTTGTATTCTCACCCTACGTTTACTTTCAGGTTTCCAGGAGGACTACCAGGGCCGTGCGGGACCCTACTAGTCGGACAGTTGGAGTTGTTGCAGTTGTTGTACTCTTGTTTTCTTTTGGTATTGTACTTTGAGCTTTCTTGTACTTGTACCTTGTTATAAAATTTGTTTAAACATGCATGTGGGATTGTTTTAGGTTTATTTATATACACTTGTTCTTTTCCTTTTTGGTGGTTGAATTGTCCTATTCACCGATCCTAAATAATAAAAAGGGTAATGCCTACCATATTTGTGAAAACTCATACCCTTGGTGCTAGTCGCCACCCTGGGGCCTAATGGAGGCAGGACTCAGGCGTCATTATCTCCCTTTCACCATTTCCAGCTCAGGAGGGGCATCTTTGGTGGGAGGTGGTCATGACAAAATGGTATCAGAGGTGATGGTTGAGAGATAGGATGGATTCTGGAGTTAGGCACAGTTAGGATTTCATGGGATTGTAGGGCGACAATGTTAGTTAATCTTGGTGCATGACATAGGCCAGGGAAGACCGGCTAGGATAGGGGATTTTAGGGCCCCCCATGATCCGATGCATGGACTCTGAGCCTACCGAACAACCAAGTGAGGCTACATTAATTGCATGGTAGAGACCCTAGGGAAGTTACATGCATCATCATGATTTTGTTTTACTTGATTTGGGTGTTCTGGGAAAGAAATTGAAATAAAATGATAAAATAAAACCTTGAGTTTTTTCTTACTACTTGGGCTTAGGCGATCCTTGTTTACCGTACAGCTATGGCACCTGGACGTCATCCCCGGGTGGCTCAGACGGCCGAGGCCCAGCAGATTCAGGCGGTCGATTAGTTGAGGATTGACCGAGAGGAGGATGATAACCAGTGGTAGAAGACTCTTCGTTCTTTCCAACGACAGACCCTCAAAAAGTACGAGGGTTATACTTCGGATACGGAGACGGAGGGGTGGCTTGAGGAGCTAGGGATCGCTTTTACCTTGATCTGTGCTCCGAGGGAGTATTGGGTTCCCCTGGAAATTAGTCAGCTGAGAGGTGCGGCGCGATAGTGGTGGACGCTCTACCTCAGAGAGAGGATATAGGAAGAGGTTCCATGGGATGACTTTGAGAAGGAATTCCGAGAGGAATTCCTTTCTTCCATGATCAAGGAGGAGAAGCGGCAGGAGTTACTCTCCCTTTAGCAGGGGAGTATGTCAGTACGAGAGTTGGGGATCAAGTTCAAGGATCTTTTAGGCTTTGCTCCGGATCTATTTCCGGATGAGGAGTCTCGGGCGAGACGTTTGGAGGAGGTGCTTCATCCTTCGCTCCAGTATGTTGTCACCCCCTTCACCCTTCTGACGTACTTGGCAGTACAGAAGAAGGCAGAGGTTATAGAGAGGATGCACTCGCTGGGAGGTGCACCCCGAGAGGGGATCCATCCGGGCTCGTCGAAGGGGAAGGCAGTCAGCAGTAGGTCTCCTGCGACGGGACCTTCCAGGTTCAGGCCAGTGGGGAGCAGGCCCCAGCAGTTCCAGTTCAGATCTTCGGGTCCTCGTCCCTTTTTCACGAGCCCAGGACTGAAGTGTTTTTCTTGTGGAGGTTTCGGGCACGTTCAGAGTCGGTGCCCGACCTGAGCTCAGTATGGTGGAGGTGGGCAGGTTCAGCACCCACCTCAGCAGCACCAGTTGCTGGCGAGGCCCTTCCAGCAGCAGCAGGACCATGACCCTATGAGGGAAGACTTTGCGGGAGGAGGCCGACCTCAGGGTGCTCCTCAGGGACCTCGACCAGGGCGTGGTTGGGGAGGTGGACGACATCATAGAGGCAGAGGAGATGGGCGTGGACAGTTGCACGCAGTAGAGTTGACAGCTCCAGCAGGACCAGAGGTGGTGTGAGGTACGATTTGTTTGTTAAGCACTCTTGTTTCTTCTTTGTTCGATTCGGGAGCTTTGCACTCCTTTGTTGCACCTGATCTAGCCCATTCTTTGGGACTAGATGTAGAGAGACTTTTCAAACCACTGGTTCTGATTACACCAGTTGGAGGCCTGACCAGCGTATCTTGTGTTTTTCGTAGATGTGGGATGACATTGGGACCACATCAATCTAGTGGGGACCTTCTTCTGTTACAGATACAGCCATACGATGTCATCCTAGGCATCGACTGGTTGTTTTCTGTTAGTTCCGTTATCGACTTCTTCCGGACAAGAGTCATGGTCTCCGACGTGGATGGGCAGCGCGTATCTTTTGTTGGAGAGAGGAGCTATCAGGTGGGAAGTCGGCATGTGAAGCCTCTCCTTTCCTTGTTAGGCGGGTTATCAGTGGTTCCAGCTGATACAGAGATGGTGGATGTCCCGGAGGTTGTTGGTGAGTTCCTCGATGTTTTTCCTGAGGATGTTGTGACTCTACCCCCCCCCCCCCAACGTGACGTTGAGTTCAGGATAGACTTACAGCATGGTGCCCGCCAGATTTCGATGGCCCCTTATCGGATGGCACCTTCGGAGTTGCGGGAGTTGCGTATTCAGATTGATGATCTGATGGATAAGGGTTTTGTTCGACCTAGCGTATCGCCATGGGGTGCTCCAGTTTTGTTCTTGAAGAAGGCAGATGGTGGTCTCAGGCTATACATAGACTACCGAAGGTTGAACCAGGTAATGGTCAAGAACTGTTACCCCCTTGCAAGGATAGATGATCTCTTCGACCAACTAAGGGGAGCAGGTTGGTTTTCTAAGATTGATCTACGATCTAGATATCATCAGCTGAGGGTAAAGGATAGTGACATCTTGAAGACGGCTTTCAGGTGCAGGTATAGGCACTTCGAGTCTGTAGTGATGCCGTTTGGAGTTACGAATGCACCGGATATGTTTATGGGGCTTATGAACTTTGTCTTCCGAGAGTTTCTAGACCGGTTCGTCGTTGTGTTTATCGATGACATCCTAATCTACTCAAGATCATAGGAGGAGCACATTGAACATCTCAGGGCAGTCTTGGAAGTCCTTCGACACGACCAGCTTTATGGGAAATTTTCTAAGTGTAAGTTCTTGATTCAAGAAGTACACTTCCTTGGGCACGTAGTGTCTTGGAATGGAGTGTCAGTGGACCCATCGAAGGTAGAGGCAGTTGTTTCTTGGGCATCACCCAAGAGCGTGGCAGAAGTTCGTAGTTTCCTGCGGTTAGCAGGTTACTATCAGAGGTTTGTTTCGGACTTCTCTCGAGTTGTTGCTCCATTGACAGCTTTCACTAGGAAGAATCAGGTCTTCCTATAGAGCGAGCAATGCCAGAAGGCTTTCAACTACCTGAAGGAGAAGTTGGTCAATGCTCCCGTACTCAGGTTTCCAGAGGAAGGGTTGTTGTATGAGGTGTTTTGTGATGCTTCTGGCCTTGGTCTGGGGTGCGTGCTGATGCAGAATAAGGGAGTGATCTGTTATGGGTCTAGGCAGTTACGCCCTCACGAGCGTAACTATGCCATCCATGACCTAGAGCTTGCAGCAGTAGTGTTCTCACTGAAGTTGTGGCGACATTACCTCTTTGGGGAGCACTTTGTAGTCTTCTCATATCACAAGAGCTTGCGTTATATCTTCTCCCTGTGTGACCTGAACTTACGGCAGTGGAGATGGGTCGAGTTTCTCCAAGACTATGACTTTGAGATCTATTACACTGAAGGTAAGGGAAATGTTGTGGCTGATGCCCTGAGCAGGAAGTCACATCAGTAAGTGGTTCAAGAGTCCGCTGATGCTTGGAAGGTGATGGGAGAGTTGGCTGCCTTGCACTTGGATGCCAGGGTAGAAGGTGTTAGAGGCTATTTGTTTCAGATGACGGTGCAGTCCTCCTTGTTGCAGCAGGTGGAAGAGTCTTAGTGGGGGGACTCCGAGGTGGAAGTGATGCGGGATCGTGTCGATCAGGGGAATTCTCTAGAAGGATGGTCAGAGGACAGCCGACATCAAATTCTTTTCCATGGAAGTTTGTTTGTTCCGGAGGTAATGTGTGAGGGAGTTCTCCGTGAGTTCCATAGCTCGGCCTTGGCGGTACATCTAGAAGTTTCAAAAATGTACCGAGGCCTGATGTAACAGTTTTGGTGGCCCGGGGTGAAATGGTCAGTGGCGGAGTTTATGGATAAATGCCTAGTGTGTCAGTAAGTGAAGGTTGAACACAGTATTCCCAGTGGTTTGTTGCATCCTTTATATGTCCCCGAGTGGAAGTGGGATGACATCTCAATGGACTTCGTCACAGGACTACCTAGAGCTCAGGGTGGTTATGATGCTATCTGGGTAGTGGTGGATCGATTGACGAAATCAGCTCACTTCTTAGCAATTAAGGAGTCAAGCCCAGTGAGTACCTTAGCACAGAGGTACGTAGATGAGGTTGTGCGGTTTCATGGAGTCCTGAAGACTATCGTCTTAGATCGGGATACTCGGTTTACCTCACGAGTCTGGAGGGGGTTACAACATGCTTTTGGCACCCAACTACGCCTTAACACTGATTTCCACCCCCAGACCAATGGGCAGACAGAGCGGACTATCCAGAGGTTGGAGGAGATGTTGCGAGCATGCGTTCTGGATTTCAGAGGATCATGGGTACGACACTTGCCTTTAGTAGAGTTTTCCTACAACAACAGCTTCCACTCTACTATTGGCATGGAACTGTTTGAGGCTTTGTATGGAAGACCATGTCGTTCACCCATTTGTTGGGAAGAGGTTGGTGATACAGGTGCTCTTGGGCCAGAGGTAGTGCAGAGCACCACAGAGAAAGTCCAGATTGTACGTGAGAGGATGAAAGCGGCTCAGGACCGACAGAATTCTTATGACACTACAAAAAAAACTGGGTTTAGCGGCGGTTTTGTGGCGGCGGTTCACAAAACCGCCGCTAAACATTTTCGATGAAGGTTTCACGGCGGTTTTTAATAAACCGCCGCGAAACCCAAATTTTTTCAGAAACACCGCGACCCTTTCCCCCTCCCCGACCGCGTTCCCCAAACCCTCCCTGATCCCCCCCGCCCTCGGCGACCACTATGCCCCCCGCACCCTCCGGTCACCCCCGCACTCCCCGCGCCCTCCGGCGAAGCCCTCCGGCGAAACCCGCACTCCCCGCGCCCTCCGGCGAAGCCCTCTGGTGAAACCCGCACCCCCCTGTGCCCCCCCTCGACCACCGGTGACCCCTCGAATATATATTATTGTTTTTAGTTTAATTCTTAACCATTGATCTAGTTTCCCTGTATATTCATCATGCTTAATTAGGTACTTCATATTTGTTTTTTTTTGTCTCATTCCACAGAAACATGGAACTCTGATTTATTGAGTGGTTATTTTATATTTTTGTGTGGAAGTCTTAAGTCTTAATTTTATTTATTTTGAAAACCAATTCCCATGAGTTCCTATATGATTCCTTAGAACTAGTATCTAGACTAATGATATTAAGAGTGTGCCTTGGGTATGTCATGGGCCAACTCTAGTGCCCAGGTCATTGGTGACCCAAAGTTGGTTCAAGAAAAAAATAGTATTACAGCCTAGGTAATTAAGAGATATTATGTACCAAGATCCCATTTGATATTTGTATAGTAATTATAGATTATATATATAGATGTAATAAAATGATAGGAAGGTGTGGGGGGATCCCCATGAGATCTTTCTCATTCACTTGGGATATACTTCTTTATACCCCCCTGATTTTTCCATTATATGTTTTTATTATTTTATTTTCATAAAAAGTTGAATTTATAGATTTCTATGAAGTTTTATATGGTTGATAATATTGATGTGATGATTTTGGGTGAGGTATTAGACATTATTTAAGATTCAAACTTTAGTCTGGGATCCTTATTTGGTTAGACTAGGATGACATAAATCTAGATTAACCATTGGTGTGTCATCTCATTTGGTAGGGTTTATAGAAATGGTTGGGTAGTTGGTCTACTCAAGGGTAAGAAGTACTCATGGTTGAAATCATTTTATAAGGGATCCCTTAGTCTTTTTTAAAAATAGAAGGGTTTTATGGTGTTTTTTTATAAAAATGGAAATGTTTATATATTTGGAAACAGTTAATGGAAAATATTGATTGTTTATTTAATTTTTAATATCTATATTTTGTTTTAGGAAAATGCCATGGGTTTAGGTAATGTTTTATAAAATGAATTTAATGTTTTTGGTTTATCATTTATATGGGGTACATGATATTTTTGAGGGATATCCTACTTTTTTCCTTTAATATCCCCTATATTCCCATATTGGTCAACATTTAGATTATATACAACACAAAAATGTAAATAAAATACCTCCTTCTTTACATGTTGTGAATCATAGTCTCATATGTGGAGCTATAAAGGAGGTGTAGCTATCCGGTGGTTGGTTGGATCTTGGATTTTTTAGGGGAAACATGGAGGTTCTATTTGGGTGATTTATTAGATAGATAAATATTTAGTTGGGAGATCTTTAATCCAATGGATTTATTAATCTGAGTGTGTCTACATAGGGTTATCCATTTCTTTTTACCAATATTGCAAGAGTGAGTTATTGATTTTATATTATCTATTATAAATTAAATCATGTTACTCTTAATAATTGGTATCCTTTTCTATGAATTTATGATTTATTCAATCATTTTAGAGATTCTTTATGGATTTTAAAGATTGTTCATCGATTAGGTTATCAGTGGTTAAAGGTTTGAGCTAAAGGTGTGTCCAAGATATAATTTCAAACACTATATAGTAATTTTGTGTATTTGGTAATTCTATTTAGGGTAATGGAGAAACCATATGTATTTATAACTTTGATAAACCATTTTTTATCCTTTTTTTCATTCGGGACTATATTTATCAATGATATATCGGTATGATCATGATCCTATGAGGAGCATGAAGAATAGTTGGTTATGTTCTTAGACACATTGAGATATCATCATTTATATGCCAATATATTGAAATGTTATTTCTATAATCAATAGGTGACATTTTTTGGTCGTGATTTCTCTAAATCTAGGATATTAGGGGATATTGAGAAAGTAGAATCTATAATTTCTTAATAGATTCATACTAATATTGTTGAGATTCATATTTTCATTAGTCATGTGGTTTCTTATTCTTGCATTATCTTGGAGTTTTCTCACATATTCATTAAAAATATAGTATTGACTTGGAATGGAGTGAATTTTTAGTGGGATGATAAATAAAAAGATTCATTTTATGAGCTAAAAAATATATTGACATCTACACCTATTCTTATTTGACCAAAGCCAAGGATGCATTATAAGGTCAATAATGAGGCCTCCAATGTGATGTTAAGATTTATGTTGATATGGAGGAATGAGTTTTAGTAAATGGGTCTTGAAACTTATAATAAAGGTCATGTCATTATAGAAACCTTGACCATCACTTTATCTTTATTTTTTTATTTAAAGAAGGTATGATTTCATATTATGTGTATTGGGTTTTCCATGAATGGTTTTATAGTATGGATTTCATACCTAGGTATATTCTTAGTGAGAATTCTCTATTGTATTTTCATGGGTGTAATTTTTTTATTGACCCCGACACCCCCCACGCCCCCCGTGGCCTCCGGCGACCCCCGCACCCCCCGACGCCCCCCGCGACCCCTTTCGACTTTGGTAATTTTTAGTTATTCCTTGATTCTTTGATTTCTTCTCATAAACGACGGATAAGTAATGCATAGTAATTGTGGATTATTTATTTTTGTGGTTTATATATTTCTCCTACATTTATTCATGTATTCATTACTAAAAGTGAGAATATCCATCCACAATTTGAGTAATTTATTGGAATTTATATTGAGCAGTTGGTTCCTTTGGGATATCACTTAATATTATTTACACCTCAAATCTTTCCAAGAATATAGATATGTTTAATATATTAAATCCCATCCTATAGACCAATTTCAATTCCAATGGTTTATTTTACAAAAATCCATGTGAATTCTCTCCCATGTAAATTTGGTCCATAACGACATGTCTTATCATGGATAATGAATTAATTAGGTGCTTCATGTTCTGTAAACATATCCTATTGGAAACCATAAAAAATAGTTGGGTAGATAGTGTTATGATAAGTGTGTAACCCGATATTCTTATTTCTCCTCAATGAGGTGTTGACGTTGTCTCTTATGGACCAGACTTGTTCGGTTGGTCTGAAGTGGTAAATGTGATCAATGAACCATCTTTATTATATTATGCATACTTTATGATCAATGGTTCATCTTTATTATATTATGTTTCTGTAATCTTACACTATCGTATATTTTGTGTAGGCACATTGTGATATACATGGATAAAAGATGGATCACATTACTGAGGAACACGCCTCAATATGTTAAGGGTTTGAATGAGTTTTTAGATTTTTCAATTTCTAATCGATCTGTTGAAGGGAGAATAAGATGTCCATGTCCTAAATGTAAATTTAGAACATGGTTGAAGAGAGATGAAGTTTATGAACATTTAATTCTGAAGCAATTCCCTGATCAATATTTGTGTTGGATTTGGCATGGAGAATCAAACAATACAGAAAGATTGAGGACTGATGTTAATCCACAGAATGAGGTCCCAAGTTTGTCGCCAATGGAAAATGAAATGAAAAACCTCATAAATGATGCATTCGGCACTGTAAGACACCACTATGAGCATCAAAACATATCAGAACAACCAGAAGAGGGTGGTACAAATTGCAACATGACAAGTGATGTTTTTGAGACTGTAACACAAGCAGATAAAGATTGTAACATATCATTGGATCCTCCTCTTGATTCTGTGGAGCCAAATGTAAGGGAAAACTTCAGTGAGGAAAATGCGTTTCATGATTTATTTGACGATGGAAATCAAGAGTTGTATAGTGGGTGTTTGAAATATTCAAAGCTTTCATTTCTGCTGAAGTTGTACCATATCAAATGTCTATGTGGAATTACAAATAAGGCAATGTCCATGTTATTGGAATTGATTCGTGATGCATTTCCTGAAGAAAAAATCCCAGAATCGTTTTATGAGATGAAAAAAGTTGTAAACAAGCTTGGTCTGAATTATACAAAAATACATGTGTGTCCCAATGATTGTATGCTTTACTGGGGAGAGGATTAAAGTAGACAGAATTGTAAGAAATGTTCTTCTTCTAGATGGCAGTAAAAAGGTGATGTTGGAAGTATGACTGAACATAATTTCATGGAGAAGAAGAAAAGGAACACACCTACAAAAGTTTTGCGTTACTTTCCTTTGAAGCCTCGATTGCAAAGATTATTCAGGTCATCAAAAACCGTCGAACACATGAAGTGGCATTTTGTAGATAATAACAATGATGGGTTAATGAGACATCCACGAGATTCCCAATCATGGAAGACATTTGATTCATTACATCCAGATTTCTCAGCTGATCCTAGGAATGTTCGATTGGGATTGGCTGCCGATGGATTCAACCCATTTGGGACTTTGAGTACGAGTTATAGCATTTGGCCAGTTGTTTTGATCCCTTATAATCTGCCTCCGTGGATGTGTATGAAACAAACATCTTTTATCATTTCGATGATTATTCCTGGAAAAAAAATGCCTGGAAATGATATTGATGTATACCTGCAGCCTTTGATTGAAGAATTGCAGGAGTTATGGAGCAACGGTGTTGAGACATTTGATGTTTCTTCTAAAACAATGTTCAAAATGCATGTTGCTTTAATGTGGACCATTAGTGACTTCCCTGGTCTTGGGAATTTATCTGGTTGGAACACTTATACGGTTTTGGCTTGTCCTATTTGTAACTTTGATTTCGATCCCAAACGACTACCTCACAGTAGAAAATGGTGCTTCTTGTGTCATCGAAGATTTCTTGATGCATCTCATAGATTTCGGTTGAACAAATCAAAATTTAATGGTTCCATTGATCGTAGACCACCTCCAAATTTGTTAACCGGTTCTGAAATATTGACACAGCTTGAAAATGTTAAAACAGAATTTGGGAAGGTTCATCATTTGACTGATAGCGGAAAACGAGTGCGAAGTGTATCGTCAAGTGAAATCAGAACGCAACAATGGAAGAAAAAAAGTATATTCTTCAAACTTCCATATTGGGAATTTAATTCTTTGCGCCACAATCTTGATGTGATGCATACTGAGAAGAATTTATGTGATAATTTGATTTTCACATTACTTAATGAGCATGTAAAGTCGAAGGATCATCTCAATGCTCGCAAAGACTTACAAGTAATGAACATAAAACGTGATCTCTGGCCAGATGAGAATGAAAAGTATGCTCCTACCATTTTTTCAATGAAAAATAGGGATAAAGATGCGTTCCTTTGAATTTTAAAGAATGTGAAAGTATATGATGGTTATTCGAGTAACATCTCGAGGTGTGTTGATTTGAAGAATCGTAAGTTATATGGATTGAAAAGTCACGATTTACATGTTTTGTTACAACAGTTACTACCATTAGAATTGCGTACATTATTACCTGAAAAAGTTACTGCTGTTGTACTGCAATTCTGCACATTTTTCAGGCAATTATGTGAGAAAACTCTACATCCTTTACAACTTGACAACCTATAGGAGAGGTTTGTATTGACCCTTTGTGCAATGGAGATGATCTTTCCTCCATCGTTTTTTACTGTCATGATGCATTTAACTGTGCATTTGGTTGACGAAGCTAAATTAGGAGGCCTCGTTCATTATCGATGGATATATCCAATTGAGAGGTATTTTATTTATATGTTTCCAGTTAAGTAAACAATATTTGGAATTTAAATAAATTCATAATATTATTATTATTATTCACAGATATCTTGGGCATTTGAAAGCATACGTGAGAAATAAAGCTCAACCAGAAGGCTCTATTGCTGAAGGCTATTTGGCCGAGGAGTGTCTCACCTTTTGTTCCAGATATTTGGATGATATTGAGACAAGATTTAATCGA
The DNA here is from genome assembly GCA_963277665.1 of Viscum album. NCBI lineage: Eukaryota > Viridiplantae > Streptophyta > Magnoliopsida > Santalales > Viscaceae > Viscum > Viscum album. The sequence continues at coordinate 1,363,824,525 of OY728141.1, read as the reverse complement.
GTTGGACATGTTGACGACACAGCAACTCAATCTCAAATGCATCAGAAATCAAAAATATTTCCTGCTATTGGCCGATCAGTTGGGAGGACCTCATACGCGACACTGACAGAATTGGAGTTTTTACAGGCACATAGATATGTGATACTGAATAGTGAAATTGCAGATCCATTTATTGAAGAGTTGAGGATACAAACAAAGAGACGAATGAGAGGCCGAACACGAAATGAAAAAGATATAACGAAAGCTGTGAATAAAGAGCTGGTAGAATGGTTTGCACGATGTGTAAGTTTATAAATATTACAATAAATACGAATATTAGTTTGACACATACAATTTGCAAATATATTAAATTATATTTTTATTCTTCAGATCATGAATACTGATACTCGAGCAGACTTGTCATAAGATTTGATGTTTCTTTCTAGAGTTCCTATAAAACAAGTTAGAAAGTTCGACGCTTATAATGTGAATGGTTTTAGATTTCATACAGTCGATCGAGAAATGGGTTTGAAAACACAGAATAGTGGTATATTTACATTTGCTGAAGTGGAATACTGTGGAAAGTTGCATGATATTACAGAATTAAACTACCACGGGCATTTTTCTGTTGTTTTATTCAAATGAAAATGGGTCGATATTATCAGAGGTGTTAAAAGAGATTCCTTACAATTTACTTCTGTAAACTTCTCTCGCTTGATGGATGTTGGTGATCGTGAACTGCATGATCCATATATCTTAGCATCGCAGGAAAAAATGGTATATTATGTGAATGATGTTTTGGATGAAGGGTGGAGTGTAGTTACTCATGTAATACAAAGAGATTTGTATGATATGGGTGATGAAGTGGAAGATTTAACCTCTGCAATTGAATTTCATCAACAACAGGAAGCAGAATTATTTGTCCATCATGATATTGAAAATATTAGTCTAGCAAGGATGAATGAAGTGGATGAATCAATGGAGCAGGAAACCGACATGATTGAAGGGGAAAATGATTGTATGTACAATTATGTATTCATTCAGCAACCAATCGTTTCATTTCTGTAGTCATTCATTATCATTGTTATATATATTTTGTTTGTTAGTACTGGGCATCTATTATCATTTTTAATTTTTTTTCTGCATAAATTTTTTGAAATATATATTCTGAACTTAATTTTATTTGATTAAATGACAGGAATGCCAAGGAAGAAGCGGTACACCATTTCATCTACTTCTGCGACAGATGACGATCCGTCTGTCCCCACGGCATCTGAGGTAGCAGCTGCCTACATCCCTGCATCATCTCCCCCTGCACCATCTCTGACACCGTCAGTGGATGTCTCATTAGAGGATGAGTCATCGCCTCCCCCTACAGGAGCCTCAGCAGCGGGGCAGCAACACGCCCCTTCCAGTTCATCACGAACATTCTGGAGGGTCACAGTCATAGGTACAAATTTTAATTAAATTAATTTATTGCATTTTGTTTATAGTAATTGTTTGCTAATTGCAGATGAAAAAAATGCAACCGTGGAAAAACTCTTAAAAAGTTATGATGTTTGGAACATGAATGGCGAGAAGATAGTGGTGCCATTTGATTCTTATGGGGTCCCGATGGATGACGCCGCAGGTTTACTTGGTCTGATTATAGGTCAGCTAGCAGCGGAGCCCATTTCCCTACCTATTTCATATGATGATTGGAGGCATATGCCTCCAAACTGGAAAAATGAAGTTTTTGATTCTCAGATAAAGGTAATTTTATTACTTTATGGTTTAATTGAATGTCATGTTACTAATATATTCAAAATGAATTTCTGTATACAGATGTTGTTCCACTTTACCGTTGCTGATGTGATAGCACGGAAGTGTACATTGAAAAATCTTGGAAAAAAATGGAAAGATTTCAAATGGAGGTTGTGGTGTGATGCCAATGATACTTCGTTGACCGTGCAGCAGATGTATGAGAAGCTACCCAGTGGGGTACCGAAAGAACAGTGGAAAGTTTTTGTCGATATCCATCGTGATGAGAAGCAGATGGTATTGAAATATATATTATTATATTATCCTCATTTTACATTTATACATGTACATGAAGAGGAGATATACATTGAATACATTACTGTTAAATTGAATTTTATTTATTTCAGGATCTCTCAAGACAGAATGCATCAAACCAGGAAAAACAAGTCATCCCGCACACTGCGGGCTCAAAAAGCTTTTCTAGAGGCCGAATGTCATTGGTAATCTTTTAATTAGTTTAAATATTTATAAGACAATATTATCTATTTAACATATTTAATTGTTGATTTATCTTTGTTTAATGCAGTCACAAAGTTTATGGCATGAAGCATCCCGAACAGAACTGTGGCTGGATGTTCATAAAAAAACAGATGGAAGTTTTGTTAATGAACCTGCCAGAGAAGTTGGGGTATGAAGTCAATTATTTATTATAATAACTTATTATCAGTTTTTACTGTGTTAATATATATTGATATTTGATTTATAGGTAAAAATTAAAGAAATATGGGATGTCAATCCTGAGCAATCCTACTCAGTCTCCCAGGATGACCCGGTTGGTAAAGTCCTTGGGAAGGAGCATCCTGGTAGAGTGCGCGGGATGGGTTTTGGACCCGTACCATCTGAGGTATTTGGCAGGCCATTAGGGATTTCAGCTACATCTACTCCTGGTTCTGGTCATTTCATACCTGAAGATACTCAGAGGGAGATGTCTTCTCTACGAAACACAGTTCACCAGCAGGGGGATCAGATATCTTCTTTGCAGAAAGAGTTGCTTGAAATACGTCAGCATATGAGCAGATATGCCCCCGGTGGTAGTGCATCAGCTAGTGGTGAGCAGGTAAATCACAAAAAAACAAAATCATTTAGTTTGTACACTTTTATTGGTTTTAAGTTTAATTATAAATATGCAACAATATTTAATTTTCAATATAATGTTCTTATAGGTGGCAGCAGGTAGTGGAGATGAAGGTGGAGAGGGTGACGATGCAGCATCAGATGATGAGTAGTAGTGTTGTTGATGTGTTGAAAAAGTATGAGAATGGTTGGTTTGTATATGTAACATGTATATGGCACATAGTTACCACCAAACATTTCCATGTCCTAACATTTTTTTGATTTCTCATGTTTACTTCTATGCATTTTATTTATTTATGATGTTTCATTTTATGTCTTGATTTCTCGAGTGTGGTATACATCATTCCATTTAGGCCTGTGTTTGAATTGGTACCACATACAATGAGAATACCATATATGTAACCCATATTCATACCATTTCTACTATATAGCAGCATTCGGGTAGCCCCATTGTGTAAGCTCGATTCATACCATAACTGATTCATAGAAGTACCTAGGCAGTCCAACTGTGTAAGTCCCATTCATATCATTGTTGCTCCATAGCAGCACCTGGGTATCCTAGCTGTGTAAGCCCAATTCATACCATCACTATCAAGGCCCAATGATCCACAACACATTACACAGGCATGAAGAAATTCCCACCTGACAGGCTAATCTTAGACTATACAACCAACATACCAATTATGCTGATAAAGAACTCACGCTCTTACTGACATGGAAAGAGTGTATCTTGGAAGCCTCCCACAATACCTAACTTTAACCGTTATCAGTATAACATGAATCTAAGCATGTATACACTCTATTAGAACACCTAATATGCATCATTACAATAACATCCAAATAATCATAGTTTAACTTAACTTATCCCCCAAATAACCATGTCAATTATTCATGTTAGACTTAACAAAACACAAGCACTACCCATGCTTTTACATTCACAATACCAAATACAATGATATTACTAACTGAATACCAAACCACAATCCACCTATATACCATCACTATAGAACAAAGTGTCTAAACTTACTTTCATTTTTTTAATGAAATCATAGACCTAGGATAAGTCCTCTCTTGGATTACATACATAGAAGAAAACCCTCATCAGGTGGAAATGAGAATCGCTATTTCACTTGATTAGAACACTCCAATCACCAATATCCCAAGATACATCTCAATATTACTAGTCTCTCTCAACCCTAGTTCACATGTCACATCCTATATAGGATACAACTCATGTAGAAGCATCTATGAACCCATCTCAAATATCACGAGGAAAATCATAGGCCAATATACCCACTCGAGGGTTCTCATGCATATCACAAATCCCATACCCAATCCAACTATGAAATCTAGGTTACTAATCCTAACTAGAAATCGACACACCATACTTCCCCTGAAGGATAAAGATCACATACATGCACATATATATTAATGACATTATCTTATGATAATAAATATTGTGAAAAATCAATATCATTTGGTTTGGTTAAGTATAATTCCACCAATAAGGTATTTAAGAAAACATTAGATAAGTTGTTGAAATTTTAAAAAACTCAAACCTATTTTCTTTAACGAAGTCAATAACAACTATATCATGATGCATCCCATCCAACCTGCAACATGATGACCATTTTGGGATGTATACATGAAACTCTTATCTCATATCCAATGACATAACTCAAATCCTCAATAGGAATCATGTATAACCTACAAGATCATAAACCATACTCTCTCAAGCACCATGCACGGTTAGTGTGTTGTCCAACCTAAAACACACGCCAATTTACAAGTTACCCATTTTCTATAGTAGGCATTAACAACCAACCCAAAACACACAACAAACCATACCATAACATACATTATATAACTACTCAAACATCCATCTTTGGAACAAATTATATACCCATATAAACATAATTTGTTCTATCCCATAACACAAATCCATTGTTAAAAAAAACTCAACCCATATCACAATCCACCCATGAATGTTATATCGGTCAACTTAGAGCATAACCAATTACATATCATTACACATCACCATGGTTATCATGATCACATAAATTGTATCAAAATTCATAACCATTTATTATATAGAGTATTAGTATCCATATAATATAAATCAACCCTTCTTAAAACACATAAGAAATTAAAGAAGCTAAAAACACATATACATCTTGGGGGTCACATGGATTGGTTACTCACCAAATTGTGATACATACCTTTCCTTAGGTTGGACTCCATAACATTCAACATTTTCTCATATCCTATTTTTCAGTGAATACTACCATGTTATTTGTTTGTATGGTGTCTCCTGTTCAATATTCTGGTTTGATTTGTTTTTTAGGGCAGTGGTGTGGTAGGAGCAGAATTTTTTTTTTTTTCAGGTCAACATTTAGCAGCGGTTTTAACCGCCGATAATGCCTTACTGGTCAGCATTTAGTAGCGGTTAAAACCTCCACTAATGCCTTATTGGTTAGTATTTAGCGGCGGTTATAACCGCCGCTAAATGTATTATGTTTAAATTTAGCGGCATTTTTCACCGCCGCGACATAGGCGCATCAAAGGCCAGAATATAGCGGCGGTTAAAACCACCGTGAAAAAAAAGTGTCATATATGCATAAAACCGCCGCTAAATGGTCAAAAACCGTCGCCAAAAGAGGCATCTACAACGCTTTTATTAAACCGCCGCGAAATAGTAAAAAACGCCGCTAATAGATTGCCGACGCCCAATTTCGTGGCCGTTTTTGTAAACCGCTGCCACACCCTATAGCGGCGGTTTAAACCACCGCTAGGGGCCGGTTTTATTGTAGTGTGATGATCGTCGGAGGAGGCCCTTGGAGTTTGAGGTGGGGGATCATGTGTTCTTGAAGGTTTCCCCTCGACGGGGGCAGCAGAGGTTTGGGAAAGGGAGAAATCTCTCACCTAGGTTCATCGGACCTTTTGAGGTGCTGAGGCGAGTCGGCGAGGTGGCATATTAGCTGGCCCTACCACCTCAGTTGGAGAAGGTTCATGACATCTTCCATGTCTCCCAACTTCGCCGGTACTTACACAACGACTCCCACGTTATCGACTGGGGAGAGTTAGATATGGGAGATGACGCGACCTTCGAGGAACGACCAGTCAGAATCGAGGATCGTAAAGAGAAGGTGCTCCATGGATGAACCATTCCGTTGGTTCGTGTGTTGTGGAGGCATGGTGGCCTCGAGGAGAGCAATTGGGAACGGGAGACCCAGATGCACGCTCAGTACCCAGAGTTGTTTTGACTTGTGTTTTCCCTTGTTCTTCTGAGCTTTGTGTTGATGTTGTACTTCGTAACTTTGATATATGGAATGCTTGGCTTGTCGGTTGTGAGACCTTTTTCCTTGTTCTATGGAAGTGTGTAGCATATCCAGATGTGTGGGTAAAGGGAAAAACCTGACTCTTAATCGAGACGCATTAATGAGGATGTGATTAAACCTGTGTGGGCGAGTCAGTGCCGCCTAAAGCGGATAATATCTCGACATAAAAGAAGGAATTTTTCCCCAAACCACGTGTTCGGGCAATGTGTGGGATCTACGGTGTTAGGGGTAGTGTAAGTTGGAAAATCCTAATGTATGAAAGTGGGAAGACCCAATCCTTAATTGATATGCATTAATGAGGATGCGATTAAACTCGTGCAGGCGAGTCAGTGCCGGCTAAAGTGGATAATATCTCGACAGAGAAGAAAGAATTCCTAAAACATATGATTAGGGTTGTTGGTTGGGTTCCTGTTATAATGAGAACCCTAAGAGGTATCTTGATGGGTTCCTCTGGGTTGGTTTTTTAATTCTCGGGGATGAGAATGTTTTAAGAGGTATCTGATGTAATGGCTCGGACCTCTTCGGTCCATTCCTTTGTCAAAAAAGGCCACGAAGTGTTCTGGAGGGTAAAATGGACTTTTCCCATACTTTCCAGAATTTTGAAACTACACGCCGTGTAGTTTGAGTACACACCTTGTACCCCCTCGCTGGGTATACCCCATGTTGGATTTGTGTCCTTGCCATGTGCAATGAATGGGTACACGCCGTGTGTCCAGTACTACACGCCGTGTAGTCCTTCCCCGCGTACGCGTTACCAGTCAACAGCCATGTACCGTGTTGGAGTCATTTCCTTTCCATGTGCAATAAATGAGTACACGTCGTGTGTCCAAACTACACACCATGTCGTCCTTCCCCGCGTATGCGTTACCCTCAAACCGTGTGTTGACCAGTCAACGGCCGCGGAGCCGTGTTGGAAGCCGCGTGGAGACTGTGTGAAATAACCGAGTACACACCGTGTACCATAAAGTACACACCGTGTAATTTTTCTTTTCTCACATATAAAAGGAGGGGTCCCCTCCTCCTTTTCAAATCACCCTTATCCTCCCCTTTCCTCTGAGCAGAGTTCTCCCAAGAGACTCGAAGGATCTTTCTTCCATAACTTCTTCGTCCGAGCTCCGATTTACGATCCGTCAGCAGCCACGGGATTGTAACGACGAGTCGGAACTTCCAATCTTGGATCTATTGTCTTTCCTTCAGCCTTTCCTTTCCGACTTCCACCCAAGGAGGTTTTTCCAGGACCCGACATAAGTGACGGATGCCGACAGACGTCTTCTAAAGTCGATCCGGGGGAGCGTTGTGATCAGAACCTATTGAGGTAGGGATCTTACCTTCATCTCTTTTTTTTTGTGTATCATGCGGGGTGGGTATCCTTTTGTTTTCATGAGAAATAGTTGAACCATTAAATAAAGATAATAACTGTTTAAAGAACGGGGATGGGGAAGTTATTATGTTTATCTTTATATCCTGTGATATTATGTTGTGAATTGAATAGGCTTATGCCTACTGAAAATCATGGTCGTTGGGGGCCTTTGCTTGCGCAATTAAATGTTTCCCTATCTTTCTAGAATGTTTTTTGGATGGAAACTTTGTGGAACGTGGAAATTGGTTAATCACTTAAAGTTGGCTGTTTAAAATCTGGAACCCTTGTGTGATCACCATGGTTAAAACAAAATGGAATAATGAACATCTGGGTTTTGGCTTGGTTACTGGTGTGTGAAAGGGAGGGGTGAATCCTGGGTTGTTACGAATAGAACAAGCAGCAGGACTGTGATAAATGGTATTAAAGGGATAATGATGTACGTTGCGGTTGTGGTTATGGTGGTTGGCAGCAGGGCTGCAGGGTTGGGTTTTAACGTGAACGAACTATGGGTTGTGAATAATAAATAATAGTGGAATAGTTAATGAATGGTGGGTCATGGTAATAGAACGATATTAATAATCAATGGGTTGGTTGGTTGATAAGAAGGACTTGGTTGTGCTGCTTGTGTTTTTCTAACTTGTTTTGTGGATGGCAGGGATATGTTTTACAAACGATCGATGTGGTTGGTTGTGGATAGTTTCCCAGTAGTTAAGGAACTAAATAAACTAATTCTTCTGAAACGTGAAAACCTAAATGGGGTTGGGGTTGTTTGTTGTATGCATTCTTCATGGTAGTAGTGCTGAGTCACGTACTCAATTTCTCTGTTTAGAATCCATAGGTTGGGCTGAATGTTTGGTATATATATATATATGTGTGTGTGTGTGTGTGTGTGTGTGTATCTTTTTTGTTTTATCGCACCCCACCCATGTTGAGCACTTAGTGCCGAACACTCCCATTTCATGGGAGAGGGTGTTTTTCCCTTAGTTACTATCTCCTTCCTACTTCTTCTCCCCTGGGCTGTGATGGCTTGAGGCGACCTTACACCTAAGACTCTTCGGGTAGGTTTCTTTTGGGGTGGTTTTAGCCCAAGACTCTTCGGGCAGGTTCTACTGTTTCCCAAGAATCTTCGAGATGAGGCCCAGGTGTGTGCAGGCGGGATACGTGGTTGTGAGGACCAAGTGTGTGCGGGCGGGATGTGTGGTTGTGAGGCCCAGGTGTGTGCAGGCGGGATGTGTGGTTTGTGAGGCCCAGGTGTGTGCAGGCGGGATGTGTGGTTTGTGAGGCCCAGGTGTGGGCAGGCGGGGTGAGTGTGACAGCATCAGGATGTTCATCGTTAGGAAGAGCAGCTAATTAAAGGGAAATGGTGTGGGGTATCCAATACTCTTGTTCTTATATACTTCTTGTGGTGATTGTGTTTTTTGGTGATTGTGGATGGTGAGGTTGGGTGGATAGAATTCCTTGCTAGGTTTCTTCTGTTGTTCTCACGGTACATTAGGATGTCTCCCCACTTGTGCATGAGAGCTTTAGGTTTCCCTGCTGAATATACTTGTATGCTCACCCTACGTTTACTTTCAGGTTTCCAGGAGGACTACCAGGGCCGTGCGGGACCCTACTAGTCGGACAGTTGGAGTTGTTGTAGTTGTTGTAGTTTATGTACTCTTGTTTTCTTTTGGTATTGTACTTTGAGATTTCTTGTACTTGTACCTTGTTATAAAATTTGTTTAAACATGCATGTGGGATTGGTTTGGGTTTATTTATATACACTTGTTCTTTTCCTTTTTGGTGGTTTACTTGTCCTATTTCCCGATCCTAAATAATAAAAAGGGTAATGCCTCCCATATTTGTGAAAACTCATACCCTTGGTGCTAGTCGCCACCTCAGGGCCTATTGGAGGTGGGACTCGGGGGTCATTATCTCCCTTTCACCATTTCCATCTCAGGAGGGGCATCTTTGGTGGGAGGGGGTCGTGACAGAAGGAATCCAGGTATCGATCACGACATTCATAATTCATCTAATCAATTATATTAAATAATTAAAAAGTGCATGCTAGTGAACATATAATAATATTAAATAATGAATCCTTATGTGGTCCACACCCATTTGTCATTTAATTTTATAATAACAATGAAGGGGCATGCAATAAAGCATTAAATGACACGTCTCAAACAAATAATTAATAAGTCCATCACATTCCATCATAATTTTAAAGGAATTATCAATTACTAAATAGGAAGGGTCACACAGACACCCATTCCATAAGACCAAGCATAGTATAACTCATAATCACTTTTCGAAATTATAGGTAGAACACCTCATTGAGGGATTTTATTAAAAAGTAATACATTTTTATTCAATAAATTCATTTAGTTCACTTTATTCAATCCAACTAAAAAGCATGCACAACCCACCCTCAAGGTGATTATAAAACAGATGAACATCATAATTTAACATACAAACAAAAAGGTACACCCAACGGGGTGGCTTTAACTAAAGCAGACACAATAATTAAACATGAATAATTAAGAAAACCCACCCAAGGGTGGTTTGGGTTGAGGTCATAACCTCCAACCATGTAAGGAGGGGTATAAATTCATCATAAGGCAATCTAAATAATTTAATTAATCCAATTTATAATTTAGGAGTGACAATAGGTAAGTCTATCATCTTTCACACAAAAACATTTTATAAAAATGATGAAACTTGAGGGAAAATCTATAGACCGCCTACCTCATGATTAGGATGACTCACACATCCAATATTGAGGCTTTATTTGGTTCATTTTAGGGGAAATCAAAGAAACATATGAACACCCAAAAATAGGTCGAATTAGGTCAAACAAAAATAATGGAAGAGGTGTCAAGATAAACTAAGAATAAAATAAAGAGTAGTCATAGACTTACTAAGATGCTTCCAACGTACTTGAAAGTGCTCGAATCGAAGGCCTTATGAGGTATATCTTCTCATGCTAGGAGGAGTATTTAATGTTTAGGAATTCCATGTAAACGTTTTTTAAAATTAAATGGGATTATTTTGAGACTAGGCACTGAGACGGCGTGTGATTCTGAGGCCCGGAGTCCCCATAATGGTCCGTCAAAAAAATGTTAATTTTTAAATAGCATTCATGAGAGGTTTTACTAAAAAAGTGGAATAAATCTTAAAAGGGTGCCCATATCAGAAATAGGAGGGCACCGTTTTATTCAAAGTAGTGGTTTTACCCTAGCTGCAACTTAAGTTTAGTCGGTGCGTGTCTCCAGTGAGAAAACCCAAAAACGGCATAACTTTAAATAAAATTATTTTATTTTTCAAATCCTTATAACTCATGAATGGTGACTCGGATTGAAAATATAAGATTACCATTGAGCTCGTGAGGGCGTTCTTTCCTTGGGAAGAACCTAACATTGGCTGACGCAGGTCAACAGTAGAAAGTAGTTTTTGACCGTAAATAAAATAATTGAATAAAGATTATTTTATTTTAAAATATTTATAACTCATAAATGGTAACTTGTATTGGAAATTATAGAGTAATGTTGAGCTCATGAGGGTGTTCTTCCCTTAGGCGGAGCCTAACATCAGTCAGCTCAGCCCGGGTGTGAAAGTTGTTTTTTGGGATGTAACCATAAATAAAATAATTTAAATAAAAATTATTTTATTTTCAAATCCTCATAACTACCAAAAGGTAACTAGGATTAAAAATCTAAGACCACCATTGAGTTCATAATGAGATGATCTCCTTAAGCAGGAATTAACCTCAACCGACACGGGTTGAGGGTAAAAGTTAATTTTTGGATGTTTTAAGGAAAAATAAAATGAATTTAAAAAGTTTATTTTATTTGAAATTGTCTCACTGCAACGCAACTATGAACTGACTATTTCATTCCATAAATGAAACCGTGTAATGATGCTGAAACACAATGTAACAAAAACATTGTTTCATAAATGAAACAGTGTAATGGCAATGACTCCGCGTAACATAAATGTTGGGACACGTTCTCCCCATTTAATGGGATAATAGGAATTGGAGATGGGAGATGGATCTCAAAAATCACTCTGAATCTCTAGAGGATCATCTTTGATAAATGAAAAATGAAAATCACCAGTAACTTTGAGCACTCCCCCTCCTCTTAGAGAGATCCCACCCTCAACAACGAATCAAATACTTTCATGGATGAATTACCTCCAGTGATGAATCCTTCCTCCGATCAAACCTATTCTCCGAGTATGGGTTTAATTTGTGAGATTTTTTTCCCAATTCTTCCATTCTAAATGAATAACATGGATCAACTCACTAACTAGTTAATCCGTGGATGATTTATTTTAGTGGTATTGAGAATAAATATTATTTTTTGATGTTGGGGATACAAATATTAGTGATTGAATTATGCTTCGTGACCCCACTGACAAGAATAGATCTGGACCAAAATGAAAAAAGGCTCAGATTGTTTGTTGGGTCTTATTTGTGATCCCCTCTCTCTCTCCTATTGTTCTTCACCAACGGACCCATGAGGTTACGTCAGATATTTGTCGAGGGGGTTCCAAAAGAGGTTGGACCCCTGGAGTGATGGAAAAATAGTGAAGATTTTGTAGTAGTGACAGTGACACCCCAAGAAGCCCAGAGGTGCAGACGGATCAAGAAATGGACTACCAGAGCAAGTCTGGTGGCCGAGATTACCAGTGCCAGCGGTGGCCCACTGTGGTAGCCACAGGCAAGAGGCGGTAGAGGCCACAACCGACCTGGCTATTGAGAAGTAGGGTGGCGGCACCAAATAGCATCGCTTTAGCATGGTCAACCCTTGGGTTGACCATAGTGTTGATCTAGACATGCAGTCTACGGACCGCATGTGATGGAGGGAAGTAGCAAGCCTTAGTCGGCCGCATGCGGCCCGAACCAGACACCAGCTGCTGTCCAAGCTGGTGGAGCGAACCGGACCACCATTGCGAGTCGAGATGGTGGAGCGAACTGGGCCACTCAGTGGCCCAAGATGAAACCTTTGGGCGGTGTCCCAACTTTACCACCACCCTTTGGTCAACAGTTACTACTGGTGCTACCAGTAGAGGACGCACGTAGGCATAGTGCCTTACATGAGTTTCAGCGACAATGATCCCTCAGGGTCTGAGGTGAGCCTGAATCATGGGTGGATAAGGACTGGCTTGAGGTGGTGACCATGTTTTTAATCTAATCAAGGAACCATTAGATCATATGGAAATCTGGGCAGTGAGCCTTCTATGTGGATCAGTAGGGTGATGGCAGGGTTTAGATTACCCAATATTATGATGAGGTGACTTTTCCATAGACAGAGCTTGAGAACCTTTCTCAAAGAAGGGGGCTCTTGACATAGAATCTAAGTACTATGCATTCCCAAGAGCTTCTACAACTTCAGCAGGATGACATGTCGGTAGCTAAGTATTCATTGAGGTGTACCGAACTTTCCAGATACTCGATGAATGCAATACAAATAGTGCTTCATGGATCGGAACTCCAAGAGATATGTGTTTAGGTACATCTGAGCTAGAACTATTCCTCTATGCATTCCTACTTATGGTAGGGTGATAGAGAGAACCTTTGTGGTTGAAATTCCTTTGGATGAGCATATACTTCTAGTGGATGTTAGCAGTGGGAAAGTAGAAAGTTGACGTCAGTCTCGGAGACTTGGACGTGTGAGATGTTCTGAGAAGAGGTCCCAAGATAGGGGATCTACAGCTCAAGGACCATAGGGTGAGTCCAGTTGGCCTATAAAGTGGTAATACTTTTCAAAAGATGGTAGGGGACATCTCACTAGAGATTTTCCAGCCCGTCATGCTAACAGTGAAATGGTGGATGGTCCACCGGGGCAGTGACAGTGATAGTAACAAATGAATCTGCATGGTGGTAGTCATGGTAGAGGAGTTGGGAGAGCAGCAGGATGTGGTATATATTTTGAAATGTTATAACAACCACCCCAATATAGTTCACACCAGGCTTAGGGAGCTAGAAGAAAGGGGAAGGGAGTATCTGCATGCGGTCAAGGAATATGACCCAAGGGCTCCAAGAATGATTCGAGGTATGGTATGTGTCTACTCTTAGTTGTTGTATTAATAGACACGTGTTATTATCATTCCTTTTGTTTAAGACCTAGAGTTTCTGGTTAAACCATTGACTTGACCCTTACATCTGGACATACCTATGGGAGGAGACTTGATAATCACACTTATGCTGATGGTGTGATCTAACCCTTGAGGTGAGAGTTTCGGTTGGAAACTCTTGGTGACAGTGTCGAGGCCTTACGAAATTAGTTTAGGTATGGAAGAGTCATACACAGTTCATGCTTAGATTGATTGTTTTAGGAAAAAGGATGTGGTATGTCCACAGTGTTGGAATGTGGTTTTCCTTGGTCGGTGAAACAAGAAACCCAGGCAGTACAAGATAAAACTCATGCATAGAAGGGTGTAGCCGATCACACTTGATTCAGTCATCCTTACCCACATTATAGTGAATGTTTTGAGTTTTTAGTTCCCAGTAGTAGTGGTAGAGTACGAGGAAGACTTTTCATAAGATGTTTCTAGTATTACCTCCTCATAGGGAGATGGACTTATGCATCACTCTAAACCTTGAGATGGTACTAATATCATCATCAGTATATTGGATGTATTTCGTAGAGCTTTGCGGGCTGAGGGTGTAGGTGGGGGACTTGTCAAGTAAGGGCTTAGTAAGACCCACTGTTCGAGGTTATGTGCAAATTATTGGACCTTTAACCAAGTGGTCATGGGGAATGAGTATCCACTACCAAAGGGACAATGAACACATTGATTATGTGAAAGGGGGGGCTTTCGTGTGGATGGAAAGGTGTCCGTAGGCTTTTCAGAAATTGAGATATATTTTGATGAGTGACCCGATCTTTAGTTTGTAGAGGTAGTCTTAGCATTGATGATGTGGCGATGCTACCTCCATGGGCAAATGGTTTACCACATACTCTAACCACAAGAGTCTCAAGTATATCTTCTCTCAGAAGGATTTTAACTTAAGATAGAGATGATGGATAGAGTTCCTCCATGACTATGACTTCGAAGTGGTCTATACTCTTGGTAAGGGGAACATGGTAGAAGATGATCTCAGTAGGAGATCTAGTTTTTAGTTTATGAATGAGGAAATGAAGCAGTTGGCATCGTTATAGTTATCCTTCATGGATGGGGATGAAGCATCTTATCTTCAATAGTTAGTTGTTACCCCTCCAATATTAAATGATTCAAGGAGGTACAACTCGATGAAACTGACTGTGAGTCTTTACATGCTCAATCATCCACATAGAATACCCCTAATAGACATTGGAAAGGTGGGGAGCACATTGTTTTTTCAGAGGATGTGCAGTTGTAGTAGTGATGCCTAGAGTGGCGAGATGCATGGAGGTATGTGTGTGGGTGTTAAGGAAGAGGTGTTTGGGACTCAGCTACTCTTGAGCACAGCCTTTAACCCATAGACTGATGGTCAGATGGAGTGGACCATACAGACCATGAAGGACATGCTTCATGCTTGTGTTCTTGATTTTGGTCACACTTGGGAGGAGCACCTACCACTGGTGGAGTTTGCGTACAAAAACAGCTACCACTCCACCATTGGTATGACACCATATGAGGTACTATACGGACAACCATGTAGGTCACTGTTATGCTGGACAGACCCAGGGGAGTCATCACTCATGGGTCTAAAGATGGTACAGTCTACCACTAAGATGGTACAGGTAATCCAAGAGCAGATGAAGACTGCACAAAGCCGACAGAAGTCATATACTAATGGGTGATAGGAACCCTTGGAGTTTGAGGAGGGGGACTACATATTCATATGGGTCTCTCCTTGATGAGGGATATATAGATTTGGCTGGGGTGACAAGTTATCTCTGAGGTTCGTCAGACCTTTATTGATACTACGTAGAGTGGGAAAGGTGGCGTACCACTTGGCTCTACCATCATAGTTAGAGAGGGTTCACAACATCTTCCACATATCCCAGCTGAAGAGATATTTGAACGACCCTTCTCATGTCATCGACCATGTGTGAACTGGAGATTGATGATGAGGAGACATTCATGGATTACTCGGTGGAGATAGAGGATTGATAGGAAAGGATCCTTTGTGGATGGTCAATTCCTTTGGTGCATGTTCGTTGGTAGCATGGGAATCTTCAAGAGAGTATTTGTGAGCAGGAGGATCAGATTCGTGCTCAGTACCCCCATTTATTTGAGTATCCATTGCTTTGGCTTACAAAGAATTGAATCCCTAAAGGTGGGGGTAATGTAATGTCCCGGAATTCCATGTAAATTTTTTAAAAAACTAAATGGAATTATTTCAAGACCAAAAGCTGAGACAACATGAGATTATGAGGCCTAGAGTGCCCAGAATGGTCCATCAAAAAATGTTAAGTTTTAAATATCATGCATTAATAGTTTTTCTGAAAAAGTCTAATAACTCTTAAACAGGTTCCCAGAACAGAAATATGAGGAAAATGTTTCATTAAAAGCAGTGGGCTTACCCTAGGCGCAACTTAAGTTTAGTCGGTGCAGGTCTCTAGTGAGAAAACCCGATAATGGTATAACTATAAATAAAATAATTAAATAAAATTATTTTATTTTTTAAATCCTTATAACTCATAAACAGTGACTCAGATTGAAAATTAGATACCACTGTTGATCTCATGAGGGCATTCTTTCCTTGGGTAGAGCCTAAAATTGGTCGATGCTAGCCAATAGTGGAAAATAGTTTTTGGCCGTAAATAAAATAATAAAATAAATATTATTTTATTTTAAAATCCTTATAACTCATAAACAGTAACTCAAATTGGAAATCTGAGAGTATCGTTGAGCTCGTGAGGGTGCTCTTCCCTTAGGCAGAGCCTAACATTGGCCGGTGCAGCCCGGCTGTGAAAGTTAGTTTTTGGGACATAACCATAAATAAAATAATTTAAATAAAAGTTATTTTATTTTCGAGTCCTCATACCTCACAAAAGGTAACTTGGATTAAAAATCTGAGACCACCGTTGAGTTCGTAACGGTGGTGACTCAACGTAACAGAAACATTGTGACACATTTTCCTTGTTTAATGGGATAATAAGAATTGGATATGGGAGCTGGATCTTGCAAGTAACTCTGAATCTCTGGAGGACCACCATTGATGAATGACTAATGACAATCACCGACAACTTTGAGCACCCCCTCCTCTTCGAGAGTTCCCACCCTCGAAAACGGATCGAGGACTTTCACGGATGGATCACCTCCAGTGACGAATCCTTCCTCCGATCAAACCTATTATCCAGGTAGTGGTTTAATTTGTGTGATTATTTTTTCCTTTTTCTTCCCTTCTAAATGAAGAATCTAGTTCAACTCACTGACTAGTTGATTCACGGATGATTTCTTCTAGCATGATTGGGAATAAATATTGTGGGTTGATGTTGGGGATAAAAATCTTTGTGATTTAATTATGCTTTGTGACCCCGCTAACAAGAACAGATCTGGGGAAAAACGAACAAAGTCCTGAATTGTTTGTTGGGTGTTCTTTGTTGTCCCCTCTCTCTCTCCTATTGTTCTTTGTTGATGGACCCACAAGGTCGTGTCAGATCTTTGTCGGGGGGTTCCAAAAGAGGACAGACCCCTGAAGTGGTGTAAAAATGGGTAAGAGTGTGTAGTAGTGAGGGTGACGCCCCAAGAAGCCCAAAGGCGCAGACAAATCAAGAAACGGACCACCGGAGTGAGTCTGGTGAACCACAGACAGCGTGTGATGGAGGGAAACAGTCGGCCGCGTGTGGCGCGAACCGGACGCCAGTGGGCGTCCGGGATGGTGGAGCAAACCGGCCCACCATTGTAGGTTGGGCTGGTAGAGCGAATAGGTTTGTCAGGAGGCTCGGTCTGGAGGAGAACTGGCCTGCCCTTGCGGGCCAGGCTAGATGGAAAATCGGGCCGATGGACAACCCAAATGGAAAATCAGGCCGCTGGGCAACCCAGATGGAAAACCGGGCCACTGGGCGACCCAGATAGAAAACCAGGCCACTGGGCGACCCGAATGGAAAAATGGGCAATTGGGCGGCCCGGTGGGGTAGTACCGGTCAACCAAGTCTGACCGGGCCGGAGAATGCGGACCGGGTCACTAGGCGACCTGGCGGGCTAGACCCACGGTCGAACTAGGCCGGGTCCAGCAAGGCCCAATGGGCCTGTCCAATTGGCCAGACCAGACTAGGTCGGTCTAGACCCAAGTGGGTCGAGTTGTCTAAACTGGTTCGAGTCATGCAGGACCCCCAGGCTGGGTTGGTTGTGTCGGTCCGACCAAGTCTGACCAGGCACGGACGCAACCGGCCCCTATTTACTAAAATTCCGATATCTTTTAGATCGTGTGTCCAATTGATGCATTGTATGTGGAGTTGGGACCCTTGCAACGAGACAGTCCTTTGGGTATACTCTAAGTGAGTTTTCATGGTAGTCAATACATGACCGATGGCTTGAGGAGTAGATTATCTCAGAATCAAGCGCACTAGAGAGCGTGAATTCTAAGGATGGATATGACACAAAGGATATGACATGTGAACCTTGGTGGTCCAGTAGCAGAGCGGACCTCAGTGGTCTAGTAGCAGAGTGGACCTCAGTGGTCCAGGAGCCAAGCTGACCTTAGTGTTCCAACAGCCGAGCAGACCTCAGTGGTCCAGCAGCCGAGCGGACCTCAGTGGTCCAACAGCCAAGCAGACCTCAATGGTCTAGCAGTCGAGTGGACCTCAACGGTCAAGTAGCCGAAGAGACCTCAGTGACTCATTCGGGATGAGTCCCTCAGGAGTACAAGATGATTCAGCTTTATGACTGATAATCTTACTTTTTATATTATGAGTTATACCTGGTGTGAGCTGTCTTTTCTTTGTGGTCTTTGCTTTGTGGCCTTGCGTTTTGGTCTTACTTTGTGGTCTTTCCTTTGTATTTTGGGGTCCATACTGAGTAATGTGTTACTCCCCCCATGCACGGGATTTTCCTACACGTGTTGTGTCCCGTGCAGGTGATCGATGCTTCAACGATGAAGTACGCATCCCGAGTGCCAGAAACATCGCCAGAAGACATCTCTACTGCAACGAACCCATGAGGATCCCTTGAAACCATATCTAATGATGAGTAATCTGAAGAAACCCAATTCTAGCAGATACTAGAATCTAAGTCAATGCCTCCCAGGCCGGAAGACCCAACAACCACACCAAATAATCATCACCGAAGAGGGGGGCCATGCCGATCTGGACCAGAAGCGCCACTCTGGGCATAAATCTGAGCAGATCTTAGACGAGGAAGAACTCACACTGGAGGGAAAAATGGGAAAGCATGAGGTAAGAAAGAGGATAACCCATGACGTAGGAGAATATGACCACCCCAACAACATTGATGATACAAAGTGCCTCAAACCCCATCGTCGCCAACAAAACCACATGCAGGAACCACAAAAAACACCCAAAGTACTCACCCTGCCAGAGCATGATGCGAAAGACCCGGAATGCCACTGAAGACTGGATCTTGACCAACCTTAGAAAATCAGGATCCTGCCGTAGAATACCTGGAACCCAACCACCCTGCTGGAGCATGACGAAAGGTAGAAACTTGACCACAACGCTATGGAAGACCTGGATCCCACTGCGAAACTGGAACCCGACCGCTGCGGAAGATGACCCCAACCTAGAATCCCTGGAACTTTTCATGGATCTACGGAAGACCGTATCACGGCCACCACCCTTTTCCACATTTCCACATAAGACCTAGACCCCGCCGTGTAATAGGTCGTCATGGAAGATGACCCATTCCTGTAAAACCCTGATCCCCCCGCCAGGGAGAGGAGTCGTAGAAGACCTGAAACCCGCCATGAACCTGAAACCCGACTGCCATGGAAGACAAACCCTTTCTGAAATTCTTGGACCCTAACACGGAACCGCGGAAAACCGGATCCCAACTACCACCCTTTTCCACGCCGCCAGAAAGTCAATCCCACAAAACCACATCACCGCACTGAGAGAGTAAGTGCCAGAGAGAAGAGTCATGGTCCAACCCGAGAAGGGGTCGTCTTCCGCGGCATGAAAACCTTGTGCAGCCCATGAAGTTCACTTCTTGTCACCTATACAAGGCACACAGTTTACATTGGTAGGCCACATTGTTTCATAAAAACTATGTGCCTTTACCAATCCACCCAAACTTAGTGCTCTCAAAACTCAACAAAACACCAGAGACACCTCTTGGGCTCTTAACCATTTCTAAAAACAAAACTTTTATGTGCTTCAAAACTTATATTTACAAAACAAGGTTTGGTTTACAAAACAGACCATCCACCAACTAATAAAACTCGAATTCCCATGGAATTTCATCCGGTTTAAAAACAATGAACTCTATAACTAGGGTCAGGTTCTTTACAAAACTTATAAATAGCCTTACAACCAATCCTACCTATAACCCTCTTATCAACAAAATAATCCATTTGAAGAGCCCTTGACTAGTTCAAAAAACCCAATTTAGTAATATCAAGGATCTGAGGTTGAGGAGATAAATAATAGAGTGGATAAGTTTACAAACATAGTGGAAATTATTGTGGACATTCTATCCAAAAACCCCAGAAAAATACCTACCCAAAAAGTGTCTAACCCAAGTAAACTACAAATATGATCATAATAAGAAGTGGCAAGGAACTCCTACCACTAGAAACACCTAAAACTGAACCCATCCAACCTAAAATGGAGGGGTATGAGGCTGTAAATTCTGAAAATTTTAGGTAGAAGTCGGAAAATAGCCCTAAAAATGAAGGAAATAAAGAACAAGAAGAGAAGTGGGAAATAGAGAGTAATATACAACAAACACCACTCCAAAAGAAACAAAGGTATAAGAAAGACTCACCCATACCATTACCATCAAGAATGGTAAAATCAAATAAGATTCAAGAATAAAGAATTAAAAAAGAAATTTTGGACACTTTTGAGAAAGTGGAAATCAATATCCCCCTTCTTGAAGCCCTTAAAAAATTTCAAGATATGATAAGTTTCTCATAGAGATGTGCACTGAACAAATGAGGCTTTAAGGGAATAAGAGGATAATATTAAGAAGTTTCATGACCTTGATCACACCTCAGTTACCCTCTAAATTTCAAGATCTATGGATATTTTTTATTCCCTATACCATTGGATCCTTGACTTTTTATGATATTTTTTGTGATCTTGGTGCTTCAATCAATGTTTTACCTCGCTATTTATTTTCTTCTTTGCAAATAAGAGACTTTAAAACCATAAGAGTGGTTTTCCAAATTTAAAACTAATAAATTATTTTTATAGTAGGATTGTTAAAAGACATCCTTACAAAATTCCAAGACCACCCATTTCAAGATGACTTATGTGTGCTCAACATGGAGGAGAATCAAGCACTAGGCCGCTCACACATCATCTTGGGGAGGCTTTTTTGTGCATTTGTTTTCATTTATTTTTATTTTATTTGACTAAATTAAATATTTTTTGATAAAATTAATTATAATTATTATTTTATTATAATTTATCTCATGCATTGTTAATATTATCATGTGTTAATATTTTATTTTTTTGAATATTCCAAGCACTCTTATTATTTTATGTGAAAATCTATTTTTACAATATCAATGTATTTTCATTATATATTGAGTTATAGTAATTGAATTTTTATAATTCCTATTTAATATGAAATATAATAAGTTTATATAACTTTTATTAATTCACATAAAAGTCTAAATTAATATATATAATGTTCATATTTTTGTCTGAACATACAACATGCTTTTGGTTTCAAAAATAATTTTTCAGTTTATAGTGTTTTATAGTTTTATTTAGTTATTATATTATAAATTGAGTTATATGGATAAAATACTCACACAACTTGATTTTTTTTATAGATAACACCTTTATTTACATTTAATTAAACTAAATGGATGTTTAAAATTATTTTTTTAATGCTCTAAAATTATCCCTAAGTTTATGTAACAATTATGGAACTTCTAGAATTCAAAATCATTAGAATTTCAATGATATATATTTTGATATAAATTAAAATTTCACATTTTTTGTTTCTATAGAAGAATAGTAAGTTTTTATACATTTAATTAAACTCCATGAAAAGCGAAAAATGCCATTTAGATGCCTTAAAATGGTTGAAATACTACAACTTTCCATTTATTTTTTCTACAGTTGTAGTTTATATATTTCGCTATTTTTTATGATATAAATTGATATATAAGTTAGATTGAAGCTTTATTTGATCCATTGGAAATTAATTGAGTTTATATACATTTAAGTATTGTGGAACTTTTGTTAATTCAATTTTCTAGATGGGATAAAAAATCATCTAAGTTCATGTTGTCAATATTTTTATAAAATGATGAACTATTTATCATCTTCTCCTCTCCACAGACACAGTAGTACACCAGAAATGCCTCATCATATCTACACATGGTTGATCTCATATCGTCACTTTAATTTTTTATGATACTATTGGTTAAATTTTTTATGCTACCACTAGGTAATTTTTCTTTTCCACTTCCAATTTTATTTTTTCTACTACTGTCAGATTTCTAATTATGTTTCCATTAGTTTTTAAAATATGTTATTACCATAATAAATACTTATACTACCACTAGTTGAAATTTGTGTGGCCTACAGTAATCTACCATCATTTATAAAAATATGACACCTTTCCAAAAATATTTTTCATGCTATGTTTTTTTGTATATTTCTATATTTTAAATATTACATGTTTATAATAGTTGTATTTATTATTTTATTTTTATTAAAATATTTATTAATCATGTTTAGTCTATGTGAATAATTTTTAAGTGCTTTAAACATGTTTTAATATAATTTTAAATATTTTTTTCATTTTTTATAGAAAAAATACAGCATTTTTTAAAAATATTAATTAGTGCTTAAATTCTTGATTTTAATTTTTTATAAGTAATTTATTAATATGGTTAAATTATTTCAAAGTGTTTTTAATGATTTAAATACATGTGAATAATGTTTTTTTTTATTTTATGAATTTATACAGAAGATATTTATTTATAGTTAATCCACTTATGATATTTATGGTATCAATTGGCTGAATTTTATAGAGATAGTTTGAACGATTAAATTTTTTAAACTTATTCATACATTGTATTTAAATTAGTTTAAATACCTAGACATTTATGCAATTTATTTTAATCAGTTTTAAAATGTGTATTAATTTATTCTTTATTAATGTGTACATATACACCACATATTTCCAATATTTAAATTTTTTATATTTTGAATTGATTTTTGTGTTATTATTTTCTAAATAAATATTTAGTGTCTTTTAACTTATTCAAACTTATTTTGTAGTATTTTATTTAGAATAATTAAATATTTTAATTATTATGTGTTGCATGAAATTATAAAGTCTTTTAAAGTTTGAATTTAAACACTCAATTTATCTTATGATATTTATGGAATTGTTTTGATATATTATTATGGAGACTATTTAAAATATTTAATGGGTAATTTGAAATTGGTTTGAATTGTTCATTAACTTTTTAATTCAAACAATTATTGTTACGATTATGTTGGATGATGATTTTCTCTCTCCTGAATAATTTTGTAATTTGAATTTGAATTACTTTAACTAGTTAGATATTGGTTTGTTTGCTTTTATAGATTCTATTTAAAGAACTCGAGGATGATTGGAACCCACATGAAGATTATATTTGATAATACTCGAAGAGATTGAAAGCACTCATCTGTTGTAAACATTCAAGTGATCTCGTGCTCAATTGTTTAGTTCATTTGTGATTAACTCTCAAAGAAGGAAACATTCTTCTTTGACTTCCATGTCACCTTGAAGAGTTGATATGTACCACTATTGGAACACCCAGAGTACAATGTATATATCATTCGGAAGTTCCTTCATCAATTGTTTCATCAAAAGTAATTTTCGGCTTCTATCCATTTGTAATATTTCTTTTATATTTTATGTCTAGGTAGTGTTATGCACTTAATAATTTCTTTTACAGGTTATACTACCACTAAATGTATTCCCTTGGTTATGCTAACCTAACCAAAGGTAGTACACTTAGGTTAGGTATGATCCTACTAGAAATCCTGTGTTTTTGTCTTTTCCCGTAAAAGGTTGTGTGTTGTTAGGTTTGGGGATGCTCCTCATGAAGTCCTGGGTTGGGATTCATCTCGATGTAAAATTTTGGATTTTGATTACTTCCATGTAAAATTATCTCTCAATTTCATAGTAGGTGACATAATTCATTGTTTAGGGTGTGAATAGTGGAGTAGGATTGTTTAGATCTAAACTACTATAAAAACTTCTTGTATTCTTCTCTTTAATTTTCTTTATACACTCTTCACACATCCACTATTATTATTATTTTAATAAATAATTGTTTAATCATTTTAAACCACCATATTTCACAATTATTTTTAATAACATTGATAATTTTTATAAAGATCTATCCACCCCCCTCCTTTAGACTATATTCCATTAACATATCAAACTTAACAGACCTTACTTGAAGATGGCCAAGACCATCATTAATGTTCATGAAGTAATAATCACCAATGAGTTTAGAGACATTATGATACACTTCATAATTTTTGACTCTATGGGGCACCCTTCAAATGTCCAGTCACTTTTTACACTTTCCCACATTAAAGAAGTTTCACCCTTTAAATATCTAGGCATGTTACATGAATTTTTATCTTTATAAGAATTCTTACTGATTAAAAATCCCATGGAAAACATGGTTGTTTAGAATTATAGAAATTATATTTTCAATATGGAATAATAATTAACTCCTAGAATTTCAAATGAATTTGATGATTTATTTCTAGAATAATAAGTCAATGTGTCTCCTTATATGTAGAAAATCAAATATTTAGGAGTATGAAACTTCAATTTAATTTCCTCACTTCAATAACCTCCAAATATTGAATTAAAACCACTTCCTATGGATTTGAAATATGTGTATATAATGGAAATAAAAAAATACCTATAATAATTTATAGTAATTGGTATATAAACTAAGAAAAAATCCTAATTGAACTTTTGAGAAATAATTTACACATAATAAGATGGAGCTTAGGTGATATCTTGGGAATAAATCCAAAAATATGCTGACATAAAATTCTATTTGAAGGTGATAACCAACCTTTTAGGTAGGACCAATAGAGTCTAAATCCATCCTTGATATAGGTAGTAAATAAGGAAATAGAGAAACTCTTAGAAATAGGTATAATTTATCCCATTTAATATTCAAAATGGTTCAACCCCATCCTTGTAGTTCCTAATAAAACTAGACTAACCATTATGAGAAATGAGAATAATAAATTGATCATGTCACTTCCCTATCACTTTCATTGAATAGATGTTATATGAATTGGTAGGGAGTAATAATTATTGATTCTTAGATGGATTTTTAGGTTATTTTTAGGTACCCATTTCTCCTAAGGATCAAGAGAATACCACTTTTACATCCCCCCCTTTGGCACCATCAATTATAGAAGGATTATATTTGTAATGTGTAGTACTGTATATATATTTCATAGATGCATGGTAAGTATATTTTTTGATCACATTGAGGATTTATTAGAGGTATTATTAGATTATCTCATAGTTTTTGGAATCAATTTTGATCACTATTTGAAAAATATTGAAAAATTATTTAACACTTACATTGAAAAAAATCATGTTTTGAATTTTGAAAATATTTATTTTAGGGAGGAAAACAGAACTATCCTTGGAAACATAATTTTAAAATAAATAATTGAAGTGGATAAATAATAAATGTAAGTAATAAATTCTTTTTCTTACCCCACCTGTGTGAATCATGTTAGATCGTTTTTAGGACATGTAGGATTTTACAGGAGGTTTATCAAATATTTTGGTAAAATTTGTATCCCTCTATATTGATTACTTTTTAAATATACTAAATTTTAATTCAATAATTGGTTCATGGAATCCTTTTATGAATTAAAGAGGATATTTATAACCCTAATAGTGATGAAACCACCCAATTGGGGACATCAATTCAAACTACTATGTGGTGCTTCCAATAAGGGAGTTGGAGAAGTTATTTCTCTAAGAATCAAGGGAAACCCATAATTTCCTATGCCTAAAAAACCTTATATGTTTTCTAATTCAACTATATCACCATAGAAAAGGAGTTTTTGGTAGTTGTATTTTCCTTCGACATATTTAGATCTAATATAATTAGAACTAAAGTTTATTTTTTTATGATCATGTAGCTCTTAGATATTTCATTAAAAAGTTAGATAATAAGCCCATGATTGTGAAATGAATGCTACTACTACAGGAGTTCATATTAGAAATCAAAGACAAAAGGGGAGCTAAAAATTAGGTGTTCGATCACCTAAGAATACTGCCCAACACTGCTGAAATGGAAATACCAAACCAAAACCAAATAAATGACCACATTCCTGGAGAACGACTCTATATAGTAGAAGGGGAAGTACCATGGTATGCAGATATAATAAATTGCATGGTAACTTTTCAGTTACCTTCTCATCTTAAATCTCATCAAAAACAAAAACAAAAAACTAAATCCTAATTTTATATTTGAGAAGATCCATTACTTTAGAAAATTTTTAATGATCAAGAAATAAGGAGATGTTTTCCAGTAAGTGAAATTTAATTTGTTTTGATATTTGACACACTTTAACTTGTGGGGGAAATTAGGACCTCAATGGTCAGAAATAAAAGTCTTATAATCTAGCATTTATTATCCCATCTTGTTTAAATATTCACATTAATTTTGAAATAAATTTGAAAAAAGTTATTTTTCTAAAAATGTTTCAAAAATACATGAAATGACTCAAAGACCCATTAGTTTTTTTGAAATTTTTGAAATTTAGGGAATAGATTTCATATGAACATTCCTGATGTCATTTGGAAAATCTTATATTCTAATTTTTGTGGACTATGTCTCAAAATGGGTGGAAACCAAGGCCACAAAAAACTTATGATGGTCATGATGGGTGTTATTTTGTCAAGGATGACATATTTTATAGGTTTAGAGTGCCTAGAGCCATCATTATTGATCAAGGGACTCACTTTTTTAATAGGATAATGGATTATTTTCTTCAAAATTATGGGGTACGTCATAAAATATCAAAACCCTATCATCTACAAACCTACAGATAAGCATAAGTGTCTAATAGGGAAATCCAATAAATTATAGAGAATCCTATCAAACTAAATAGGAAGGATTGGATCCAATGGTTGTTAGACACATTATGAGCTTACCAAAATACCTACCATATACCCATATGAATGAGCCCTTAATTATTAATTTATGGAAAATGTTTCCACCTTCTTATATAATTAGAACACAAAACTTATTGGGTTATAAGACAAATAAATATGGACCTTAATAAATTAGGGAAGGATAGGAGATTGAAACTATAAGAACTAAAGGAAATTCGAAGATAAGCATTTTAAAATCCAAATATTTACAAAGAGAAAACATCAATGGATCATGATAAGTTGATTAAACTGAAAACCTTACATTCTAGAGTTCAAAATATGCTATAAAACTCTAGACCCAAGATGATGCTATGTAAACTTCATTATATATGGGAAGGCCCCTTTATAGTTACTTATTTATACCCTATAGGTGATGTGAATACGGTAACAGATAAAGAATAAACCTCATTCATTTTTAATGGGAACATGCTGAGGAAGTATGATAGAAACCTACCCCAAGAACCAGTGGAAGAGATCACACTCCTCCAACTTGTTTATCAATGAAAACTCACCAGGTTTTACATTTACTTAATGTTGTATTGCATGTTGTGATTCATTTAAAATTTAATTATCTGATAAATTGATCTGAATGTATTGAGGATATTATATCAATTAAGTTTGGGGTGGGGGGCCTTGTAGTTTAGGAATTTTTTAATTTTCAATTTTTGTGTATTTTTCAAACAAATGTATTTTGTTTTTCATTTTTAGTATGTTTTTTAAACATGTAATCTTACATTGAATATCCTTACAAACTTTAAATCTATGAAAATATTGAAAAACTAATTCAAACCATAAAATCATCTTATATTAATGTTTAAATTAATTTTTTTTAAATATAAATGAAGGACTTTCATGAAAAACCCACTGATATTTGAAACTCATGTAATGACATAATAACCTTTAATTTTAAAACAAATAGATGATAGGGTTTTGAACTAATTTTTAAACTCTCTTTACAATGCCCTATTTTTTAAGATAACCAAGACATACTTGAATAACTGTAATTTTTTGATTAATCTAATCAAAACCTTAGATTATTCAAGGAACTTGTGATTTAAATAGTTTTAGTATTGTTTTTTATTTTTAAGCCTCTTTTTAATAAAATATTTTTAAGCCTTTATGTACATCAATCCTTGTATCCCTTAGCATCTGTAATAACTTTATTAGATAGCCACATTGCATGACCATTATCACTATCCATGTTTCTTTAGAATCCTTTTCATGATTTACATCGAATTTAAGTATGGGGGAAGAAATAAAAGGATATGGAAAACCTGTTTGGTGTATCCTGTTAGAATTTAAATAGGAATTTTATGCATTTTTTATGCTGGTATTTTGGTAGAAAAATCTTGGTGGAAATAGTTGGAAAATGTTATTAATATCATCCATGGATTTCCATCAATATCCACCACTTTTTGAATTAGAAAAGTCCCTCTATTTCCCTAAAAACTATGATTTTGAAGAGAAATATGGATAGGAAAAGGATGAAAATGTTATTGGTAAAGTGAGAATAATAAATGATGATGTTGTTGCTACTAAATTTTATAAAGGATAACCTACACATCGAACTGAAGAAGGATCCACACCCTCAATAAGAAAATTTAGAATCCCCCTCTACCTTTAAGAGAAGATCTATATATATATATATTATTAGAGGAAATAGAGGAAGGGAATGTTTACAGTATCTGCAGAGACAAAGGGTGGGGACTGTGTAGGGAGAAATTGAAGAAGTGGAGATGAGCGAGTGAAAAATTAAGTGAGGGAGGAATTTATTCTTAGAGGAAAATAAACATCATACATTGAGCTTCATTTTAGAGCCAAACCACCTCATTTAGCCTCAACAGTTTGACATTCAAATCCTACCAACCCTATATCCAAAGAAAAATCCTAATTAAGTCCTTATGATATAAACAATTACTTGACTCATTGGGTGGAGATGAATAAATTAATCAAGACTATGGTGGAGCTTGTGTGACCTTGGAATGGAAAAAAACTTTCTTGGAAATCATATATGAGTGTGGAGTGAAATATTTCTAGGAAGGTAGGTATCAATGTTCACAAGGAGATAAAATAAGTGATAATTAATTGAATATTATTAATAAATAAAATAGAAATAATAATATTGAGAAATCATGATAATTTTATAAACATGGTATTCAAAAGAGGAACTCGCATTGGCTGGGTAAATGAATTTTTCTTAGCTAATATTTTGAAGTTTATTTGTTTTCATTATAGGGTTTAAGTGTGGGGGAATTAAAAATCTAATATTTTCATATATTTTATATTTAGTTTCAAAGATTTTAAACCCACCATTTTGATCAAATATTGTGTTTTTTCATAAGTTTTTTAGTAATAATCTAGATTTATTTGATGAATAGATTAAATATTAAGTTTTAAATGATTATTTGATCTTTTGGAATTATTAGAATAAAGCCTACATTTATTTATGGATGTTTTGATGATTATTTCAAGTATCTAGAGTGTGTTTTGAATAATCAAATAAGTTCGGTGATGATTTAAAAGAGTCTGTAAATTCTGAAAAACCATGTATGAAAAATAATTCACATAGTAGAATGCCATGTATGCAAATTCACCCACGTACAAGAATTTATCTATGTGAATCTAACTATATAGAAAAATTTACCACATAAGGGAATTATATATAATAAAATTTTCATATATGTATGGTAATTTGGATATACAGTGTTATACATACACTAATTAGCTGCATATAGGAGTTCAACTATGCAGCAATCCACATATAGGAATCATTAATGTATGGGAATTTTAGAGCCAACACATATAGCCAAATTCAATTATGTCATAACCACCCATGTAATGTGATCCACATAGTGGATTTCTAGCTACCTAAGATAAATTTTTTGGTTGTATAGGAACCCTCTACAACTGCGAATAAAGAGTCGAATTCACTTCGTGCTGAAGCCTTGGGTCCCCACATTAACATCCATGAAACTAATCATAGGTGGAAACATGGATCATTGCATACATACTATTTCAATAAATAATTAAGTAAGAAAGTAATGAATTATATGGAAGACCAAATCACAAGAAAAAATATAGTATGTGGAAAAGGTAAACCTTCAAAATTCAAAATAAGTAGATTTTGGAGGTTTGACCAGCAACTTCAAAAAAGGAAATTGAGGATAGGATCACACACTAGATTAGGGGATGATCATGATTGATATATAACTCTTTCTCTTGGACCTATTCTCACATTATACTATTTTATTTTCTATATCATGTTCATTTATGTTTTAGTTTTTAATGATTTTATCTTCCCCTTCCTTATTTATTACCCTTTGCATGAAGGGGTAAACTTTGAGTGATTGGGGAAGGTAAGGAAAAAACATTTTTAATGCTTGTGTTTGTGAACTTAATAGAATTAAATCCTTTATTTATTTTGTTAATATGGTTTCAATACTAAAATTATAGACTTTATTATCAAGTATAATCATATTTGTTTTGGGATTCTATTAATATTTACTACCTTGGTCAATTATCTATAATCTTCCTCTATAAAATTTTAGTCTATATATGATAGAATAAGCTATATATAGGTGGTAAATTTCTTGGTGATCATTATTTCATGTGAAATTGGTAGTGAGAATTTTTGGTTCTTTAGGAATAACAAGACCAGATTGGGAATTCCCTAATTCAAATAGAAGGATCCTCTGTAATAATGTCACACATAGGAAAAAGGGTAGAACAATATGAGATCTCAATTAGGTATATTATCACCATAACCATTTGGATAAGAGAGAGAAAATAATTAATTGTTTAATCTCTCTCTTACCATCCCATAGAATAAGATCATAAAATTAACAAAATCGAGATAACATTGCAATAGGTTTAGCTAACCCTGACCTAATCACATTCTCATAAACTATTTTCAAACCAATTTTTTAATTAATTTATTCATTTTAAAATCTAAAATACCAATTAGAACCCCTTATCTGTGATTAAACAAAAAATAAAAACTGATTTTTATGTGCACTCATCTCTAAAAGAAAACCTTGGTTACCATTATAAATATATTTAACTTAAGAAATAAAATTTTTCCCATTTCCCATGCAAATGTGTGCATTATAGAGGTCTACTTTCTTGGACATGTTATCTCAGAGGAGGGAGTATCTATGGATCCAGTGAGAATCAAGGTAGTTCTAGCTTGGGATCCACCCAATATCTTGATGGTGGTGCATAACTTCCTTGGTTTGGATGGATATTACTGGATATTCATGCTAAATTTATCCAAGATTTCAACTTCATTGATTACCTTGACCCGAAAAGGGAAACCTTTTGTCTAGTTGAAAAAGTGTTTGATGTAATTTTAGGAGTTTTAACATTTTTAATAAGCACACTCATCCTAGGGTTTCTAAAATAGGGGGTTAAGTATATGGTGTTATATGAAGTCATTGGAGTTAGGATTGGGTGTGTTTTGATTAAGAGGTAGTAAATGATATATTACAAGTCTAAGAAGCTAAGACCCCATGAGAAGAACTATGAAATCCATGATTTAGAGATGGTATTTATGGTGTTTCCTTTGAATACTTGGAATCACTACCTTCTTAATGAGGGGTTTATTGTTTATTGTTAACATAAGAGTATCAGTTACATCTTCAGTTGGAGAGATCTTAACCTAAGAAAGAGGAAATTGTTAGATTTCCTGTAGGACTATGACTTCAAGATAGTCTAAACTTTGAGAAAAGGTAATGTAGTGGAAGATTATATCAATAGGAAATCTCCTTCCGAGTTTCTAGGTGAGGAATTAGTGTAGTTTGACTCATTCTAGTTATCCTTGATGGATGAGGGAGAAAAAATACACCTTAAATCAATGGTTATAATGCATCTTATTGTACAAAATACAAGGGAAGCACAACTTAGATATTTTGGGTTTGAGGTATTACAAGACTATATTTTCATAGGACATACTTATGATAGAATCTATGAATGTTTAGAGCATGTCATCCTCTTATAAGGATGAACTATGGTGTCGGTAGTACTTCACAAGTAGGTGCTAAGAGAGTTCCATACATCTCCCTTAGTTGTATATCTAGGTGTGGAAAAGATGTATCAGAATCTTAGATGATAGTTCTGGTGTCCATAGATAAAGAAGGGTGTTGTATAGTTCATCTCATAATGTCTCACCTGTTAGCAGGTGAAGGCTGAGCATCTGGTTCTAGTAGGTTTGGTCCAACCCCTTAAGGTACCAGAATGGAAGTGAGATGTCATATCTAGATATTTTTTATGGGACTTCCATGGATGGTGAGAGGTAAAAATGATATATGGGTGATCATGGATTGACTCACTTATTCAACCCACTTCTTCTCTATCAGGGAGCAGAGTTCGATGGAATGATTAGGACACTTATATATGTAAAAGATCACCTATATTCATGGTGTTCCCTTGAATATTTTCATAGACCGAAATTCTCATTTCACATATCAGTTGTGGGGAGATTTTTAGAAGGATTCCGAAACCCAATTATAGATGATCACAGTGTTTCATCTCCAAACATACGGTCAAACTAAGTAGACCATTCAGACCCCGGAGGACATGCTATGGGCTTGCATGTTAGACTTTAGTTGAATTTGGGATGATCACCTACCCTTAGTGGAGTTTTAATACAAAAAAACTACCATTAAACTATTGAAATAGTTCCTTTTTTAGGCCCTATATAGAAGACCTTACAGGACAACACTGTATTATCTAGATTTGTGAAAATCAACACTAATGGGGTTAAAGTTAGTTAAAGATATGGTGGATAATGTTTAGATCATCTAGGAGTGGATGAGGAAAGATAAAATCCATAAAAAATTCTATATAGACTAAGAAATGAGGCCTTTTGAGCTCATTAAGGGAGACTATGTGTTCCTGAATGTCGCACCTTGATGCAGTTTGTGGAGATTTGGCCACAATGGAAAGATATATTTGAGGTTCATCGGACCATTTCAGATTCTAAATAGGATTGGTGAGGTCGTGTATCACCTAAATTTACCCCCATGGTTGGACCGAATTCATGAAATATTCCATGTATCATAGATAAGAAGATACATACATGATCTATTGCACATTATTGACAAGGGTGAGTTGGACATCAAGGATAAATCTATAACAACCTAGAAATTTTAAAGTGAATAATAAATGAATTATAATTTAAATAAATTTATTTATGAAATACATTTTATAAAACAAAGTGATTTTATCAAAATGAATTTTTTTTATTTTGATTTGTTTTATTTTTCAAAGATATCTTTTTTTATATACATGATTAATAAAAATTAATTATTCTTTTATGAAAAATATAGTTTTCAAATCTTATTAAATAAATTATTAATTTAAAAAAAGGATTTGATTTTAATATTAAAAATTATAAACAAATACCATTTTTTATATAAATGTGGTATTTTTATGAAGTTAATATAAACAAATAGGAATTCATGTCATAATTAAAAAACAATAAAAAATATGTTTTAGTAAAATGATTTTTGAAATGATTTTTATTGATAAACACTAAGTGTTGTACATAAATTTACATATAAATATTAAAACATGGTATTTTATGAAATAATATTTTGTAATATATTTGATTATGAAATATTGAAATTATAAATATAACCATATTATTATTTTATAAAAATTGTTTTAAAAATATATATTATAAAATTTATGAATTTATTTAACTGAAATATTGATATTTATAAAATAATAATAATAACTTGTAATTCATATAAACTAATTTAAAAATTAAGAATTAAAATTATTATATGTATATTCTAATTATGTTTATTAAAGATATTAAATAAAATAAATGATAATAAATAATTATAATTATAAAATTTTAAAATAAAAAAAATAAAAAATAATAATAATGAGAATAAATGAGAATAAGGGTTTCTTTTGGGGGAAATAGGGGTTGAGGGCTTCACAAGCCCGATCTGTGAGTCTTTGCAGGAGGAAGCTTTGACCATAATGGCCAAGATTTAGAGGAGATGAGTCGATTAGTACTGGGAGTCGACCTTGACCCCAAGTACTTCGGTGAAGTTGAGCCAATCTGGAGTGGAACAAGCCGAGTGTGCTTTGGGAGGATTCAACTGGGGGCGTCATCTTGTTCTGAGAGGCCGAGTATGGGTGGATCGATCATCAAAATGGGGTTTCAAACTCAGACCGGGTGAGGACAAGATGTTTTGATCCTAGATCTAAAATGATAAGGAGATGAAGAGGTCTTCTTTGTTGTCAAAATATTCTTCCTACTACGCATTTTACATATCTACAAGTAGGTGTGTTTTTTATTTGTTTTAGGTGTCTGAATCATAGTAAATACCGATTTTTCTTGTTTCTGGACTTTCTTTTCGATTTTATTTGAATCATTGGAATATATATATATATATATATATATATATCTTTTTTCAATTTCTTCATAGCATTCGTTTTCCTATTCCAGTTGTGATTCGTTCAATGTATTTACCTATTTTGTCAACTATTCTGATCTGTTTTGAATTGTTTAATGTATGGATATAGGTTGATGCTTTGTAAAAAAGATTTACTATTCCCAATCAGTGCCTACTTTTCTTTGAAAAATTTCATCCTATAACTATCAAAGACATAAAAAAATAAATATTAATCTCAATCAGTTTGAATGCATAAAACCAATCTGATTTTGTATTTTTTTTCAACATCCAATTAAAACCTCCTCCAACTTGAAAAAAGAAACAAATGAAATTATACATATAAATACTATATTTTTCATGTATCCTCTTTATATATTTGTATAAATAAATGTGTGTGGAGGTCTAGAAAAGGAGGAAGGTAGAGGTATGGAGACCTGTTTTCTTTTGTTTATACCCTTTTTTCCCTTTCTAAGAGATAGTGAGAATGAGAGACCGAGTTTGAGTCTTCTTCCAAGAAAAAGAGAAGAAAATTTATTCAAATTAATTGCACTCAAACTCATGCTGCTTTAATTTTATGCTGCAAGGAATCCGTGAGAGTCTTTAAGGTAAGGGATGGTTCGTTTAATTTTTATCTTATAGTTTTGTTTAAGGGATATATTGTCATTCTCTATTTTCAAATTCAAATCTACAATTTCTATAATTAATAAGATATTATTTTTTTTCAAAGACAAATTTTATATTATGTAATAGAGTTTATAATTATTCATATGTTAAAATTTTATTCAGGATTTTCTTATCTTTATTTTCTAATATTAATCTATTCTATGAAATTTAAATTGAAATGGGAAATATATATTTTCAATAGAATTTATTTGATCTTTTTTTATATCTTTCATTATATATGAATAAAAATATATAAACCCTTGTGGTGGTTTTTGTTTGATTATGAAAATATTTCTATAAAATCTCTTTGATTTTATTTATGCACTTTGAGCATAAGAAATTTATCATTTAATGTTTATTATTTATAGTAAGTTTTAAATAATAAAAACTATCATTTTATGTGTGCAAGTACATGCACAACCATGAATGTCACATGTAATATAAGATATGTCCATAATCATTAGCACATGACACATCATTCATGCATTAGTTTTTATTATTTTTATATGTGTGTGTATTGAATAAATCCTATTTATGTAGGAAACTATTGTCGAAATAGTTTTTATTAGTTTAATTAATGAAAATTTCATGAACCCCTCTCTCTAAAGATACCAGAATGAGGGGAGAGAGATAATGACCCTCGAGTCCCTCCTCTAGTAGGCCCCAAGATTGCAACTATCACCAAGGGTATAAAAATATCATATATGGGAGGCATTAAACTCTATAATAATATAGGATCGAGAGATAAAATGAATCATACACAAACAACTAAAAGACATAATATAAAATAGAAACCCAAACCATCCCATATGCATGTACAAATAGAACTAATATAGATAAAAGTATCCAAAGTAAATACCCAAAAGTAAATCTAAAGTAGTGACACAACAACTATCAAGGATCTAAGCTAGTAAGGTCCAGCATGGTCCATAAAATCTTCCTGGAATCATGAAAAAAAATTTGTACATACAATGAGCATACAAGTATACTCAATAAAAAAAATTAAAGTCTCTCAGGAACATGTAAAGGAGGCATATTAATGCACCTGTAAGAAAACAGCAAAACCAAATAGCACCTAAATAGGCATACTAACCATACCAACCTCCCCAAGGAAATCTCACCAAATAACGCTCATAAATTAATATAATATAGAGTAAAGAACATCGATGATAGGGCACGTCGCACCAATTACCCATTGATTAGTCTTTATCACACCCCAACAATAGATGTCCTAGCACTCCCACCTCTTTTGAATATACCACATCACATCCCGCCCGCACACACCTAGGCCACATACCACAGCGCATCCTGCTTGCACACACCTGGTCCTCACAACACATCCCTCCCGCACACACCTGGGCCACACATCACATCACATATCATCACATCTCATCCTGAAGACACCTGGAAAATCATATCACGACTCATCCCAAAGACACTTGGGACACCACATCACAACTTGTCCTGAAGACACCTAGGATACCACATCACAACTCACCCAAATAATCTTGGGCCATCATTGCCTGGAAGAGGGGTGGGGAAGAGCGGGTTTCTAGTCATCCATCTTCTCATTGGGATGTTGGGAAAGATACCCTGCATGACTATATGGGTATTTGGCACATAGTTCTCAACATGGGTGGGTGCTTGTAGAAATAACAAGGAATATAAAAGTATATTTATATATATATATATATATCGAACACTCAAGCCCAGCCTATGGGTTCTTAAACAAACTAACCAACTCACAACACCATCACCTTTGCTACCACCTCTAAATGCATTTATTAGTATCCACAATAGTCATTTCAGAAGGTGAAGATCCCTAATAATCTAATGTGGCTTCACATTTCCTCCATGTTTAACACCCATTCATTTTATTATTTAGCATCAACCATATTTATCCACACAACCCATCATTTAATTTTTCCATTAAAAAATTTTCATACCATTAACCAACCCATTCCATTTCAAACATTATTAAACATTCATTTATTCTATCACCACTCGGGAATCTAGTAGAAATATACCATATATCACAAGAAACCATTCATCCCAATAATCTCACCTCATTTTCCCACAAGCATGGCCAAAAAACCACCACCTCACCAACCCAAAAGCATGTCCCACAAACCATAGGTAGATATATATATATATATATTATATTATATCATATACATATACATATACATATATTTATATATATATATTATATTAAATCATATACATATACATATACACACACACACATATACATATATATATTATTAATGGATTTTTAAAAACCACACTTAATTGATATATATTATTAATGGCTTTGTTTATATATATAAACTATTATATATCATTGTATATATATATTTATACACACATTATAATTATATATAATAATAACTATATGTATATATATAATATCATTTTTTGTTAATATATAATGATATATGCACATATAGATAGAAATATATATACACACACATATATATATAGATACATATATAGATAAATATAAATGTATAAAGATACATGTATATATAGATATATAGGTAGATATATATATATATATATATATGTATGTATATATGCATGTATATATACAGGTATATAAAGAGATATATGTATATAGAGATAGAGATATATATATTAATATATATATATATATGTATAGATAGAGATATATAGAGATAGAGATATATATACATAGATATATGTATATATAGATAAATATATACATATAGATATATAGATATATATATATATATAAATAGATCTATATATATACATATATCTATATATAAATATAGATATATGTATATATAGATATATGTATATAGAGATAGATATATCCAGATATATATAGATAAATATATATATATATATATATATATATATATAGACCAGTGATTAATTTACAGGCACAATGCCTGAACCAGTTGGTCCAGGCACAGCCTTGGGAGCTTGAGGTAGGGGGATCAAATCCCCCTACCTGCAGTTCCCAGTTATATTTTTTACAGCAGGAGGGCCAGCGGGCCGGGCTTCGCGCGGACCATGCTTTTTCGGGCCGGGCCGGCCTGGCCCGCGGGCTTGCCTGGAAAGGCCTAGGCCTGACCCGCTGAACCTGCGGCCCGAGCCCGGCCTGGCCCGATGCGGGCTTTGCCGGGTCGGGCCGGTCGGGCTTTCGCGTCGGGTCTGTCGGGCTTTCGGGTCGCCGAGCCAAAATTACACCCTTAAGTGCATGGTATCTCCTCCAACAGGATAGTGTAAATGGGTTCAAGTATCCCCCTATAGCCTAGGGTGCAATCCTTTACTGGTTAGTTGAATTTCCTCAATTGGGTGTCTTTCAACATGGTTTGTCCCCCCTTTGGCAATTTCTTAAGAGTTCTAGTGGGTATCTTTCTTGATATTATGGCATTATGAAGCTGCTTAAAGAATGTTGATCATTTGACTGGTTATGAGGTATATGACCTTACTAGATGACTTATATCTTTCTATGAGTATATTTGGGTTCTTCTTTTTTTACCCTCTGGTTTGTAGTTTAAAGATGACTCTCTTTTGATTATATTCTTCTTGGTGATTCTAGGGTGTTTTATTGGGTATGTATATACTCACCCCTACATGGGATCTTCCCATACATGTTGTGTCTTATGCGGATGATGGACTATTTGATGGAGATCTAGGTGGATTTGTTGCAGGTGGCGCATAATGGTGCTTGGTTTCTTTTATAGTAGGACTATGTCCATACATTGAGGTTACATGCTAAGATGGTATTCTCTCTAGTTGTCATATTGGACCTACTTTCTAGTTTTTATTTTTATATTTTCCTTAGTTTGGTTGGGTACCATCCTATTGGAGGCGGGCTTGAGCTGGTACTCTCTATAGAAACCTAGACTTCTCATACATGGATATTATATCTTTTTAGATGAATATTCAATACATTACAAAGACATATGTCTGAGGACTATAATAGTTTAGTGCCTTTGGAAACTTGGAATACAATCTTCTTAATTCTTGAAATATCTCAAATGTCTCCCATAAAGATATTCACTTTAATACTCTTTAAAACATTTCTTCATAACATAGGGAAAATGAAACATAAGAAAGAGTGAGATTAGATGCTCGGTAAGGGTAAACAAGGGATATACGTGATCATAACATGAACATAAGGATATGAGAACATGAGCGCAAAATTTGAAAACCATACCCTTCATATAAAAGATCATAATATCAAGTCATGGAATAAAGATTGGTAGTTCATAAGGCATGAATCATAAGTGAATCAAAGAACACGAGTCATGATAGAATGACATTAGCATAAGATAAATAATTGTGGCATATACATAATAATATTAAATATTATGTCAAGGATACCCAACAAGACATTCATAACATGCTAGGCTTGGGATAATCACCTGTGTACCTACTTCGGTCTTGGGATAACCTCTCATGTACCCTCTTTCAGGCTTGGGATAAACTCCCTTGTACTCTATTTTGGGCTTGGGATAACCTCTCATGTACCCTATTTTGGGCTTGGTATAACCTCTCATGTACCCTATTTCGAGCTTGGGATAACCTCTCATATACCCTTTGAGCTCATATAACACTAATCATCACCCAATTCATTGTAGGGAGATATAAGTCCCACTTATCACATAATGAAAATAATACATATGTGTGCCACAAGATCATAAAACATTCATCATATCATAACCCATGAAATTAAAATGGGTTTCATAAATATTTCATCATATCTTAACATATGTAGAAGATATAGGTTTTATATTCATTTTATCATTCTCATGAAAAGAATTGGGATTCATAAGCATTTTATCAAGGCATAACTTGTGGAAGAGAAATGGGATTAATAAGCATCTTGTCATGATAAACCATTTAGAGAAAGAATAAGAATGTTTTCCTTGGTTCATATCCATAGAAAAGTATAAGTTACATCAAATTATTCCATCTTATAGAGAACAATTTTTAAAGATCACTTGGAACATTTTTTGAAGAAAATAAATTTTCTATGAAAATCACTTTTTAAAACTAAAAATTCATAAAATATTTTGAAAATAATTTTCTTTGAAAATAAAATTTAAAACATATTAAGTAATCTTCAAATAAAATAATGGTCATAACATTGGGAAATTACATTCATAATGTATACATTAAAACAAATATTTCTTTCACATTTTTAGTAAAATCCAAATGGGAATTGTTTGGAATATGACATGAATATTAATTTAAAATCATTTTGTAAAAATAAAAACATGGGTAAAATTTTATTTAATAAATAATTTGAAACATGTTAAAAATCTTGTTAATTTTTTTTAGAAAACATGGTTTTGGAATAAAAAGGGTTTTCAACCGAAGAGAGAAATAAATATGATTTTTACTAAAAAAAATATCAATTATTTTAAGTGCCAATGAGTAGAAAAATGGTACTATTATTTTAAAATATCATGAATAACCAGAGGATAATAAAATTAATGGGAATTATTGGGATTTATATCATAATATTTCTACATTGGAGACTAAATCATAAACAATCTTGATAAATGATGAGATTGTAACATAAATCCATTACAACTTTGGTAACATTTGAAACATAATACCCATGAAAGATAGATCCTAAAATGGTTATTTAATCCCCATATTTTTTAGGATAAGTGTCATAAAATACATTCATGGGATTTATATACATCATATAAAAGAGATATGTGGTGAATATTGCATGTGTTTCGCAAAAGTAAAAAAGTGAGATGGAAATATCTTATCGCTTTAGTAATCTTTTGAATTATAAGCCCCAATAAATAATAACATAAAATTAAACTTTAAATATATTTAAAATAAGTATATTCATGAAATAACTTTTCAAAGTTATAGTATATACACCATAAAAATAAATAAGTGGTGAATTTTCATATGTCACCCATAAATAAAAGAGAGATTAGAAATATCTTCCCTTAGTCTCAACTTCCTTCACACATTCAAAAA
Source organism: Viscum album (assembly GCA_963277665.1). Taxonomy (NCBI): domain Eukaryota; kingdom Viridiplantae; phylum Streptophyta; class Magnoliopsida; order Santalales; family Viscaceae; genus Viscum; species Viscum album. The sequence goes on along the minus strand of OY728141.1, from coordinate 1,363,783,648 downwards.
TCCTATATAATAAATATAATATTATTATAAATCTTTTATAGGATCATAATTATACATATCATACCATATATCATTTACTTATGTCCTTTTATTACATGTTTATTAACAATTCCATGTTAAATTCACATTTTGGGTTATAACTGCTTTGTTTTTCGTATATGTTTTGATTTGTTATTTTTGGTCATATTAATTCGATAATGGTTCCTTAATCCTCATAATGAAATAATTATCATATTTATAAATCAATTTTACTTTTAATACTAACCATGAAATATGGTTTTTAGAAATGAAATACGTTATAATCATGGAGACGGTCGGTCGTATATACGCATGAGTAACGTTTCCATTTTTTCAATAATCATTATGAAAAAAGGTAAATAGTGTATTATCTCTCCATAATGATAATAATATCATAAATAACAGATTTTTACTTTAAATATATTTACGAATATCATCCATGTGGTGTGGTGATGAGAAGACAGTCACATTGCTTTGTGAATGAGGTAGTCCACACATACATGAATGACGTTATCATCTTTCAGTGAGTGAAAATGTAAGTAAGAATATGATATATTATATTTTTTTAATGATAAAAATTTCATTAATGTCATAATTATTACATTTATATCATATATATTTATTTACTTTATCCTTATTATCTTCCATTTAAAACATTAGTGAAAATGAATCATATCATTTCGCGAAGTGGTAGTCCACTGTACACACAATTGACGTTATCGTATCCCTTATAGAATAGGAAGTAAAAAAGTTATATGTTATATAATTAATAATTATTTATAATTATTTTTATATATAATATATATACTTTATATCCATCATCATACCCAACTATGAGAGGTGTTAATGGAAAAACGAAAGACATCGGTTCATGAGACGGTAGTCCACCGTACACACGAACAATGATTTTATTACCCATTTGATGAAAGTGCAGATGGTTTTAGGTCATTAACTTAACATAAAAATATATAATTATATGTCTTATATTTGTATTATTATATTATCATGTTTTAATAGAAATTTAATGAGGTGAAAAAAGAAATAAAATAAAAATTCTCATTGAAGAATGTTACTTCTTCTTTGGGTAAGATCCTTAGGTTTTCACCAAAAGCCTTCTTAGGCTAGATTTATGACCAAACTAAGCCTTATAGGGTAATAATAGAGAATTGTTTAAGTGATTTTGGTAGGTATTAGATGAAACAAAAAGTTTTTAAGGTGTGAAGAAGAGAGGAGATGGGTGGCCTTTAATAAATGAGGTGAATGGAACACTTTTAATTTTTTAAAAGAAAAAGCTTTAATGATGTTTTTCACATGACACAAGGATAAAAAATTAAGTATTTTGTATAATTAAACATTTTGATGTAGAAATATGTCCATTAAATGGGTTTTATACAAGTTTTTAGGTTATTTTAACCCTCATCTTTTTAGTTTAATCCCTGGTAAACCAATTTTTACCATAACTACAGTAATTAATTTTTACTATTTTTATTATTCATCTTGGTCAAAAATCAATTTTATCTTATTATATAATATAAATATATTGATTCAAAATATTTAATCCATTTTTCTAAATTCAATTCACATAAGTGTAAAATTTTAATTTAAAATTAATCCAACAGACGTGATGAGAAAGCGGGTTTTCAAAGAGAAAATGTCCAAAGGTTTAAAAAATATATTGTTTCAATATAAAATTGGTTAAAATAACCTAAATTGTATTAATATATATATAATTGGACTAATTTTTCTTTAAAAATAATTTAAAATATAATTTAACTTTATAAATAATTTAAATGAAAATGCAGTTTTTAATCAAAATTCAGTATTTTTAACTATTTATTAATATTTCCAGAAGATTCTCAAAATTTAACCCTAATATAATATTGAAATTATGATTTCAAAAATTAAATTTATTTTTTGAAATAATTTTTTCCAAAATTTTCAAAAATTAGTTTTAAAATATGTGCGCAAAAGGCGACAAAATTGCTTTTTAAAAAAATACAATTTTTTAAGTGTAAAATTAGATTTATTCTTATCTCTTATATAGAAAACACATAAGATGAATGTTAAATGTTTTATTGAATATATAATATATAAATTTCATTAATTTCATTCACAAAATTTGGTTTTATTAATTTATTGAGTTAAAACATGTTTGTTTGAATAAAAATAGTTTTTCAGAAAAAGATTTCCTTTATTTTCAAATAGTTTTTATTTTCATTTTTATTTAGTTGGTCACTAGAGAATTAATTTTATATACATGTGTAAACCATATATTTTCAAAATTTATTTAATCCTATTCATACTTGTCATTCCAATAGATATGTGATAACTATCATATTAAATAATAATATTTTAATAATATGTCATGTTTCATTTAAACTCAGTGTTGTGTGTAACACATGCTAAGCTCAGTGTTGCGTGTAATGCAAGAAAAAATCAGTGTTACGTGTAATGAAAACTAAACACAGTGTTGTGTGTAACACAAAATATAAAAAATATTCAATTAATTTGAAAAAATATATTTCATAAAATCTTGAAGTGTTACATTCTACCCCCCTTAAAATTAATTTGACCCTTGAAATTCTTCTTGGTCATCGAAGGCTTAACATTTTAAAATTAATTCATTGAAACCCACATCATACAAATAAATAATAAAACATACCTTAAAAAATGGGAATTTGAAATCATAAAGTTTACCTAAATTAACTTATAACTAGGTTTCCACATAGGAGAACATGGGTGAGAAGTGGAGATTTCGACATGGAAGAAAAGCTCAAATAATTATTGAAAGTGATAGTGATCATTGATCACAAGAAAGTGGGTGATCTAGATAAGGTAACAACCACAAAAACATTGACCAAAGAGGTTTGAAATAGTTCATTGATATCATAAAAATATATTTATAACAATACACCATTTTATTTCAAGATACTTTTCCTAATTTTGAAATAATTTCATGAGAAGATACACTTACTTGATTTCATTCCATTTCATAAGCACAATCTCACCCTTTGGTTTTTCCTTGATTAATTTACACTTCATATCTTACTCCGAGAAATGAAGGTGAATTTTTTTTCCTTAATCACTAATGTATCATAAGATTCATAGATAGAATGATAATTCATTACATTTATCTTTAGTTATCATCAAAACAAAATGGTTAGCATAGGTTATCAAATATGCATATATCTTTATATGGTGAAGTAATAAATTAATCTCTAAATACTTTTCCAAAGTTCAAATTAAACCATTCCATAAATGGTTAACCTTATTACCCTTCCAAAAGATTAAAATACAAAACTTTATAAATAATGTCACTAAATTTCTAAAATGAAATTATCATTAATCCCAAAAAAAACATGAAGTAGCTCTTAATTGTCACATAACAAACATGTTAATACATTCACCATGTATTCTCTTTAAATATGGTAATAACCTAAATTACCATAAACCCATATTGAAAACATACATAGTTATTCATTCCTTACATAAAACACTGATTATTGAATATATTCCTTAAATCCAAAAATACTGTAAACTCCATTAATGATAGCATAAAGCACTTTGTTAACAAAACATTAATTAGTTCCAAGGTAATTAGTACTATACAATTTAATTTATCCATATCAATCATATTTTTATCCCAATATCATTATCTCAACATTAGGAACATATTAAGGGTTATCTTTCCCTTTATCATGTGTTTTCCATAAAATATAACCTTTCCATTAAATCTCTTTTCTAGGTAATCAGTATCATTCAACATATTCTTTCAAATCCTTAAGAAAAAACTTACATTGAACAACCCTTAAATATTTCATAATTCATGGATTCTAATAAATAAATACTTTAATCAACCCACTTCATTCTCAATCCATTAACTAGGATTTACCATCTTATTCCTTAATACATCCTTCCTTCCATATGTCATTCGTAGTATCTTCATCATAAACAGTAAAACCATTACTCATACAAACTTTTTAATTCTTTTCAAAAGCTTTCCCCTTAGGAAATTGATTTTCAAAATGATCATAATTTCCACATTTTAAACATTCCACTGTCAATGATATATTAGGGAGACCAATATTCTTATCCATTGTGTTAACTGAATTTTTCCTTTTTTCCTTGGAAATTGCTTTCTTTTTTTCCTTCTTTTCGACACTCAAAACATCTTATTCCACTAAGACATTCACTTGGGGTGCTTTTTCCCACATTCTCGACATATTGTAAACTTAATCTTCTTTATTTCATGGTCTCCATTACCCGAACTCTCATTAAACTCTATCATTCTCTTATTTGGTGAGTTCGAGAGTTGGTTAAGGTGTACACTATTAATCATGTTTCGTGATAACTAATTAGGTATAATTACAATACTCTTCACTCCATTCATTATTCCATTTATCTTCTCATTAGTAAATTGTTCTTCACATTCAATATTAACTCAATTAATTATGGTTCTCTCCATTGACTAAAACCAAAAAAATATAGTGTGAGTAACAATATTCATAGTGGGAAACCTCATAATCATGAACAATAACTTATAGGATGTCTAAATCATGAAACTTTATTTTTAATCTATGAAACCTTAGTTTTATCCTAGGTCATTCATAGTCATCATATATATAAATCCTTCATGATGGTTCATAAAGAGTTTGTGAATTTCTAAAATATATCCCCTGAGAGTGTTAAACCATGTGTGCAGTAAGGCCCGTTTTTGTGCACTAGGTGATGGTCAAGTCTATCTCAACACTCCCTTTTGTAGTTATTACCCATAGGAACCTCTGTTCTAGAGCCACATCCACTTTTAGTATCCAGGAATGAATGTAATTTCTTAGAAAACACTTTCTATATCCTTTACCAAAATTCCAGGATATTTTCCTATAATTTGAATCATCCAGACTTATCCTTAGATACATCCCTAAACTTATCCTTAGAAATATCCCTAGGGATCTCACTAATGTTTTCTTATCCTAGTTTCTAAAGGTTAACTAAACATATCCTATGATACCAAATATAGCAACCCAGGATTCTCATACATGGATATTATATATTTTTAAATGAATATTCATTACATTACACAAACATATGTCTGAGGATCATAATATTTTAATGAATTTGTAAACTTAGAACACAATATTCTTAATTCATGAAATATCTTCAATTTATCCCATAAAGATCTTTCTCTTTAGTACTCTTCACAATATATCATACTTAAAATATTTCTTAATAAACTCAGTACAGGAAACATAAGGGTGAGTTTAGATGCTCAGTAAGGGTAAACAAGAGAGATACATAAGCATAACATGAACATAAGGGTATGATAACATAAGCATAACATTTGAAGATTGTACCATACATATGAAAGATCATTATCTTGAGTCATGGAATAAATATTGGTAGTTTATAAGTCATGAATCATAAGTGAATCAAATAACATGATCCATGAGATCATAACATTGGTATAAGATAAATAATTGTGTCATATGTATAATCATAGAAAATATTATGTTAAGGATACCCACCAAGACATTCATAACATGTTAGGCTTGGGATAACAACCCGTGTACCTGCTTCAGGCTTGGGATAATCTCCTGTGTACCCTCTTTTAGGATTGGGATAACATATTGTGTACCATATTTTGAGCTTGGGATAACCTCCCATGTAACTTATTTCAGGCTTAGGATAACCTCTCTTGTACCCTATTTTGGGATTGGGATAACCTCTTGTGTACCCTATTTCAAGCTTAGGATAACCTTCCGTGTACCCTATTTCATGTTTGGTATAACCTCTTGTGTAACCTTTGAGCACATAGAACATTAATCCTGGCACAATGGATTGTAGGGAAATATAGGTCCCACTCATCACATAATGAAAATCATACATATGTGTGCTACAAGATCATAAAATATTCATCATATCATAACCCATGAAATAAAAATGGGTTTCATAAACATTTCATAATATCTTAACCTATGGAAAAGAGATAGGTTTCATAATCATTTCATCATTTCATCATATAATATCCCATGAAAAGAAGCGATATTCATAATCATCATGGCATAACCCGTGGAAGAGAAAAGGGTTTCATAAACATATTCTCATGATAAACCATTTAGAGAAAGAAAAATAATGGTATACTTGGTTCATATACCCAGTAAAGAATAAGTTATATCAAATCATTTCATCTTAGATGGATAATTATTTTGAAAGATCACTTGGAACATTTCTTGAGGAAAATAACTTTTCATTAAAAATAACTTTTTAAAACTAAAAATTCATAAAAAAATTTGAAAATACTTTTCTTTGAAAATAACCTTGAAAATATATAAAGGAAGCTTCAAAGTAAATAATGGTCATGATAGTATGAAATTCCATCCATGATGTATACGTTAAAATAAATATTCCTTTTACATTTTCGATAAAATCCAAATGGTCATTATTTTGAAAACAACATGAAGATTCATTTAAAAATATTTTCGTAAAAAATTAAACATGGATAAAAATGTCTTTACTAAATAATTCAAAGAATATTAAAAAAAATTTTGAAAATATTTTTAGAAAACATGTTTTTGGAAGAAAAAGGGTTTTCGATCGAAGAGATAAATAAATATGATTTTTCTTAAAAACACTTTTTCAATTATTTTAAGTACTAATGAGTGGGTAAATAGTAATATTACTTGAAAATATCATGAATAACCATAGAAGAAGAAAATTCATGAGAATTATTGAGAGGTAGATCATAAGATATCAACATTGGAGACTTAATCATAAATAATCCGGATAATTGAGAAGAATCATAAAATACATTCATAGGTAGTGTATACACCATATAAAATAGATATTTGGTGAATATGGAATGTGTCTCATGGAAGTAAAAAGTGATACAGAAGTCCCTTACTTCTTTAGTAATCTTTTTAATTGTAAGAAACAATAAAGAATAAAATAAAATGAAACTTTAAATATCATGAAAATAAGTAGATTCATGATATAAATTTTCAAAGACCTAGTATATACACCACACAAAATAAATTTGTGGTGAATTTTCATATGTCTCCTATAAATAAAAGAGAGACTAGAAATATCTTACCTTAAGTCTCGACTTCCTTCGTACATGTTTGAACCTCCTGTATAATAAATATAAGTTTATTATAAATATATTAAAGAAACATAATTATATATATAATACCATATATCATTTACTAAAGTCCTTTTATTACCTTTTTATTAGTAACTCAATGTTAAAGTCACATTTCGGGTAATAACTGCTTTGTTTTTTGTACATGGTTTGATCTATTATTTTTTGTCCTCTTACTTTGATCATGGTTCCAAAATATCCTTAATAATAATAATAATGGGATATTTATCATATTTATACATAAATTATACTTTTAATACCAATCATAAAATATGGTTTTGAGAAATGAAGTACGTTACAATCATGGAGATGGTAAGTCATACGTACACATGAGTAACATTTCCATTTTTTCAATGATCATTATTAAAATAAGGTAAGTATTATATTATCTTTACAGAGTTATCATAATATCATAAATAACATATTTTTTCTTTAAATATACTTATACATATCATCCATGTGGTGTGGTTATGAAAAGAGAGTCGCATCGCTTTGTGAAGGCGGTAGTCCTCACGTACATGAACAATGTTTTCAACTTTCAGTGAGTGAAAAGGTAAGAAATAAAATGATATATTATCTTTTTAGAATTATAAATATGTCATAAATATCATAAATATTTAATTTATATCATATATATTTATTTAATTTATACTTATTATCTTCCATGTAAAATTGTTAGTGGAAACGAATAACATCGCTTCACAAGGCGGTAGTTTATTGTACACATGAATGACGTTATCATATCAACTACAGAATGGAAAATAAAAAAGGTATATATGATATAATGAATCCATGGGTATAATTATTTTATGAATATCATATATTTACTTTATATCCATCATCATACCCAACTGTGAGACGCGTTAGTGAAAAAATGAATGACATCAGTTCGTGAGGTGGCGGTCCACCATACACACGAACGATGATTTCATAACTCATTTCATGGAAATGGAGATGGTTTTAGTTAATGCCATTAACATAACAACATATAATTATATTTAATATACTTAGGGTATTATATTATCATGTTTTAATTAGAATTAAATAAGTTGGAGGAAGAAATAAAATAAACACTCATTGAAGAACGTTACCTCTTCCTTGGGTAACCTCCTTAAGTTTTCACCAAAAGCCTTCCTATGATGGATTTATGACAAAAATAATGATTATAAGATTATATAAGGGAATTTTGGAAGTTATTTGGGTATATATTTGTTGAACCAAAAGGGTTTTTATTGTGTAAAGAAGAGAGGAGAGAGGGTGGCATTTTATAAGTGCGGTGGGTGGCACACTTGTAATTTTTTAAAAGAAAAAGGTGTATCCACATTTTTCACATGAAAAAAGGGTCCAAAATGGATTATTATCAAGAATTATTCATTATAAGGTCTAAATATATCCATAAAATAGGTTTTATACATGTTTTTAATTCATTTTAACCCTTATCATTTAAGTTTAACCCTCGGTAAAGTTGTTTTTACCTTAATTGCGGTAATTAGTTTTTACTATTTTCACTATTATTTTTGGAAAAAAATTAATTTGAACTTATTATATAATATAAATTATGATTATTAAAAATATTTAATCCATTTTTCCAAATTAAATTCATAGGTGTGACAAAATATAATTTAAAATTAATCTCGTAGACGTGAAGAGAAAACAGATTTTCAAAGAGAAAGTGTTCAAAAGTTTACAAAGTTTTTATATTCAATTTCAATATGAAATTGATTAAAAATACCTGAATTGTATTAATAGATATATAATTTAACTAATTTTACTTTAAAACAAATTTTAAATATAATCTATCTTTATAAATAATTTAAATGAAAAGCCAGTTTTCAATTAAAATTCAGTATTTTTCACTATTCCTTAATATTTTCAGAAAATTATCAAAAAAACACCCTAAGATAAATTGTACATGATAATTTAAAAAATGAAATTTATTTTTTCAAATAATTTTTCTAAAAGTGTCAGAAATTAGTTTTAAAATAAGTGCATAAAAGGCAACAAAACTTATTTTTAGAAAAATGTAGTTTTTTAAGCATAAAACTAGATTTATTCTTATATATTATCTAGAAAACACATAAGATGGGTGTTGAATTTTTTATTTAATATATAATATATAAATTTAATTTAAATCATTCACTAAAATTGGTTTTATTAATTTATTGAGTTAAAACATGTTTTTTGTATCAAAATATTTTTTTCAAAAAAAATATTTATTTTATTTTCAAATAGTTTTTATTTTTATTTTTAATTTATTAGTCACAAAATAATTCATTTTATATACATGTGAAAACCATATATTTTCATAATTTATTTAACCTTATTCATACCCTCCATTCCAACAGTTAGGTGATAACTATCAAATTAAATAATAATATTTTAATAATATGTCATGTTTCATTTAAACCCAGTGTTGTGTGTAATGAAAGCTAAGATCAATGTCACATGTATCGCAAGCCAAACTCAGTGTTTTATGTAATGAAAGCTAAACTTGGTTTTATATGTAATGAAAGTATCAAAAAATATTATATTATTTTGAAAAAAAAATCATAAAATCTTAGGGTGTTACACTCTCAGCTTACAGTTGGTCGGTCATGCTCCAATGGTTCAATTTGTATCATTTTCAATCAAATGACCCCTATAAATCTCCATTTATTCTATCTATATCTTTTACTTGTTTACTTTGAAAATCTCCCATTCAGAATAGGAATGACACTCCAACTATGGGGTTGGATAATGTCTAATGTAATCCCTTTCACTATTTCTATTTCTTCAATTTTGTAATTATAATGGTCACTAAATCACCATATTTTGACCATTATACAATTTTTAATTGAATTTGATCAACATGGATTATTCTAATGTGTGATTTTCTTTGAGTGTCACCAAATTTCATTCTTGTTTGGTGTATTGACTTTATTATGTGTTTCATTACTTGTATTGTGTGAGTATATGGAATTTGAGTAGGAATGTGGAACATGTAGCCTTGAAAGTTATCTAAGATTACTATATTGAAAAAATTTGAGGTATATACCCAAGTAGAGTTATTTTAAATTTCACATGAGAAAAAATGATTATCCAATAAAGTATTTGATTTAACACTGTATTGATTGAGTGACTATTATTTAGTAAAATGGCTAATATATATATAGTAAAAAATAAATTATTAGTATATATGTGTTAATATGAGTTAATTAATGTATCAAGGATTATGAAATGATGATTATAGATTTTTGAATGAATTTTGTATGGTTTTATCATGGAAAACAATTTTTGTTATGTAATGTTATGATTTTCATTGCTTTTTGGGTTTGATTGTAATTTTATGGGAGTTGATATGCATATGGTTAATATGGTATTTATGTCAAAAATGATTTCAATTATTTTGAAATATTATTTTTCCCTGATGGCATGATGTGACTATATTTATCATTATTAGTCCTCTATTTAATGATATTAATGAAGTGTGCATGATTATTATTTTTGATATAGGTTAGTAAGCCCATGGTATGAGATGTACAAGGTTCCCAACCTAGTAATTCATGGAATGAATATGTTATTATAATTTCTCTTGAATAATGGAATATTGGATCCATGATTAGATGTCACTTAATTTTGATAAACACAACACCTGATATTTAACTTAAGATTTTTTTGGTTAAGATTATTGATGTTTACATTATATTTTTTGCAATTCATGCGCTTCCATATTAATAACCTAAGAATCAACTCTTCGACACTCATTCTCGATGGCCTTGTGGAAGAGGATCTTCTCTCAGTGGAGGCGTCGATGACTTCATGGGATCATCCGCCTCGGCACTTCCCACCGTTTGCTTGCCTTTCCTCTCTCTTCCCACCTTCTTTTGGAAGGGTTCATTTGGTGGTGCGGTGAAGCCCGTGGTCGATGATCCAGCCTCTTCTTCTGAGAGTCGGCGTCATGGATTCATTGTCGGATGGGTGTGCGCAGGGTGATCGTTGTGGTCTCTGGGAGAGACCGTGACGGTGACGATAGGATTTGAGTATGGTTTTCAGAAGATTTCTACCGGTGTGGTTTGGCGTTCAGGAGGCTTCTTCATGGTGGTGTTTTTTCTTCCTTTGTATTTTGATTCTCGTGATTTGGCTTTGGGTACGAATAAATCCTGCTTGGTATTGCTTGCGGACTGGGGTCAAGCTTCGATGGATGCAGTTCTTGGCAGTGGAATGCTTTGACAAGGCAGCAGAGGGTTTTATGTTTTGTTGCATCTTGCTTTGTTATGGTTTCTATTGGATTGAAATTTGGATGTTGGTTTTGGATTTATGTTTGATTTTTCGAATGTTTGGAGCTGGATTTCAAAGCTGCAAGTGGTGGAACTTGGTGCTGGAGGTTCATTGTTTATATGGTTTTGTTTGGAGTGGCCAGATTTGGGTTTTTGGTTTTGTGGTGACTATTCAGTTCCGATTACCGATGTGCTTGTTTGCGGCCGCTAGCGTGATGAGGACGTGAATGTGATGATGTTTGAAGGGGACCTATTGATGGAGACTATGGCGCGATGGTCGATGGTCTTGACATTTCTGACGGTGGCAGCTCGTGGATCAGAACTTGCAGCCCGAGGTGATTGGTCTTGTCGGTTCGAATTTCAATCTCATTTTGAATTTGGTTTGGTGCTGGGTGTTTTGAACTTCGGTATTTGGGGTGTTTGTTTTGAATTTATGGAATGTGCGGTTCCCACTTATCCTCAAAGTGCTTTTTTAGAAAATTTAAAAAAATGGATTGCGTTCAACCCAAGACAGTGCCACTAAGGAATTTCTTATATGTTATAATGATATATTTTTATTATTCTTGTACTGATTTTAACTTTTTGAATTCATTATCTTTCATATTAGTATTAAATTCTTGTCAATTTATTATTTAAGGGATATATATGTGCTTTAGAAATAAATTTAATTGGAAACACATCGGGTTTTAAATTTCTTAAGGATAGAAAAAGATAATGAATGGATGCTTTTAAATACAATTAAAATGTTTGTGTTATATTGAGTTCAAACCAAAGGAAGAATAAGCATGACTCTATGTGTTTATGTGTTTTATTTGTTTCATTTTTTATCTATGATAGTGTTAAAGACTTAAAAAAATTCTATGTTCTATCACAAACAAAAAATGTGAGATTATTTTACTAATAAGAAAACATATACTATGAATGCATTCCAATTCCATATTGATTATGTGGACTCAGAGAACATCACAGAGTTAATGATCCACCAATAACCAAAGAAAGACAATATTGATGAGTTAAGTCCATGTTGTCATAAACGACACAAAAAATGGAGTGATAACAATCTATATTAATTGAATGTAAGATAGTGTTAAAGGGAGATAATTGTTTAATGATCTAATACAAATAATGAACAAATGTAATGTTTGGAAACTGTCCCTAATATCCAGTCATTAGAAGAACCACCACTAGATGATACACAGTGAAAAAATATGGTTGTTCAGAAGAACTCCCTTAATATTAGTGTATTAGGAGATTGGAAGACTCACACCCTACTCACCACAATAAGTTAAACCTTACACACATTCAACAAAACTCACACCTCATAAACATTCAAACGAAAAAATGATAAAGGAAAGGATATAATAATTTAAATGGTTGATAAAATGTGTCCTACATTCACAAGAAAAATACTATTGCTCTTTACATTGTAATCAAAATTTAAAATAATTACACCTCAAATGAAAAAACCAATTAGTATGGATTAATTACAAGAATTAAATATTTTGTAATTAGAATCACTTATCAGTATCACTTTTCATGAGGTCCCCACTTCCATTTTATAGATTTATTTAATCGTTAATACTAGCAGTATTTTCCAACTATATTTTTGGAGGTATCTCCATTTAGAATGAATAAAACTGATCTCCAGTAGCATTCTAAAACATGATATCTCATCCCAATGAGCACTTAAAGCTATACTTTTATAGTAACTTTTTTTTGTGTACAGACCATAACCCATGCACACTTTTATCGAATGATATCACTATCTGATTACCCTACTATCTAATGGAGAGATCTGTTATCATTTCCTAAACTACATGAATGATGGTATCATCCATCTCACACCATCCGGTTGAACTACATCTAGTGAACTAAATTTGGATTCACATCCTAAAACTATCCCACTTGAATACTACTTTAGGAAACCTTTGGAAAATTATCCAATACTTTGAAACAAAAGAAAACTTCCTTACACTTCCATAGCAAGTAGTGTTATCCATTATTTATTTATTCACCCATGTCCCACTAAGGCATAATGTTGCCTCAGACTTTCTTAAACTAATATCTTGGTAAACATTTCCTCTAGATTTTCGATTTTGGATATCTTATAAAAATAAAACTCCTTATCCTCCATCAAATTTTGTATGAAGTGGTATTTCATGTCAATATGCTTAATTCGTGAATGGAATCCCAGATAACAAGACAATTGAATTACAGTCTGATTATCACAGAATAAAACTACACCCTACTATATTCTTTTAAGATCCTTCAAAAATCACATCAACCAAACCAACTCCTTCCCAATTTCCATTACATCCACATTCCCTGCTTTCATTGTGGAAAAAGTAACAATCCTTTATAGTCATGATATCTAACTGACCATCTCTCCTCTATAGGTAAACGTAAACCCCGTGGTTCTCTTTTGGTTGTTTGAATCCCTATAAAATTTTGAATCAATGTATCCTCATAATGAATCATCCATCCCAAAGTAAAAGGCTATATCTTATAATCCCTTCAAGTACCAAATTACCCTATTTCACAACCTCCTAGTGTTCCCTTCCCAGATTTGACATGAATTGGATTTCAACTCTCACTATAAATGTAATATCTAGTCAAGTATATATCATGGAATATATCAAACTTCCTACCATTAATTTTTAAAAACTTTCACCATGCACAAAACGTCATATTTAGTTTTAGGAACCTTCTCCTTAAACGGTTTGAAGTTTTTAGTCAATGGATTTGAGACTATATTGTATCTGATTATCCCAAATATTTCAATGAGCTTTAGGATGTAGTCCATCTAAGATTGAACCAAAGTCTTATATTTTTCGATCTCTTTTGATCTTCCTTCACAAAATATTATTTTCCTATTCAAGATCTTTCATCCCAAACCTTATAAAAAATTCATGCTTCAACTTCTATATCATTTTACTATGTGGACCAACTAACAACATGTGTGAAGTATGTTGAAAGTCCCATATTTCCATGAATTTAGATAGAAAAAATGGTCCATATTTCCTTGAGTAAATCCTCAGTATACCATGAATTCATAAAACTTATTAATCCAATGACTTAGTTCCTATTTTAATCCATAGAGTATTTTCTTCTACTTACACACCATGTTGAAATTTCAAAAATCCATGAAACTCATCGATTAATATATGTAAATATCTTCATCCAAATCACCATGGTAAAAGAACATATTTATATACATATTCTCTAAGTATAGATCCTAGGATTAAATCATGCTCAAGACAATCTTAATGGTATTATTCTTAACTATTGATGACGAAATCTTAGAGAATTTAATTCCATATTTCTATTGAAATCACTTCACCACCAATCATACCTTGTACTACTTCCTTCAATTAGATTCTTCCTTTAACTAGAATACCCCCTTATTCCCCAATTATCTTTTTTCCTTGTGGTAACTTAGTCAAATACCATATTATATTTGAATCCAATGAACAAATTCCTTCTTTTATAGTTGATTTCCACTGTCTGGAGTCACTAAGAGCGATCGTATTGTCTAAGATTTCTAGTTCCACACTATCCATAAGAAGTAAAAAAATTATGTCAACTCCAAACCTATGAATAAGTATTATTTCAACTCTAAACATTTGAATCGATATTCTGAATTTAGTATACATTCAAAATTAGCTTTCAACTTCGATCTGTATGGTTCTAAAATTTCTAATGCTTTAACTTGTGGGAACCTAACTTTTAGTGCTCCCAATCGAGATTTAGAAACCCTTGATATCTTTGTTGCATATTACACTGGTCTACTATTTAGAATTATGGTTCTAACATTTGAAACTATCAAAACTTTTATTAGTTTGGTAATCCCATTAATATCAACTTGGACTTGTTCATTTGATCCATTTCCTTCAATATACACCACATTCTAGTCCTTTTAAAGAACCTTATCATTAAAGAGAACATCCTTGCATCGGATGAATTATCACTTATCATCATACCATAATCATAATCCAAAATTTTCATCTCAATATCCCACAATGAATCATGCTTTATACATTTCCTCAAGATTGTCTTTTTTCCTTAACATCTATAAAAACATATTTAAGGATTCCAAAAAAAGGTGGACAATGTCCAGTAGTTTACTAGACCATATTTTTTCTATAACTTCATGTCTCAATGGATCATATGGACTTATATTAAAGAGGTATGTTGTTTTGTTTACTACTGCTGCCAAAATTTCCATGGGAATACCTAAGTTAATTCTCATGATACACACCTTCTATGTTAAAATTTAGTTCATGTACTCTTCCACACCATTCTGATGTATTTTTATGGGAAAACTTCTCTCCATCTCATTCCCTTTCTTTCATTGTGTCTTTTTTATTCACTGCCATTGTATGACCTTATAAATTTTAAATTCCAACCTATTTTCCTCACTATAATTTCCTTCAATTTAATGAATACTACAAACACATTAGATTTATGTTTCCAGAAGTAAACACATAATTTCCTCAAATCATCGTCAATAAAAGTCACAAAGTAAAGAAACCTACCATGAGATCAGATGGAGGTAAGTCCTTAAATGTCAGATTAAACCAGTTGTAACTTATAAATTATAGGCTTCCATCCATTCATGTTGAATAATACCCTTGTCTATTTTTCTAGCATGACACTCTTATAACTTTCAATGCCAATGTGATCAAGCTTTAGTATGCCTTTTACCGATAGAACCCTCATATTATTCTCACTGGTATGTCTGAGTTGGCAATTCCATAACTCCATACTATCTCACATTTATACATAGTCAATTATTTCTCTATTTTATTATTCAGTTTGATATAAGGTATCATCCTTTACTCCTTGTGTAACCACCATGGAGCCTCAAGTCACCATCCATGTTCCATCAGTAAAGCTAATTCTATAGACCACCTCATCAAGTTTCCCTATAAAAATTATCCATTTTTGTAGCCATGGGATGTGTCTAACTTCTTTCAATTATAATAAGTTTTCATTATTTATCTAGAAATTAAATATCATTTCATGTTGATATTTAGAGCCTAATAATCTATCAAATAAACCTTTTTGAACATTTTAGACACATAATTCTCCATGAACCTTTGATCTGTCGTTGAGTGGAATGATTTTCTCGAGTAAATCACCCATGAATCTACCAAAATATTGGCATTTAATAATAAGTTGATGCCTCCTTAAGTTGTACTAACAGAATTTGACTTCATGGAGATGATCTTTTGTATACTTCCTTGAAACTTCTATAATAATTCTTAAGATATCCTTTCTTCCCACAACTTCATCATGTAAGACCCGAACCATCCAATTTTCCTATACTTCTCTTTTATGACTTATTTTCCAGTTGTTTCTTTTGATTTATTCTTTGGGATGATAGTCCTTGTCCATCTACATTGAGTGAACTACCAAATGGTTCTTGGACTTCAATCCTCTAGAGTTCTTTATTGAGGATCTTATTCTACACATCCTTAAATACTAAATCAGTTTTTCCATGGGAATTACTCACTTTCATTACCATCACATCCCTTAATTCTGTTAGTGATGACAGTAGTAGAAATTCCCATAAATCATTCATGAATGTCACATTTACTAATTCAAGCTTCCCTCAAATCATCTTAAAATCACTCATGTGATCTTCTGCTAGTCTTCCTTCCAATTACCTCATAATAAATAGACTAAAAAATATGAACACTTTATTAAGTTTTGTAGGTTTTTCATACACATTTTTCAAAGATTTCATGAGATCAACCATATACTTCACTTCTTTGATGTTAAAGTCCATGTTTTGTCCTAATGATATCCTCACCAACCCAATTTCCTTCATTTCCAATCATTCCCATTATACTTTCTTCATATTTTCCATATGAATGCCATCCAATGAAACATTCACATCCTTTTAAATTATATGTTCCTCTATCTAAATTCTCCAGAAACCAAAATTTGTTCCATCAAATTTATCTATTTGGAATTTATCTTTGTTCTATTTAATACCTTATAATGATAGTAAAATCCTACTAAAATAAAAAAAATCAATGTAAGAGTGATTATTACCTGAGCTACCTCAAATTTTTCTTTTAGGGGGCTAAACAAACCACAATATTTGACACCTCTTGTTGAGAATCCACCCCAAACATTTGATCACCAGACACACCACTACCAATCCATACACAACATAAAAACAAGGTCATATAGAAGGAATATCTCAGTGTTATTTTACTAAAATATAGGAACTCTTTCACCCTAATCATTGAACTAAGTCAAACCCCACACACACTCAAGCAAACTCACACCTCACAAACATTCAAGCAAAAAATGATGAAGTAAAGGGCACAATAATTTATGCGGTTTGGAAAATGTGTCCTACATATATGGGAGAAACACTACTAATCTTTCCATTACAACCAGAAGTTACAATAATGACACTTCAACTAAAAAACACGACAGTATGGATTAATTATAGTAATGAACTCTTTTTAAATTTGAATCACTCGCCTAGATTACTATGCCCAAGGTCCCCACTTCACTTTTATAGAATTATCCATCTTATTATACCAATATCATTGAAATCCTATATTTGTGGACGTCTATATATTTGGAATGATGACTGCCGATATCCAGCAGTATTCTGAAACTTAACCACTTATCTTGGTGAACACTTCAAGCTACACTTTTATAGTAACTTTTATTTTCCATATCTAAACCATTAATCATGAACACTTCCATCAGATGGTATCATCATCTGATTTCCCTATAATCTGCTGGTGATATCTGATATTAATGCCTGAACCACATAGATGATGGTATCTTTCACATCACACTATCTAAGTAAACTACATCAGGTGAATTAAATTGGGCTTCACATCCCAAAAAGCAATGCTTTATTTTTTTCATAGAACAATATCATTCACTCGATTATATATTAATCATTCATATGGGAAATGAATGTGTTCCAATGGAGAAATGGAAAAAATTATAGAAACCATGAGCATTAAACCATTTTGATCTTATGGAAACCTTGATTTTTTGAAACAAAAATAAGACAACAGTTACAAGAGTTTTAATTATAAAGGAAGGTGATGGAAGACAAGATAATTATTTATTACTAATATTGAACTACATTCTTTGTGTTGATGTTATTAAAGTGAGATAATTTTAAGTCTTAACATGCATAATGTTGTGTTATAATGAGAACACTATCGAGTTATATTATTTTAATTATAGTTCTTTATCTCTTATAATTATTTTATTATGATATCCAATATGTTTAATTTTTAAAATTATTTTATACTTTGAACTATAAAAGTAATATTTTATAATTTGTTTATAGCTCAAAAAAGGAACAATTGTAATTTGTTTTAATACCTTGATAAGAAGAAGAAAGACATTGTTTGAGCCTTCATTAGAAAAAAAATTATTCTATAAAGGGTTGTGATGCCCCTTTAAAACTTAGGAATCTCTTACTGTGATCTACAACCCTAGAGGAGATAGAGGGGTTGTGAAGAGTGGGGTAGGACTTATAGACTAATCCATTGAAAAAAAAAATTGATTTAAATTTCTATTTTATTTAATTAAATTTATAATAGTCAATTCACCCCAACCAAATTGTGATTATATATGGGAAAACTCTTGGTATTAGCACATTTGGATTTATTGGATATTTTTTCAATATTAACCCAATATTAAACACTAAAAATTATAAGGTAAATATCATTCTCTCTTAGATTTACAAGGAAAAAATGATAAATATATGTTATAAAGAATACCATACTTTTATGGAAATGATTATGGATATTGGAAAGTGTAACGTCCCAGACCTGGATTCCACTGAAAGGTTCCCCAATCCTGATTGGCCACATGGCCTCAAGCACATATCCCCAAACGCCAAAGGCTATCGACTAGAAGTGAGGGCCTAAGTATGTCTATGGGGAGACTATTCCCTCATTATCAGAGTATAACACAATGAAATCGATAACATACAAGTAATAGAAGTAATATAATGACCTAAAAATAAGTAAACAATAGAATATTGATATATAGGAAATGCTATAAAGCACCTCATATAGAAATGAAGATACATGTCATATATCTCTAATAAAGCAGTCAAAACATGTATAAAAGGTAAATATAAAATACATGTAACAAAATTACAATAAAGAAAAAAATATCATAGGTAGTATCACAAGCCTTGGCTTGGTCCCATGCTCTCTTTCTCCTAAGTAAGAATCAAGAACCTATAGTATGGTGCTTTCCCTTATCAAAACCTAAAATCATAAAATCTGTTTGGGTGCCCAAAGGTGGCCCAAACAGGGTGTGAGATATAATCCCATTAGGAAACCACCCAAGGTTAAGTGTCAATAAGCTAGTGAATATATATAACAAACAATGTAAAGGTATTAATGCAATAATTAAAGTATTTACCAAAAGTAAACATCCTATAATGTTTGGGTTCTCATTTAATATCAATTCATTTAATGATTCAATTCATTTAATTTATAAGTCTCAAGACCTGAAATGTAGCTTGGCATCCCCTGTGAAAATAGGTAACCAAAGGATGTCTAAACAAGCCATCCAAAAATTATAAACAAATACTGAATCCAAGCTTGTGCTTTAGATTGACAGACACATCAAGTAACTCATTTAATTCTTAATTCATTTATAAACCTGATCCCACCCTTGGAATCCCTAAGTTGGAATCCAAATGTCACTCTAGGTATAATATAAAACAACACCATATGATCCCATACATGGAGAACCTATCAAGAACCTAGGTATCACTCTAGGTGTGTTATAACATCCCTACCCTCCAAGTCCATCCTTGGTGGTCTACTAAGGGATCCAAAGTATCACCCATGCAATATAAGATCAAATTCCCATTGATCCCATCCTTGGAAATCCATTTGGATTCCAAGTTTCACTCAAAATATGATAGTCAAAGGCCCCTATGAGTTCATCCTTGGAAAACTATACTAGATTACAAGTGTCACTCGAGCATTAACAAGGTAAAATCCAAATGAGTTCATCCATAGCATTCGTCATTTGAATCCATGTTTCACCCAAGGCATTAAGCATTCAATCAATTCAATATCATCTAATCAATTTTCATTTAACATGCCAAGGTCAAAACCAAGAACATCCAATATAGACCTCACCTAAAAAGGTGAATCAAAGTATTGTCTAAGATTATAAGGCTTGGCTTCCAAATACTCACATGGTAAAAACATTATAACAAGATTCTCATGATTAAACAACCTATCACATGGAATATCCGCTATTAAAATCATATGTTCATTTCATTAACAAGGGAAAATAAAACTTAAATAAGCTATTACAAGGCAATTAACAAGGTTAATGGTCATTTCACCCCTTCCCATTAATCAATTCAATTAAAATTCTCATATCAATTCACAATCCAATTCATAAATTTGATTCAAAAATCAATTCACAATTTGATTCAGAAACCAATTTACAATTTACATCCCAATGTAAGGGAAAAAAGGGTATCACCCAAAGGTATCCTTTTCTAAGAGACTCCCATGGTGTTCTAGTTCAACTAATCAACATACCCATGGGGTGGTTTCATTTCAAGGTTCTTAACCATTTATCATTCATCAACGAGCCTCTTTAAATACATAGTTCATTCCTAGAAATTCAAGGATATAATTTCATTTCAAAAGAGATTCTTGAAAACTAGGTGTGTGGAACAACAACATATATAAACACTTTTACTTTTAACAAAATGTATAAAACCACATACCTTAGGCTTGTAGTTGATAACTCATCCATTATCAGCTCCTAATTCAACTTAGATCGAGAGAAAATAGAAGAACGAATGAAGAACCAAATAATAGGGCATATTAGATTGCACCTAAACAACACACCCAATAACCCAAAAAATGAATAATGGATAAAAAGTAATTGAGTACTCACCGATGTAAATATAATGAGATGAGTAATGCTTAAATTAGAGATCGGATGGAGGATTTTCCTCAAATCCTATAATAGGATTCCAAAGTGAGATCCCAACTTTCTATTGTATTCTAAAGAGGAAGAGTAAAATAGGTTTAGGTTTAAATTATATTTTAAGGTAAATTTTTTAATTTTACTCAAAATAATAAGGTCGTACGGTTTGGCCATGCGGTTTGGCCAAAATGTGCAACAATCATGCACACTTATCTGTAGGTAGGGGAACATTGCACGATTTGTCCACACTATTTGAATAACCATATGCAAACCATGAAAACCCCTACCATTAAAATTGTAGACCTAGTAGCATATACATTCAACCCAAATCACATGATTTTCACTAACCGTATGCCAATCCATTTCACCCAAAAACTTGTGTTCCTGGATCTGAACAACATCAGACACCCCATTACCTCTATGACCTCAAAGGGAATACACACCAGGACATATTTAGACATTTAAACTAATAATTGAAGGAAAATAATGGATATTTACCTCAAATAAGAATCAGGTTCTTAAAAACTTTCCCCCTTAAAGTAATTTGTCCTTGAATTTCCCATCTAAGGGTAGTGAAGCATGATCTGAGAATAACTCTAGCCACTATGATCATACATCATCCTCCCTGTCCCATGTCTCATATTGTACATGGGAATGCTACTATAGAACCCATACTAGAGGAACTGACCAGCCTCGAATAAGCTTTGTGCTATGATCCACAATATTTATAGGATGCTCCTCAAAGGATATATCTACCTATAACTCAACCTCCTTAGGATGAAAGCCATGAGATGTGTCTAAATAGTGACACAAAGCTGAGATACATGGAAGATGTCATGCATGGATCAATACCTATGAGGTAACTACAATCGATAGGCTACCATCCCAAATCTCTCCAAAATCTCAAATGGCCTAATATAACATAGTGAAATCTTACCCTATCTCTTGATCCACCTGTGTCCCAACCTCGGTGAAACATGTAAGAAAACCTGATCTCCAACCTTAAACTCTATATTTATTCTATGACAATCGGCGTATGATTTCTTTCGAGACTACATAGTAACCATCTATTTCCAAATCAACTGCACATTCTCTATGGTCTCCTAAACTAGATGAGGTCCAAGCATCACTGCCTCTCCTACCTCTAACCAATATAGGGGTGATCAGCATGGCCTACTATAAAAATCCTCATATGGTTCCATATGAATAGTAACCTGAAAGTTATTATTGTAGGAGAATTCAATTGGGGGTATATGCCTCTCCCAAGAGCCCCCAAAATCTAGGATTCATGCTTGTAGCTTGTCCTCAAGAACCTGAATCATGCACTCTGATTGTCCATCTGTCTAGGGGTGGTATGTTGTGCTCAAAATCACATGTGTAACAAAATCCCTCTACAAACCTTTCTATAATCATGAAGTAAACTAGGAACCCCATCTAAAATGATAACATGCGGGACCCCCTGAAGTTGTACTATCTCACGAGTATAAAACCTCCCAAACTCATCCACGCTGAATGTTTCCTTGATCAGTATGAAATGTTAAAATTTCATTAGCCTATAAAGAAAAACCCATACAACATCATTACCTTAAGGAAACCTTGATAAACCTATCATGAAATCCATCATGATATCTGTAGACGCCGGAAAAGTCCGTTGCTCCTCAAAGGAAGTTCCGGATGAGGAAAGAGAGGTCATATTTGGAGTCAGAAGCATGTTTCGGAAGGCCCGAAGGCCTTGAGCGAAATATCGGAGGCCCGCGCACAATATTGGCTAGGCGTGCGCAATCCTTCCGGGATTCGCGCAAGGGGTCGAGTCGGCGCGTAATTTTCCGCGTCCGACACCCGTGTGCGACCCTATTGCGCGTCGGGCCCCTATTTCGCGCCCGAGCCGCGTTGCGCGCCCGCGCGCCGAATTGCGCGCCCGCGAGCCGAATTGCGCGCCCGGGGTTGCCTATAAATACAAGGCGATCCCCGACGTTTTAGAGGTTGCCAGAATTCGAAGGGTCGCTTGTGCGCGCAATCCCGCCCCCTCCGCGTGCAATGCCGATCTTCAGGTAACCTCCTTTATTTCGCGCAAGCAAGCCCCGGGGTTCGCCTTCGCGCGCAACCCCTTTGGCTTCTTTCCTTTGACCAACTCCTCACCCAAAGGCCTTCGCGCGCAAAAGAAGCCTCTTGCGCGCAATTGCCCCCCGGGTGCGCGCAATCCATCCCGATTGCGCGCACCCCCCTTACTAAGTGTCCATTCGTTAAAGAATGGGCCGTTGCCCCCGCGCGCTATCAGAGGCCCGGTGCACGCAATCTCTATTCCCCGCACGCTATCAGAGGCCCGGTGCGCACAATCTCCATCTTCCGCGCGCAAAGCGCTGGCCCAATTGCGCGCCAGCCCGCCCAATTGCGCGCCGACCCGCGGTATTGCGCGCCAAGCTCCTCTTTTGCACGCAAACCGCCAGGGTCGCCCCCTTTGACCCCCTGAGGGTACCCGCCTGCGTGGCGCCCGATGATCTTCATCCCGGGTGCCTGCACCGTACGTTGTCTTCCCGTGCGGCCCTCCAGGCTCGCGCGAAGTGACGCGGAACCATTGGCGGCACCACCTCGTCCGCACTGCAGGACGTTAAACTGCCAAGCATCCATCGTCCTACAGGATGCTAAACTGCACCTCGTCCGTGCTACAGGATGTTAAACTGCCAAGCATCCATCGTCCTGCAGGACGCTAAACTGCACCTCGTCCAAGCTGCACGACGTTAAACTGCCTAGCATATGGGCCTCCTCAAGGTGTAAGCCCCAAACCCCATCGTCCAACATGACGTTAAACTGTACTTCGTCCGGCAAGATGTTAAACCGTCCGCTTCGTCCTCAACACACGACGTTAAACTGTACTTCGTCCGGAAATACGTTAAACCGTCCGCTTCATCCTCAACACACGACGTTAAACTGTACTTCGTCTGGCAAGACGTTAAACCGTCCGCATCACCCGATCCCGTGCCTCGCACGCAGGGTCCCCCCCCGGTTTGGATGTGGCCCCCACCCGCTCGTCTCTGCAGGGATGTTGGGATTTCCCCTCTTTAGGGACGATTTATTGGAGTGGCCTTCGCCCACGGGGGTAGGGTATTACAAACCCCTAGTTTCTTGTGGGGGACTACACATGTGTATCTCCGTTGTGCTTCCCCACTGCCGAAGCCAGTAGGGGACGTGACAGGGATTGAGGTGTCTCTCACCTTCGGCCCAAGTCCCTCTTCAACTGAGATTTGCCGCACTCAGGTTGCCTCAGTGCGTAAGTCCTGACATAATGAACTACGTGGACTTTGATCCCTACCTCCTAAACAGGGTACGTAGGAAGCCTCCCTGAGGTTCAAGCCCACCACCTAGTCGTCCCGGTCGTATTCACGTCGGTTCGTCCATCAGTGGACCCCTCCCGGGTTCACATTCGCGTCGATTCACCTATGAATCTGCCCTTGTGGGGGACTGCACGTGTGTGTATCCATTGTGCTTCCCCACTGCCGAAGCCAGTAGGGGGCGTGACAGGGATCGAGGTGTCTTTCACCTTCGGCCCAAGTCCCTCTTCAACTGGGCTTTGTCGCGTATGGGCCTCCTTAGAGTGTAATCCCCAAACACCATCGTCCATCATGACGTTAAACTGTATATCCGAACTACGCTGACTTTGATCCGCGCTAACGCGCGGTACGTAGGAAGCCTCTACGGGGTCCAAGCTCTTCAATCCATCATCCATCCTGATCCTTACCTGGGCCGCCACATCCCGGTGGGGTCATGCCATTTCATTCCACTCCACTTCACTCGGGAAGCCGCCCATGTGCTGGCCCCAGCGTCGGAGGTTCCCCTCAAGGGGTTCTGTCATCTGATCCACTCCTCGTGTTGATCAGTCCGATGCCGTCCCCGCTGGACGTTAAACTCGCGGCATACCCCGTGTTAAACATGGGAAGCTGAGGAAAACCTCAGGTAACGCAGTTCCCCGCACCTAGCGCGGGATGCCTCAGGCCATCACGCCTTCGAGAATCCCTATTAGGGATGGAAGGAAGACATGCAGAGCCGCAGTGTTAAGACACGCCCCCAACACCCAGAGCTACCCGGTCTCCTCACCGCGGGTTGCTGCCCCGACCAGACTCCTTGGAGCGTCTGGGCGGAAGTAGCGTAATTAACCGGTGTCCATGAAGATATGGCGCCGGGAATGAGATTCACGAACATTCTTAAATCTTTGAGGGAGACCCGGATTAGGCGACGAGTTCCGAGGAGACGTCCACGGAAGGAGGAGCCGACATCCCATCATCCCGGTTTTGATCAAGGAGCAGACGTCCCTGAATAAGGGACGGATGCCGCCCGCCTTTGGAAAGCGGGACTGCGGGGCCACAAGCCGCGCTCCCATCCCCTCGGGTCGACGGTCGCACGCGCGAACGCTTCCTGGTGGAACAGCGTCGGAACAGAAAACCGATGCACATCCGCACCGAAACAGAAAATGGTGAACCCGACGTGAATCTCTTCTCCTCAATACGAAGACCGATAGCTTTCAGAGGTGTTGGAAGGGTCTCACGTATTCCCTTGACATGCCATTGACTCAAGAGCAGTTGCTGACAATGTGCGTCGGGAATGTCAAGACCGAGCTGGTCCCTTCCTTGATCACTCAGAATTACCCCGGAGGGTTCAGGGACTTCTCAGACAAAGATCAACGTCTTGAGGAAGCCCTGCAACAGGCCAGTCAGGCACACCCGTTGCCTCCTATGATCCCTGTAAGGAGAGTCAGCAGGGCTGAGCCTGCTGCTGTTGCCCAGATAGAGGCCCCCAGGCAGTTGGAGCTGCTGCCGGTGAGGCCAGCTCCACAGCCTCACAGGAATCCGCCTCCATGGGCTCAGTTCCCGGCCCAGCAGCGGCAGCCCCAGAACCGGCCGGCCCCTCTGCCAAATGTACCGCCACAACCCAGGCGAGATAATCGGGGTCCACCTCCTCGGCAGGACCCTCCAGCCCCTCGTCAAGACCACGCTCCCAGGGCCCCGCGATACCTGACTTACTCATTTCATGAGGATCAGGTCCCTGGTTATTTCCGGAGCACCCTGGAGCAGAGGATTGTGCGACTGCCTGAGTGTTGGAGGCCAGAGGAGGCACATCTCACGGATAACCCTCGCTACTGCCCTTACCATCGGGCCCTGGGGCACAGCATCCGGCGGTGCTGCGTGTTTAAGGACTAGCTCCAAGACCAGATTAACAACAATGTAATCAGGTTGGGCCCAGCTCCAGCACAAGTGGCGGGTGTGTTCGTGAGATCAGATGACGATAGTGGCGACGAGGATGAATGGCAGCTGGTCTCCGACCGCGGATCCCAGAAGTATAATGACTGGATGGCCCGCAAGACGATCATTCGCGCCCATGGAATCATCCGTGCGTGCTTGAATCAGCCTGAGCCCCCAGAATCTGTGGGTGCTGCTTCGGCATCGTCGTCCCAGCCTGCCTCTTCCGAGAAGAGAAAACGACGGCGGTGCAAGAAGGAAGAGCGCACCCCGCCAGTTCCGCCGCTATCCCGCACTCTCGGCGATTTCATGCCCCCAGAGATGGGGGTACCTCCCCGGATCCGCCCAGTGATGAATGATTCGTCCGGTGACAGTGTTGGGTACGCTTAGGTTAATACCGTCGAGCTGGTAAATCCCTTTTCGGTTCCCAACGTTGAAGAACACCAGGTGGACCTCCCTAGTGTCCCCGGTCGTCACCACCGTCGGAGGAACCGCAACAACAGGAGTCGCTAGGGCACGGCAGTTGGTACCTCCAGCCAGGCTGTGCACGCCACTGAGACTAGGCAGCGGGCTCAAAACCGAGCTCAGCGCGCGTAGCCCCCCCATCCGGGGATGACGGATTCGCCTCCGCCGCCGTTTGTGGTGTGGGACCAGGCAGAACCGCCTCAGCCGCGCCGCGACCAGCTCCGTCCTGCCACGAGTCCATCCCGGCCTCCTGGCCCCAGTACGGTGACCACTTCCCGGGCTTCAACCAGTGAACAACGAGATGCGCCAAGCACCAGTCGGTCGCCGGTCCAACCGGCAAGGCCCGTCATGCCTCCAACTGCAGACCAACCTCCTGCAACCAGGGGCTCGTGCTTGGCAAGAAAGTATGATGTCCTGAAGCACTTGGCTGACATCCCAGCAAGGCTCTCCATCCTTGAGGCTCTGCTCCTGTCACCTGAGATGCGCGAGGCGCTCGCTGAAGCCCTGAAGAGCCCCCTCCAGTTTGAGACAGAGATTGCGGCTGTAGAGGCCTTTCACGCCGAAGCGATTGAGAACGCCGAATGTCAGGCAGTTATCTCGTTCTCTGGTAAGGATGAAGACCCTCCTATACAGGGGCACATTCGTCCACTGTATGTTACTGGACAGTTCAATGGCCTTGAAGTCCGGCGCTATCTTGTCGACACGGGGTCCGGGATTAACCTGATTCCAACTCGGACGCTCCGGAGATTGGGGTTGTCTGAGGATGACTTGATTCCCTCCGACCTCAGGATCCAGGGGTACGACCGCACCGAGCAAACTCCGGTCGGCAAGATATGTTTGAAGACCCAGTTCGGTTACCTGGTTGCCAACACCAAATTCATGGTAGTCTCTCAGGACACTGCGTATAACGCATTGATGGTCAGGCCATGGCTCCACCTTCATGCGGCGGTTCCCTCATCGTACCACCAATGCCTTAAATACTCCCTTAATGGTCGAGTAGGCGTGCTTCAGGGAGATGCCTCTCCTTTTACCTCATGTGAAGCCCGCTATCTGGACGCAGACTATTACAAGAGCAAGGATAAGCAGATCCTGACAGGTGAGGTTAAGCCTGTCGTTGTTGCAAGTGATCCCTGGGCAAGTTTGGATGACGCTTACGTCCTCCCGATCCATCGGTTGGACGTAGCCATGGTCTCGACGGCCTGTGAGTCTCCTGATGAGATGACCGCGACCGCCCATGCCAGCACCAGCGGCCCAGCAGGATCTGGTAGCCCCAATGCAGTTTCCAACGTAGTCTCTCCCGTGGACGATCCCTCCCCGAGTGGAGAGGACGTGGAAGATGCACCCCCAGCCTTTGAGGAGGGTGTCTCCGCCACGGTCGATGAGTTAGTACAGGTGAACCTTGGAACCGAGGCAGATCCAAGACCCACATTGGTCAGTGCCGACATGCCCTCTGAGGAGCGGCAGCAGTACGTGGACTTCCTCAGACAGCACCGTGATGTGTTCGCTTGGGGCTATGACGAGATGTCGGGGCTAGATCCTCAGGTAGCTGTCCACCGCCTTGGTCTCCCGGCGAACCATCGCGGGTTCAAGCAGCCTCCCAGGAAGATGCACCCATTCCACGGTGCCATGGTTGAGGCCGAAGTTGACAAGCTTATCAAAGCCAACTTCGTGAGGGAAGTTTAGTACCCCAGATGGCTGGCCAACATTGTGCCGGTCAGGAAGAAGAACGGGAAGATCAGAGTCTGTATCGACTTCCGCGATCTCAACCGCCACTGTCCGAAGGATGATTTTCCCCTTCCGGTGACAGAGCTGTTGATTGACACCACGGCAGGGTTCCAAGCCCTCTCCTTCATGTATGGATACTCCGGATACAACCAAATCCGGATGGCCCCTGAGGATGAGGAGTTCACTGCCTTCAGGGCCCCCCAAGGTATCTTTTGTTACCAGGTCATGCCCTTCGGCCTGAAGAATGCAGGTGCCACCTATCAACGGGTGATGCACCGCATATTCAAGCCAATCCTTGGCACACTGGTGGAATGCTATGTCGACGACTTGGTGGTCAAATCGCGCCAGCGTCAGGACCATCTCAAAGATCTTGAGAAAGTGTTCGGCTTCCTCCGATCTCGCCGCCTGAGGATGAACCCATTGAAGTGTGCCTTCGGAGTCACCTCCGAGAAGTTTCTTGGATTTGTGGTAAGATACCGGGGTATTGAGATCGACCCAGAGAAGATCAGGGCGATTATCCAGATGCCTCCCCCAGGTAACATTCGGGAACTGCAAGGGCTCAAAGGCCACTTAGCCTATATACGCCGATTCATCGCGAATCTGGCCGGCAAGTGTAAGCCCTTTTCTCAGCTCATGAAGAAAGGTGCCACCTATGTATGGGATAAGGAGTGTCAGACCGCTTTCGAGGAAATCAAGCAGTACCTGCTTCAACCTCCGGTTCTGATGCCGCCTATATCCGGGAAGCCGCTGGTCCGTTATGTGACTGCCCTGGAACGGTCCCTTGGTGCCCTTCTCGCCCAGAAGAACAACGAGGGAATAGAGAATAGCCTCTATTACCTCAGTCGCATGCTCCTCGATGCGGAAGTTAGGTATTCCCCCATCGAGAAGAGCTGCCCGACGCTCGTATTTGCCGTACAGAAATTACGGAACTACTTGCAGCACCACGAGGTACAGTTGGTTTCTCGGGTAGACCCGTTGAAATATATCCTGAGCCGGCCTATGTTGACTGGTCATCTAGCGCGGTGGGATGTGATTCTCCAGCAGTTCGACATCAGGTATGTGTCTCAGAAGGCCATCAAAGGGCAAGCATTGGTGGACTTTCTGGCTGCTCACCCAACCTCCACGGATCAGCCGCTGGATCTAGGATTTCCTGATGAGGCCGTTCTCTCGGTCGATCGTGCCGATCCATGCTAGCAGATGCACTTTGACGGTGCCTCCCGAAGCCCCACCGGTAGAAGAATCGATAATCCTAAGCTCAACAGAGTGGGCTTGGGTATCGTCTTCATTACCCCGGAGCAAGCCGTGCTTCCATACTCTTTCCTGTTGTCAGAGGGCTGTACCAACAATGAGGCGGAATACCATGCCCTCATCACTGGCCTCGAGTTAGCTCTCGAGATCGACGTGCCCCATCTGTGTGTGAAAGGGGACTCCGAGCTGGTCGTTAAGTAGATCAATGGCGACTATGTTGTCAGGAAGCCGGAACTTGTGCCATTTCTGGAGTGCACCCTCCTCCTGATGGCCCGGTTCCCTTCTCGGCCAGAAGTTTTCCATATTCCCCGGTCGCAGAACGATCGAGCAGATGCTTTGGCCAGCCTTGCTGCGTCACTCGCAGAGCCTGAACAGGACAACCAGATCATCCGCGTGACGCACCGCAGGCTCATCGCTCCCATTATCCTGGAGGGAGATCGCGGCCCGTCGGTAAGTAATCTCACCACGGTTGCCCCTGTGCCTGGAGCCCCGAGTACCACAAATATGGCAGTCGAACCAACCCCTGATTGGAGGACGTCTTTGGTTGAGTACCTCCAACATGGCATTCTCCCGTCGGATCGGGCCGAGCGCGAGCGAGTTCAACGCCGCGCATCGCAGTTTGTCCTCCAGAGCAGTCCCGGCCTGGAGCAGATCCTCTATAGACGCGGATTTGATGGTGTTCTCCTCTGTTGCCTTCAGGGAGTTGAGATCCCACGAGTCATGCAAGAGGTTCATGCTGGTTCATGTGGTGCCCACCAGACTGGGCCGAAGCTGTCCCACCAGATTCGGAGGTTGGGATACTTCTGGCCCTCCATGATCCATGACTGCATCGAGTATGCCAGGAAGTGCCATGCGTGCCAGGTTCATGCGAACTTTGTGCATCGGCCGTCGGAGCCTCTCCATACCACCAGGTATTCTTGGCCCTTTGCAGTCTGGGGGCTGGACGTTGTGGGACCTTACCCGCCGGCGACGGCTCGCCAGTGCTGGTTCATTCTGACCGCCACGGACTCCTTCTCCAAATGGGCAGAGTCAATTCCACTCAGAGAGGTCAAATCCTGTTCTATCGCTGACTTCGTGACCTCCAACATCATTTATCGATTTGGAGTACCTCACGCTATCCTCATGGATAACAGAGCCAATTTCCGAGCAGCCGAGTTGAAGAAGTTGTACGCCAAGTACAACATTCGCTCGAACCATACATCTCGCTATCATGCGCAGGCGAATGGACAGATTGAGGCATTTAAAAAAACCCTCTCTAACATTCTGCAAAAGATGGTTGGTCAGAACAAGAAGAGTTGGCCGGACAAGCTCCCCAACGCCCTCTGGGCTTATCGGACGACGACTCGTAATTCCACCCAGATGACCCCTTATTCCCTGGTGTATGGAGCTGAGGCCATCCTGCCCATCGAGATCCAGTTACCGTCCTTGCGCACTGCGGTCTACGACCAGCAAGCGCCGGGCAGAGCTGCTGAAGCCCGTCTAGTCGAGTTGGAAGCACTGGATGAGAATAGGCTTCGCGCTTTGCACAACTTGGAGAGGCATCAAAGCAGAATGGCTCGAGCTTTCAATAAGAAGGTTCGCCTCCGCTCCTTCCTGCAGGGTGACCTAGTACTATCCCTAAGAGCACCAATGATCCCCGGTAGGAAGCCGCCCAAGTTGGAGCCCAAGTGGGAGGGACCTTTTGTCGTCCACAAGGTCTATCCCAATGGCGCGTACTCCCTAGCGACTATGGATGGTGAGCGTGTCACTCCTCCCACCAAAGTTAGGTTCCTCAAGCAGTACTTTGACTGAGTGCACTTCGTCCCGCATGACGTTAAACTGCACTTCGTCCCGCATGACGTTAAACTGCACTTCGTCCCGCATGACGTTAAACTGCACTTCGTCCCGCATGACGTTAAACTGCACTTCGTCCCGCATGACGTTAAACTGCACTTCGTCCCGCATGACGTTAAACTGCACTTCATCCCGCATGACGTTAAACTGCACTTCGTCCCGCATGACGTTAAACTGCACTTCGTCCCGCATGACGTTAAACTGCACTTCGTCCCGCATGACGTTAAACTGCACTTCGTCCCGCATGACGTTAAACTGCATTTCGTCCCGCATGATGTTAAACTGCACTTCGTCCTGCATGACGTTAAACTGCACTTTGTCCCGCATGACCTTAAACTGCACTTCGTCCCGCATGACGTTAAACTGCACTTCATCCCGCACGACGTTAAACTGCATTCATCCACGCTGCAGGATGTTAAACTGCATGCTCCATCGTCCCGCATGACGTTAAACTGCACTTCGTCCTGCAAGATGTTAAACTGCCTCTCAAGAACTACGTACGGCTTGATTCCCATCCTTATGGGATACATAGGACCGCCTGGACGTTTGTGTTCCAGGTCCAGCCCCATCTCTAGGTTGATCACGGGGATCTGTCGTCCTTTGGTTGCTCTCAAGGTGAGTCCTCCTACCCTTTCCGATGATCTGTTAGCATGTTTTGGGGTACTCTGGTCTACGACCTGTAGTGTCGGATTCAATCCCGACAAGTCCGGTGTTACTTGTCGGGCCTCACGCTTCCTCTTGTTCGGGCCTTCACTCAAAGGGATCCTCATTAGCGGTTCGGATGCGATGCCTTAGTTCTCTCCTACCGCTCCCAGTCTATTTACCGGCGGGTCCTGGGCAGCAAATCGATATGAATCCTGCACTTGAGCGGTTGATGCTCGTTTGTTTGCCTCATCCTAGGCTGACGCGATCAAATGTTGTGTTGCGAATATGGTCAGCAACATCCTTGATCGCCATGTCAACTCTTTCAAGCTCTGAACATTGGTTGCACAGTCCTTATCACACTCTGCCTCAGTGCGTTGTAGTGGAAACTCGACACTCTCTCTTCATACTGACCCTCAGTACACCTCTACACGTTAGGCAGGACAACCAGGGTAATGGTGCCATTCGAGGCTCCCACGATATGAGCACCAATGATATATGCTAATGTCCTCCCTAAGGGCCATGTGTAGCTAGACCCTCGTCCCCATGAGGAGGAAGGAGTCGCCCGAACAATCGCGTTCTGGGCCCAGCATAGCTGGAGGCTAGCATCTCTGCCCCTCGGTTGATAGACATATGCAGGCCCCTATCCCAGGATCCTTCTCCTAGAATTGTGCGTGACCGCAGGGCTGGGATGTGTCCCCACCTCCGCTGGGTCCGCCGTATCGCAATAAGCGGATTCCTCCATGGTCCGAGCCACACGACCTTAAACTGTGTTGCCTGGTCTTACCACACGACCGTAAACTGTGATCGTCTTGGCCGCCCGACGAGAAACGGCACTGCATCGTGATGTTCTCCTCAGGGGACACTCACGTTGGGCGCTGGTTAATAACCACGCCATTTATCAATGCCTTTCATGGCTTGATTATTGTGGAGACGCCAGGGATTTCTTAATAACAGGCATGTCGCTGCACAAAGAAAAACCATCCACCTTTAAGGACAAACAAGAAATATCAAATACCGCTTCTTTTGGGTGCGAGGGCCAGACCCGCACCCCTCCCCGCGCTGGTGCCCGATTGTGTTGTGCCAAGCTTCAAGAACTACGTGTGGATTGATTCCCATCCTTATTGGATACGTAGGAACGCCCGGATGTTTGAAACTTCGGGTCCAGCCCCCCACCTCTTAAAAGATTCCCCCTTCTCTTGGGAATCCGCCACCTTCGGGTCACCCTCAAGGCGTGTCCCTTGACCCCTTTCAGTGGTCCACCAGTGTCAAGAGCGCTCTGGTCTATTGCCAGGAGGGTCAGGTTCAGCTTGGTCAGGTTTCTTCCACTTTTCAGGCTTCATGCTCCCCTTCATTCGGACCCATCACCTACGCCCTGGGTGGAACCCCCCGTGAGCGGTCTGGATACAATGCCTCAGTGCTCTCCCACCGATCCGGGCTAGTGCCCCCAAGGGCCTTGGGCAGAAAATCGATATGAATCCTGCGCTTGAGCGGTTGATGCTCGTTTGTTGCCTCATTCCATCAACGGTCAGTGCGATATTGATGCTGCTTTTCCGCCACGGTCGGCAGTACTCCCATATCGTTACGCCGGTGCCCCCAGTCCTTGAGTGAATGGCCGCATGATTCACATTACGTTTTCCACCTCCCATTCTGACCAGGAAAAATCTCAGCACTCTTGACACTATCCCTCAGTGCATCTTCGCATATCCAGGGGATAGGACCACGATGTGGCGTACTTTGAGGTTCTTATGGTCCGAGCTCTAAGACCTTAAACTAAGATCTGCCCCTATGGTCCGAGCTCTACGACCTTAAACTAAGATCTCCCTAATCGGGGTTCTACGTCCTGCATGACGTTAAAACTGCACTCTCAGAACTACATGTGGCTTGATCTCCAGCCTGATGGAGTACGTAGGAATGCCCGGGCATCTCGACTCGGGTCCAGCCTCA
The DNA here is from genome assembly GCA_963277665.1 of Viscum album. Classification (NCBI taxonomy): domain Eukaryota; kingdom Viridiplantae; phylum Streptophyta; class Magnoliopsida; order Santalales; family Viscaceae; genus Viscum; species Viscum album. The sequence continues at coordinate 1,363,749,179 of OY728141.1, read as the reverse complement.
GGGGTCGCTAAGTTCCGCCCCTCCTCGTCGCCGGCCGTCTGGCCTGGCTTCTGGTAGAGTGGTGCGGTTGTGATATTTTCCCTGATTTAGCTCGGGATTCCCCATTGCAATGATGGGAAGCGACAGTTTTCTCGTCAAAGAGGTTCTGTCTGAGAATTGGGGTGATTCACGGCCAGATTGGTGCATCCGCCTAATACGCTTTCCCCACGGTGGCGCAATTTTGGGAGTGTTAGATTCTGTCCGAACAAATCATCACTTCGCCCCACGCTTCGCATGCTCTTTTGATCCGGATTTCCACCCTTGTGTCTGAAGGAACCCCCAAAGCGGTATTGATGATGACATGTGATCCGCCTCCTGCAATATGAATGATGACCTTCGGTCCGTCTATTGCAGTAGTATGGTCGATTGATCCATTGTCCGCTTGCCGTCTTGGGCATTTCCTGGAAGACTGACCGTCCTGGATTTCTAAATTCGGGACACGCGATTCACCCTTTTTCATCTCCCTATGTTCGGATAAAATCTCAACGCCCCTAGTGTTGTCCCGCTCTTGTGTCGGAACACGTTGGGGGGGATGATACATTGATTAGTTCTGAGGTCTCCTTTCCTAGGAATGACCTCCCTCTTTTCCTTAGAAATCCAGGCCCAATTGTGGATGCCTGAAGCTTGGTTAATGCTCCCTCAAGACAATGAATTGTGTTTGAGCACGTTAAGCCAAAAGATGCAAATAAATATGTTGATTCATACAAATGGATCGAAGTATTGAGTAGCGGAAGCAAAATGTTCTGGGAATGGAAAGAACAAATCCCCTAGGGATTAGCATGCTGAATGGATCTTTCCAACGCCGCTACCCTTTGGCTGGCGGCCTCCAGAGCTGCTTCTCGCTCTCTGCATGCCCTCTCTTCGTCGGCGGTCGCAGCGCGCAGTTCGCCGATCCTGGCCTGTGCACGCTCCCGCTCGACTTGAAGTGTGACCATCTGGTGGCCTGCCTCCGTCAGCTATGCATGGGCGTCATCCAGTTGGGCCGTCAATTGCTCCACAAGCTCAGTGCACGCTGCGACGAAGGCCTCCTTCTCCGCCGCCTGCCCTTCGAGGTGCCAGACTTCCTGCTCCGCCACGAGGAGCGCCCGCGTGTTCTCCGACATGTCCCGACATTGTGCGACGTCGGCACGCCGGCGGCTCTCGCGCATCTTTTCGGCCATGAAATCACGGACCGTCAGATGGAGGCGTCGAGCATCAGCTCCCCTAGCACACAGGAAGCGCAGCCAGGTTTGAAGCGATCCCATGCGCCCCAGCCACTCCGATGGGGGTCGTTTGAGGAAGCGCTGGATGCACTTCCACCCCCTGCGGCGCGTTATCCGGCTCTCCTCGACCGCCTCCGAGTCCGAGTCGTCCATCTCCTCGGGGTCGGCAGGCCGGTAGGCAGGGAAGGCAGCCAGCAGGTCTGTTGCAGGGTCCGCCCCTAGGATGTCCTCACAGGGGATAGGTTCCCCAACATCTGTGCGACCTTCTTCTCTCGCCCCAGCGGCATTGACACCCTCGTCAGCCCCCGACCTCTCTCTGATGGCAGCACCACCGGCGTCCGTTTCCCCCTGATCAGCAGTTGGTGGGGCCGGCTCGGTGTGAGAAGTCTGTTCCGGAGAAGGCGGCATGTCTGCCACTGGTCCACTCGTGGATGGCCCGGGTTCGACAGCCCGATGAGCCTCCAGTATTGAGATCACTTCGGCATTACGGCGTCTCCCTCGGAACCCGATCGTTGCGACCTCTCGCCGATCAAATTCCGAGGGGGGGCTTTTGTAGACGCTGGAAAAGTCCGTTGCTCCTCAAACGAAGTTCTGGATGAGGAAAGCGAGGTCATATTTGGAGTCAGAAGCATGTTTCGGAAGGCCGGAAGGCCTTGCGCGAAATATCGGAGGCCCGCGCGCAATATTGTCTAGGCGCGTGCAATCCTTCCGGGATTCGCGCAAGGGGTCGATTCGGCGCGTAATTTTCCGCGCCAGATGCCCGTGCGCGACCCTATTGCGCGCCGGGCCCCTATTTCGCGCCCGAGCCGCGTTGCGCGCTCGCGAGCCGAATTGCGTGCCCGCGCGCCGAATTGCACGCCCGCGAGCCGAATTGCGCGCCTGGGGTTGCCTATAAATACAAGGCGATCCCCGACATTTTAGAGGTTGCCAGAATTCGAAGGGTCGCTCGTCCGCGCAATCCCGCCCCCTCCGCGCGCAATGCCGATCTTCAGGTAACCTTCTTTATTTCGCACAAGCAAGCCCCGGGGTTCGCCTTCGCGCGCAACCCCTTTGGCTTCTTTCCTTTGACCAACTCCTCACCCAAAGACCTTCGCGCGCAAAAGAAGCCTCTTGCGCGCAATTTCCCCCCGGGTGCGCGCAATCCAGCCCGATTGCGCGCACCCCCCTTACTAAGTGCTCATTCATTAAAGAATGGGTCGTTGCCCCCGCGCGCTATCAGAGGCCCGGTGCGCGCAATCTCTATTCCCTGCGCGCTATCAGAGGCCCGGTGCGCGCAATCTCCATCTTCCGCGCGCAAAGCGCTGGCCCAATTGCGCGCCAGCCCGCCCAATTGCGCGCCGACCCGCGGTATTGCGCGCTAAGCTCCTCTTTTGCGCGCAAACCGCCAGGGTCGCCCCCTTTAACCCCCTGAGGGTACCCGCCTACGTGGCGCCCGATGATCTTCATCCCGGGTGCCCGCACAGTACGTTGTCTTCCCGTGCGGCCCTCCAGGCTCGCGCGAAGTGACACGGAACCATTGTCGGCACCACCTCGTCCGCACTGTAGGACGTTAAACTTCCAAGCATCCATCGTCCTGAAGGACGCTAAACTGCAACTCGTCCGCGCTGCAGGACGTTAAACTGTCAAGCATCCATTGTCATGCAGGACGCTAAACTACACCTCGTCCAAGCTGCACAACGTTAAACTGCCTAGCATATGGGCCTCCTCAAGGTGTAATCTCCAAACCCCATCGTCCAACATGACGTTAAACTGTACTTAGTCTGGAAAGACGTTAAACCGTCCGCTTCGTCCTCAACACACGACGTTAAACTGTACTTCGTCTGGAAAGACGTTAAACCGTCCGCTTCGTCCTCAACACATGACGTTAAACTGTACTTCGTCTGGAAAGACGTTAAACCGTCCGCATCACCTGATCCCGTGCCTCACACGCAGGGTCCCCCCCCCGGTTTGGATGTGGCCCCCACCTGCTCGTCTCTGCAGGGATGTCGGGATTGGCCCTCTTTAAGGACGATTTATTGGAGTGGCCTTCGCCCACGAGGGTAGGGTATTACAAACCCCTAGTTTCTTGTGGGGGACTGCACATGTGTATCTCCATTGTGCTTCCCCACTGCCGAAGCCAGTAGGGGGCGTGACAGGGATCGAGGTGTCTCTCACCTTCGGCCCAAGTCCCTCTTCAACTGAGCTTTGCCACACACAGGTTGCCTTAGTGCGTAAGTCCTGACAGAATGAACTACGTGGACTTTGATCCCTGTCTCCTAAACAGGGTACGTAGGAAGCCTCCCTGAGGTTCAAGCCCACCACCTGGTCGTCCCGGTCGTATTCACGTCGGTTCGTCCATCAGTGGACCCCTCCCAGGTTCACATTCGCGTCGATTCACCTATGAATCTGCCCTTGTGGTGGACTGCACGTGTGTGTATCCATTGTGCTTCCCCACTGCCGAAGCCAGTAGGGGGCGTGACAGGGATCGAGGTGTCTTTCACCTTTGGCCCAAGTCCCTCTTCAACTGGGCTTTGTCACATATGGGCCTCCTTAGAGTGTAAGCCCCAAACACCATCGTCCAGCATGACGTTAAACTGTATATCCGAACTACGCTGACTTTGATCCGCGCTAACGCGCGGTACGTAGGAAGCCTCTACGGGGTCCAAGCTCTTCACTCCATCATCCATCCTGATCCTTACCCGGGCCGCCACATCCCGGTGGGGTCATGCCATTTCATTCCACTCCACTTCACTCGGGAAGCCGCCCATGTGCTGGCCCCAGCGTCGGAGGTTCCCCGCAAGGGGTTCTGTCATCTGATCCACTCCTCGTGTTGATCAGTCCGATGCTGTCCCCGCTGGACGTTAAACTCGTGGAATACCCCATGTTAAACATGGGAAGTTGAGGAAAACCTCAGGTAACGCAGTTCCCCACACCCAGCGTGGGATGCCTCAGGCCATCACGCCTTCGAGAAGCCCTATTAGGGACAGAAGGCAGACATGCAGAGCCGTAGTGTTAAGACACGCCCCCAACACCCAGAGCTACCTGGTCTCCTCACCGCGGGTTGCTGCCCCGACCAGACTCCTTGGAGCGTCTGGGCGGAAGCAGCGTAATTAACCGGTGTCCATGAAGATATGGCACCTGGAACGAGATTCACGAACATTCTTAAATCTATGAGGGAGACCCGGATTAGGCGATGAGTTCCGAGGAGACGTCCATGGAAGGAGGAGCTGACATCCCATCATCCCAGTTTCGATCAAGGAGAAGACGTCCCTGAATAAGGGACGGATGCCGCCCGCCTTTGGAAAGCGGGACTGCGGGGCCACAAGCCGCGCTCCCATCCCCTCGGGTCGACGGGCGCACGCGCGAACGCGTCCTGGCGGAACAGCGTCGGAACAGAAACCCGACGCACATCCGCACCGAAACAATATCGTTTCATTTTCACTCGGGAATGGGAAGCTTCTATAAAATTTTGGTTGGTCGATGGTGTTCCGACTTCACTTACTAACAGATGGAACATCTCATGACAAAACCAGCTACATCTCTTTTCATAGCCATCCACCAATACTAACAATATAAATCCTGATATATCTTGGTGAAATCCATGTGCGACCATGTACTCGAAGAACTTTATCCTAGCCTATGGTCCAACCAGGAGGAGGGACCTCCCCTACCACACTCTCTCATAAGAATAGGCCTTATAATTCTAATAGATACCTCATCCTAACTCTATCTATAAGGGTAGAGGTAACAACTAAAGATAATATAAAAGTCTTCCCATGACTATCGTGCACCTCCAAGTTCATCTCAGAGAAAAAATTCAAAAACTGTCACTCACTACTGGCCTACTGAACTGCTTATATCTGATTCTTCCTTTTTAGTGAATCAACTACTGCATTACCTTTACCAAGCATGTAGGCAATCTCAAAATCAAAATACTATAGGTATTCAACCCATATTTTTTGTATCAAATTTAGATCATGATGTGTAAAAATATACTTGAGGATTTTTTTGGTCCATGAACACCACAAAACACTCTCCAAGTAATGTATCCGAAAGCACAAAGCGTGAACAACTGCAGCTAACTCAAGATCATGCATCAGGTAATTCCTCTCGTGTGGCCTCAACTGTCAAGACATGTATGCCATGACTCATTCCCCCCACATAAGAACCACTCCTATCCTGATACCTGATGCATCATAGTACACAATGTAACTTCTACCTAGATCTAGAAAAATCACTATCGATGTTGAAGTCAATCTCCCTTTCAACTCCTGGAAGGCCCTCTTGTGGTAATCTAACCATAAAAACTTCACACCCTTCTTATTCAAGATCATAAGTTTTACTACTAGGTGTGATAATTCCTATATGAAATTACTATAGTGACTAGATAGCCCTAAGAAACTCCATACCCAAAATACATTCTTGGGATGCTCCCAAGAAAACACAGTTCTCACCTTCTCTCAGTCAACAAATACTCCTATCTCTAAGATAATGTGACCTAAGAAGTGAATATTATCCATACAAAAGTTTCAATTTGTGAGATTAGCATATAACTAATGCCCTCTCAGTGTATTCAAAATGATATCAAGATGTTTGGCATGGTCATGTCAATTGTATAAATACACCAAGATATCATCCATGAAAACCACCAAAAACAAATCCATATAAGGATAAAATACTTGTTTCATCAGTTTCATGAAGACCATTGGCATGTTTGTGAGACTGAACAACATAACCAAATACTTATATAGACCACACCAGCTACGAAAATTGTTTAAGGTATGTCCAATGATCTAACATGCACCTAATGATAACCAGATCTCGAATCAATCTTTGAGAAGATACAAGATCCTCGAACCTAATAAAATAGGTCATTTATCCATGGTAGGGGATATCGGTTCTAAACCATCATCTGATTTAACTTCTGATAATCCACACATAACCTAAGGGTTTTTTCCATGTTTTTTCACAAAAGGACTGGCAAACCCCACAGAGAAGTATCAGGTCAGATAAACCCTTTCATCTCTAAATACTCTAATTGTATTTTGATCTCTTTCATATCATCAGTATCCATCTTGTAAGGAGGAATGGATATCGATGTAGCTTCTAGAACTAGCTTGATAGAGAACACTACCTCTCTCATTGGAGGTAGTACTGAAAATTCATCTGGGAAAACATCCCTAAAATGATTAACCACTGGAGAAAAATATACCTGAAAATTTCTCTGATCATCTAGATACAAGCCTATAATATGGGATATCATCCTTCCCATACCATGATTCTCGGGTCCAGCTCATATCACCTGGAAATCCCATTCACCCTTATGAATAAACTCTCTGCCCTCCGATGTTGTAAATGTCACCCTTCAGTGATAGCATTAAATGAAAGAATTAAAGGGAACTAACCATCCCATACCAATAATGATGTAAAAACCTTTCATCTCTAGGACAAAGAGTTCCCTTATGAATTGACACCCACTGATCTCTAGGGGCACTCACTGCACCTACATACATCATCCATTCTAATCCCTGATGGAGTGTCAAGTGTCATAAAACCATCATAGATCTGAACACTGAGCCCAAGGCTCTCTAAAATGGATAAAGATATAAAGCTATGTGAATCCCCTGTATCAAAAAGTGTATAAGCTAAAGTTGAGGTTACTACAATAGTACCTCTGACAGTAGAATGTCTGGGATCCTGATTCTCAAGGGTTTGTTGCACTGCGTATATCTAGTTTGAACAGAGGCCATATGATACTGCCTGGATACCCTGAGTAGATCTTCTCTACTGTCATTGTAAAACCGAGGTCTGACTACCACGACTATGACCACCACCTCAGCCTAATCGGCCAGCTGTACTACAGCTCCCTTCCTAATGAGAAGCTTCTAACCCTACTCATGAATGTGGAGTCAGTGCAGAACCTCTCTCACTGGCTTCCAGAGGAAACTTTCTATAGAAGAATTGTAGATGGCCCATCTTTCTGCATGATTGGAACTCTACTGGGTCCCTTGTACATTGTGGCCTCATATGTCCCATCCTAACACACTGGTAGCACCTCACCTAGCTACTTGAGTATGTGCTCTGGCTACAGATATCACAGCATGGAAGCTTCAAACAATTCTTTCTACTACCGGTTGATGTAGTACCAAATCGAGATGTCGAACCACCCCGGCTCGCACCCCCAACCTCTCTTGGGTTACACTCTATGATAAGCACCTAATTCACTATTCCATAAATGTTATTCAGCCAAAATAGATTTACCTATGATTAGATGTCATACTTAAGACCATAATTGAGTCACCTAGCTTTAGATATCTTATCACCCATCATAATAGGTGCGAAGTGCTGGAGCTTAGTAAAATAGGCAAAATATTCCATAACTGATAACGTGACTTTCTCCAAATGCATGAACTCCCAGGATCTATTGTCCCTCAATGTCTCAGGATATAATTAGTCATAGAAGGCCATATGAAAATCAATCCAAGCCATCTCTTGGTGGATATCCATCGGAGTAATGACATCCCGCCCTATCTTGGCGAAATCATGCAACATAAACATATCCAAATTTACCCTCCTATCAAGAGATGTATCTAGGTTCTCAAAGATAGATAAAATAGCCTTCGTCCATAAATTTGTAGAATATGGTTCTCCATCCCTTGAAAATGTGGGTGGATGCTGCTACTAGAACTCACACATCAACTCTACCATAGTTGAGACTAGTTGTGGTGCTCCCTGAATGGTCCACATGAATCTCTCATGGAATTGTGACTCAGCACCTGTGTCAAGTACAACAACTAGATCCACAACTGGAACCACCATAGGATCTACTCATACCCCATATCCCACCCCCTCTGTAGTGTGGTCTTTTCCACCATCTTGGAGTATGAATAGAGGATGTTGTGGCGGCATACCTCTACAAATGTCAAGCGCAGACCTCGGTTCAAGAACCTTACCAAAGTTCATAGCTCAAAATCATATATTCCAAAATAGGATAGGTACAAGACTTACTATATAAGAACACACCCCTATTCCAGCTCTATGAGTCTGGTCTGGGCATCATACAAATCATATGTAAAATCTAGAGACATTGCTTACTTTCCACTACTATGGTCGGGTCTAGGTCGAGTTCTTTACTATAACTAGTTTCAGTTTCCAATTCATTTCCATTTGAATTCACTTATTCATTTCCATTTAAATTCATACCATTTAATATTTATATCAAATCTCATTTAAAATGGTTGAACCATTGGTCCACCAAATTCTGATCTATGAGGGCCCATACTCCTCAAGAACCAAAGTCTGGCATCCACCTAATTTATACCATAACATATCCAAAATACCTATCACTATAGCAGGAGTAATGACCCAATGTTTTATCAATGGAAATTCTGTTCTTAAAAATATTTCATATAATCACATGAAATCACAACACAATGAACTACTAAGTACTATGTGACCTTTAAACATAATTTTGACACATCTGTGTTTTGAATTTTGAAAATCTGATATACACGGTTACGATCAGTAAGATGTTTGGAGTCCTATATGACAAAAAAATGGTGAATAATAACCTACCCTTATGAATATTAATATGAACCTTATGAATAGTACATCATCCAAAATAATATTAACCTCACCCTTGATTGTATAAATAAAATTTAGGCATATTATAAGTGATAATATGACCATAGTAAAAGTATTGGTATTTTTGTAAGTCATAAATAATTAATTAAAATTAATTAATTGATTTAAAAGAAAATATATTTTCCTAAAAGGTGTTCATAAATTAAAAATTTTATGTCTTCTGGTTTTAAGATAATTTTATAAGATATTATGCAATTTTTGAAAGCATTATAAAATCAGTTATAGCATTAAAATCAATATTTTCAAGTAAATTGTGATTTTAATTAAAAATTAAATTAATCATATTTATAAAATTATTTTTTAAAAATGGATTTAATTATTGGATTCTACATGTAAAAAATGGTTATGGTGAATTTTTGGGATTTTTATAAAATACTTGAATTTTTATGAATAGTAAAATACGATAATTCATAATAGATGCTAAAACCTGAATTTATACATCATACTTGAGTCATGGATGATGTAAATGGCCATTGGTTTGAACTCAAATACACATATTACTATTTTTGGTTAAAAGAATCATTACTATTTCTTTTCTTATGGAAAAATAATAAACTAATGATTAAAATATGAAGAAAACCCTCCTCCCATCCACTATAAAAACCACCCACACTCCCCTCTTCTCTTCACTCCACTAAAGCCTTGTTCCATCCCTAAAATTTTCCCAAATCTCTCCCCAATATTCTAACCCACATCCATAAGACCTTTTTCTTCTCAAAAGACCAAATCCTCTCCCCTTAAGAGGCTCTCAAAGGAGATAAACTTAAGAGGTAAATTCCTCTTTCTGATTCTTTTATTTTCTTTGAAGTTATTTTCTTTTCTTTTTTCTTTCCTCATATACCTTCACCAAAATGGTATGATAAATCCAGTAACATACATTTACTAGAATTATATTATTCTAATGGTATAGTTTATCATAATATCTTCTTACCCCTTCTTTTATACAATAAATGAAAACATCATCCGAGATGTGTTGATTTATCACATTCAAGGATGTCGGGTTTTCAATTTTCATTATCATCTTCTATACTAGTAATTAAACCATTTTAATGGTTGAACTAGATCATAATATATTTATTTTATCTTATTTATTGTTCTGTAATCCTTATAAATTCTTGATGTAAAATAATAATACAAAACAAGTTAATTATGAATAAAATCACCAAGTTAATCCAAGCGTTTAACATTAATGTTTTATATAATGATTCACCTTCACTCCAAATAACCAAATGAATTTTATAACCATGTAATATTATATATGATAAATAATGTTATATAACTTCAATTCTGGACAACCACCTTTATCATGGATGTGTTTCTGAACATGAATATAAGTGAATCGATCATTAAAACCAAGGAAACAAACGAACCCGGACAATGAAATTGAACCTCATAACCAATAAAAAAGGTTATTAATGAACTCAAAAAGGTTATAATAAACCATTTAAATGTAAAATAGGTTATTTAATTATTAATTAATGAACCTAATTTGATTATTCAGGTCATTAATATCAAGTGGAGAACACCATCGGACTTCATGTAAGGAAACCTCTCTATTTCACTTTTATTCAAGAATGACCTCTATGTTATGACCTTTTATGTGTAATTACTAATGATGGGGTATGATTTATAACTTCCCCCATACTCACCTCATGATGTATAATACCTCCTAAGTACACCTGATACCATGCCAATATTCTATAATGGATTCTACCCGAACCTACTATATCCCTTCAGGTTGCTCTATATTTCTTTTTATCCAAATGAAGTTGTCTTCTCCTTTTTTGTACAACTTCTAAATACTATGTATATGCTCCAAAATGATGTTTCAAGATCCGTAACTCATTATATTTTGGGGATATACATATTTTAAAGTTATTCCCTCCTTAATACTTATCGATAAACAAAGCTGTTTTAAGGGAACTTCCTGAATTCTTACCAATTTTCAAGTGCACTCTATCCTCTGTTTTAAGACACCATTGTCTTCAAAAAATCATTATTTTTATTATGAAAACCTTCTTGGTTCACTTATGTTTTTATCTAAAATATTTTTCCATTTTCTATTTTAAAGGATCTATAATATTTTCCTTAAAACTGCACAAAAATCTTTTAATGCTAAAATTTATTAAATACTTTTCTTATATGTTGTCACTTATACATGACATCACTTACCATGATACATTCCTATTTTACCTTATTAATTTCCATGTATATTTTATTTTATTTCTTTTATGGACATTTTTATTATACGCTCATTTGTTGTGCTTTATGAAATGATTGTGGTACTCAATTATTTTCATGGACAACCCTTATGTTTATGTAAGATTGATTATATATGATTCTTTATGTGGAAAACATATTAATTAAAAGTTAAGATGGGTGCACCCAGATAGTGCTCCAATTCATTGGGTGAATTTGAGTCTCATGAGACGTTATGTGCAACGGTCTTGGCGGTTAGCCTTGGCTTGTGCTACCATGTGCGACAGTCTTGGCGGTTAGCCTTGGCTTGTGCTACCATGTGAAACGGTATTAGTGGTTAGCCTTGACTCATGTTAAAGTCATGTTTTATGTTTCTTCCACATTATTATGACTCCATTTTTATATGATTCCATGTTTATATGTTATAATTCCATATGTATATTCTTTTTTATATCATCATGCCATGCCTTATATATCATGTGATAATGCTTTGTTCTTATGGTTATTCCCTTACTGGGCTATTTAGCTCATAACTTTGTTCATGTGTTCCCCAGGGTACCCTATACATATGTTTGAGCACAATGGAAGTCAGGAGCTCAATTTTAAGATTAAATAAAGAAATGTTTTATTTAGTTCCATGTTTTCAGTTTTATGTAACTAGTCCTTAAAGACACTAGACTTTACGATCCTTGGCTTGTAATATGATGTATAATTATGCTTAAAATCATGTAATGTTATATGTAAAAGGACAGGTTCGATATATTTGGTATCATATAATGGTATAGTTATTTTGGGAGATTAGTAATAGAGCACTTTAGTAAGAACCTTAAGGATGAGACTAAGTATAAAAAATCACCCTTAAATTTTGGTAAGTATAGAGTAAGTGGTTTATCAAGAAAATACATATCTATCTGGATATAAACAGGTAGAGGTGACTCTGGAATAGATATATTTAGGGGTAAAACCCAAAAACACCGCTTTGAGCTAGACTCAAATAGGAACTGGTGCATGAAAATGGGTCTTGCTGCACTCTTGGTTTGACACTACCGGGGGATATGATTTGGTAAATTCATAATCTTGGTACAAACCATTATTAAGGGAATGAAAAAAACCCCATAAGAATATAAGTTAAGAAATAGATCAAGGATAAACTAGATTTAAACATAGTGAATCACAAGTTAGGATATACTTCTCCTTTACAAGTTTATCCTCTTATGTTCAAATTTTATTTTTTATGCTCAATAGATAAGTATTCAATCCCTATAATTGTAAGTTATTTTTATTAGTTAATGGAAGTAAATAGAAGAACACATGCCAACAATCAATGTGACAGAGAATGTGAATATTTCTCTAATTATATTTCTGATATGATGGGAATGGGTGATCAAAACTTCATGATAATGCTTGCTCAGCTGGATCAAGTTATGAATAATAACTTGAATCATGTGGAACACCCTCCTCCTCCAAGGAAAGAGAAATTTTCTGTTGAATCATTCATGCAACAAAGGCCTCCCATTTTTAGTGGATGTTCCGATCCCCTCCTCATATAACAGTGGATTAAATCCATTTAAAATATATTCTCTATCCTCTAGTGCTCATAAGAAGAGAAAGTTGTGTTGGTGGTCTATTGTTTTGATAGGGAAGCTGATCAGTGGTGGACACTGATCAATAATATGAATCCCTAAGAGGAAATTGATTCCATGGTTTAGAAGGAATTCAAGAGAATGTTTTTCAATAAATATCTTCCCTAAACCCTCCGTCTCAAGATAGAAAGAGTGTTCCTCAGACTCAAGTAGAAGGAAGATGATTACATCAGGGCATATGAAGCAAACTTCACAAGGCTTTCAAGATATGCCTTTGGCTTTGTCTTAAAAACCAAAAGCAATGTGGATTGCTTCTTTATAAGACTAAAGATGAGTCTACGAAAAGCATCAGTGATTTGAGACTTTGACAGTTATGAAGAGATTGTACATTGTGCCCTCAAGATTGAAATAGAGATCAGATACTCTTCGTGGTATCATAGGCCCGATGAAAAAAAGAAGAAAATGGAATCTAATGTGGGTGGTCCTGTAAATAAATTTCATGATGGAAAGAAGCTTGATCATCCCACGTGTAAAAATTGTGGGAAGAAGTATCCTGGGAACTGTCTCAAGGGAACCAAGAATTTATTCAAATGTGAAAAGTTGGGACATATGGATAAAAACTATCGACGGGATATAAACAATCCCACTAATGTGGAAGAAGAAAGGAAGGTTTAGATTAACACTCGTCATGTAGTGTAGTGTTACAACTGCAAGGCACATGGGCATTATGCGAACAATTTCCCTAAGCTGAGGGTTGTCAGAGGAAATAAAAAACAACCTCCATGGAAACAATGAAGGGATTATGCTATTACTACTACTGAGGTGGAGTCAGAAAATGATGTGGTGACAGGTATTCTAGTTATTCATTCAAGAATAGCAAACATACTATTTGATTCTGGTTCTACACATTCTTTCATATCTTTCAAGTTTAGTATAACTATTCAAACACCACCTCAAAATTTAGAGGATAAGTTATCTATGAGAATATTGAATGGTGAAATTATTACATTTATGGTTTATAACTCCTCCCTAGTTAATGTTTGTGGGCTTAACCTCCCAAAAAATCTCTTCATACTTCATTTAGTGGAGTTCGATGCTATCTTGGGCATGGATTATCTATCTTTATACCAAGACAACATCAACTGTTGGGAAAGGTAGATCACTCTTCACATCCTGAAGCATCCTCCAATTCTTTAAAAGTGTAAAGAAGAAGATGAATATACTATAGAATCAGTGTCTCAAGTGTGGATATTAATTCTATATTAGCAAGAATTTCTAGCTCAAATGATTGAGACAAATGAGAGAATCATGGTTGAAGACATGCCCATTGTGAAGGATTACACTAATGTATTCTCTAAAGAGTTGTCTGGTATTCCTCCTGATCTAGAGGTTGAGTTCTCAATTGAACTTATTCCTGGATCTCTGCCTATATCATAGAGACCTTATAGAATGGCCACTATAGAGCTGGAAGAGCTGAAGAAGCAGCTACAGGAGAATATGAAGAAGGGTTTTATACGCCTGAGTGCTTCAACATGGGGTGTGACAGTCCTATTTTTCAACAAGAATTATGGATCAATGCACCTCTACATTGATTATTGTGAGCTCAATAAAATCACGATAAAGAACAAGTATCCCCTACCATGGATAGATGAATTGTTCGATCAGCTACATGGGGCCAATTATTTTTCTAATGTAGACCTTCAGTCGGGATATCACTAATTAAATGTGAGTAAGGAAGATATTCCCAAGACTTCCTTTCTAATGAGGTATGGAAACCATGAGTTCATAGTGATGCACTTCAGACTCACTAGTGATCCATCAATTTTCATGGATTTAATAAATAGAGTCTTTAGAGATTACCTCGACAAATTTGTGGTAGTCTTTATCGACAATATTCTAATATACTCCAAGAGAAAGGAGTAACATGAGGAGCAATTGAATATTGTGTTAAAGATTTTGTGAAGGGAGAAGTTGTATGAAAAGTACAGTAAATCTAAGTTCTATATGGAGGAAGTATCATTCTTGGGGAATGTTATCACCAAAAAAGGGAAATTTGTGGACCCTTCCAAGACAAAGGCAATTGAAGAGTGGCCCAAGCCAATATCTGTAACAGAGATTCGTAGCTTTCTAGGTCTAGCTGGGTATTACCGACGATTTGAGAAGAACTTTTCATGATTGTAAAACCCAATGAGAAAGCTGACACATAAGGGAGTGGTGTTTGTCTGGACTGAAGAATGTGAATACTATTTTAAGGAATTGAAAACGAGGCTTATCATTGTGCTAGTTTTCACACTCCCAACAAGTGGAAAACTCTTTGTGGTGTGTAGTGATGCTTCAAATAAGGGATTAGGCTATGTGCTAATGAAAATGATAAAGTGATACCATACGCTTCAAGGCAGCTAGAAATTTATGTGAAAAACTATCCTACACATGATCTGGAGTTGGTGGTTGTGATCTTTGCATTAAAAATCTGGTAGCATTATCTCTATGGGGAGAAGTGTGAGATATATACTGATCAGAAGAGTCTCAAATATATATTCACACAAAAATAGCTTAATATGTGCCAGTGAAGATGGATATATCACATCAAATATTATGACTGCTCAATCCACTACCATCCCGGTAAGGAAAATAAGGTGGATGATGCTCCAAGTATAAAGGATCATGCATCTTTATCAATGATGAGAATTGAAAAGGATCTGATCTTCTTAGATTTTAAAAGGATGGACATGGGGATCATTAAGGTAGGAACATCGTCAATACTTTCTCGAATGATCACTCAACCATCCCTCATGGATAAAATAAAGGATGCTCAAAGAAAAGACATGGAAATTCAGAAAAGGGTGGAAGCCATTAAAAATGGGAAATCCTATGAGTTCATGATTGATGAGGAAGGATTTGCAAGATTTTGATCACAATTATGTGTACCATCTGATCCAAAGATAAATAAAGAGCTTCTTAATGACGCACATAGCTTGAACTTCTCTATCCACCTAGAGATCACAAAGAAGTATCGAGATCTCTAAGAGAACTTTTGGTGGGAAAATATAAATAAGGAGATTACTAAGTATATATCAAAGTTCCTGGTATGTCAACAAGTGAAGGCTAAAAGAAATAAGTCTAAGGGCATGATGAAACCACTACCCTTACTAACATGGAAGTGGGAGAACATCACCATGTAATTTTTCACTAGACTTCCAAGGACATCCAGATGAAACAATGCTATATGGGTCATTGTGGACCGTCTTACAAAGACAACTTACTTTATCGTAATTCGAGAGGAATTCACATTGGATCAACTTGCATGGATATATATCAAATAAGTGGTAAGGCTACATGGAGTACCACTATCTATTGTATCCAATAGAGATCCAAGATTCACCTCGAAGTTCTGGAAAAGTCTCCAACATGCTCTAAGCACTGAACTAAAATTCAGTACGGCCTATCATCCTCAAATTGATGGTCAATATGAGTAGACTATTTAGACACTAGAATATATTTTGAGAGCATTTTATATGGAATTCAAAGGATTATGGGACCAACATATTCCTCTGGTTTAATTCTCTTACAATAATAGTTTCCACTCGAGCATTTAAATGGCACTATATGAAGACCTTTATAGGAAAAGGTGCAGAACATTGGCGTGTTGGGATGAAGTCGGTGAGTGTAAGATGGTAGGACCTAAAGTGGTCAAAGAAATGGTGCAGAAAGTGAAAACCATTCAGCAGCACATCAAGGCATCCCGAATTCGAAAAAATATTTATACAGACAATCATCGATGAGACCTTGAGTTCAAAGTTGGAGACATGGTATTTTTACGCATATCTCCATGGAAGAAGTTCATGAGGTTTGGGAATAAAGGAAATCTAAGTCCCAAGTACATCAGCCCCTTCGAGATTCTTGATCGTGTCGGTGTTGTGTCCTATTGACTATAACTTCCACATACCATGTCCAAAGTACATGATGTCTTCCATATGTCCCTCTTAAGGAAGTACATACCAGAACCTTCACATATACTCTCTTCAGAGGTGGTACAGTTGGAGAATGATCTTTCTTACGAGGAGCAACCAGTGAAGATCTTGGATTGTAGAGATAAAGTTCTATGTAACAAGACTAATCACCTAGTCAAAGTAATGTGGCAGAACCATAAGTACAAAGAGTCAACATGGGAAATGGTGGAGTCAATGAAGGAAAACTACCTACATCTGTTTATATCTTAGAATGTAAAATAAAATTTTGAGGGTGAAATTTCATAAGGGGGTAATAATATAATGACCCAATGTTTTATCAAAGTAAATTCATTTCTTATAAATATGTCATATAATCACATGAAATCACAACACAATGAACTACTAAGAACTATGTGACCTTTAAACATAATTTTGACACTTCTATGTTTTGAATTTCGAAAATCTGATATACACGGTTGCGATCAGTAAGATATTTGGAGTCCGATAAGACAAACTTTTTTGGTGAATAGTAACCTACCATTGTGAATAGTAATATGACCCTTATGAATAGTAAATCATCCAAAATAATAGTAACCTCACCCTTGATTGTATAAATAAAATTTAGGCATATTATAAGTGATAATATAATCATAGTAAAAGTATTGGTATTTTTGTAATTCATAAATAATTAATTACAATTAATTAATTAATTTAAAAGAAAATATATTTTCCTAAAAGGTGTTCATAAATTAAAAAATTTATGACTTCTGGTTTTAATATAATTTTACAAGACCTTATTTAATTTTTTAAAGTATTATAAAATCAGTTATAGTATTAAAATCTATATTTTTCTATTAAATTATGATTTTAATTAAAAAGTAAATTAATCATATTTAGAAAATTATTTTTGAAAAATGGATTTCATTTTTGGATTATACTTGTAGAAAAATGGTTAGGGTGAATTTTTGGAATTTTTCTAAAATAATTGAATTTTTATGAATAGTAAAATACGATAATTCACAATAAAATGATAAAACCTAAATTTCTACATCATTCTTGAGTCATGGATGATGTAAATGGCCATTAGTTTGAAATCACATGCACATATTACTATTTTTGATCACAAGAATCATTAATATTTCTTATATTATATAAAAATAATAAACTAATGATTAAAATATGAAGAAAACCCTCCTCCCCTCCACTATAAAAACCACCCACACTCCCCTCTTCTATTCACTCCTCTCAAGGCTTGTGCCTTCCATAAATTCTGCCCAAATCTCTCCCCAAGATCCTCCCCCACGTCCATCAGACCTTGGTCTCCTCAAAATACAAAATCATTTCCCCAAGAGGCTCTCAAAGGAGATAAACTCAAGAGGTAAATTCCTCTTTTCGATTATTTTATTTTCTTTCAAGTTCTTTTATTTTATTTTTTCTTTCCTCACCTACCTTAAACCAAATGGTATTATAAATACATTAAAATACATGTACTATAATTATATTATGATAATGTGATATTTTATCATAATATCTCCTTACCCCTCCTTTTATACTATAAATGAAAACATCGTTCGAGATGTGTTGATTTATCACATTCAAGGACGATGGGTTTTCAATTTTCATTACCATCTTCTAGACTAGTCATGAGACCATTTTAATGGTTGAATAAGATAATAATATATTTATTTTATATTATTTAATGTTTTTAATCCTTATAAATTCTTGATGTAAAATAATAATACAAAACAAGTTAATTATGAACAAAATCACCAAGTTAATCCAAGCGTTTAACATTAATGTTTTATATAATGATTCACTTTCATTCCAAATAACCAACTGAATTTTATAACCATGTAATCTTATGTATGATCACTAATGTTATATAACTTCAATTTTGGATAACCATACTCATCCTGCATGTGTGTCCAAACATGAATATAAGTGAACCGATCATTAAAACCGAGGAAACAAACGAACCCGAACAATGAAATTGAACCTCATAACCACTCAAAAAGGTTATGAATGAACTAAAAACGGTTATAATAATTCATTTAAATGTAAAATAGGTTCTTTAATTATTAATTAATGAACCTAATTTGATTATTCAGATCATTAATATCAAGTGGATAACACCATCATACTTAAGGTAAATGATCCTTTCTATTTCACTTTTATTCAAGAATGTTCTCTATGTTATGCCATTTTATGTGTAATTCCTAATGATGAGGTATGATTTCACACCTCCCCCATACTTAAATCATGATGTATAAGTGATTATAAACCCATTTATCTCTCATTAATCCCTCCTAAGTACACCTGATATCATGCTGATATTTCGTAAGGGATTCTACCCGAACCTCCTATATTCCTTCGGGTTGCTCTCTTTATTTTTACCCAAATGAAGTTGTATTTTCATTTTGTGTAAAACTTATACACACTATTTATATTCTCCAAAATAATGTTTCAAGATCCATACCTCATTCTATTTTAGGTATATACGTGTTTTTAAGTGATTCCCTCCTCAATACTTCTTGATAAGAAAACTTATTTTAAGGGAACTTCCTGAATTCTTACCTTTTTTAAAGTGCACTATATCCTATTTTTTAAGCCACTATTGTATTCATAAAATCAGTCTTTTTATTATGAAAACATTGTTTCTTCACTTCAGGTTTTATATAAATGATTTTTCCATTTTCTATTTTAAAGGCTCTATAGTATTTTCCTTAAAACCGTACAAAAATGTTTTAATGATTAAATTTATTAAATACTTTTATTACATGTTGTCACTTATACATAACATCACTTAACATGATACATTCATATTTTACCTTATGAATTTACATGTATATTTTAGTTCCTTTTCTTTCATGGACACTTTTATGATACACCCATTTGTTTGCTTTATGACATGATTATGGTACCTAATTCTTTTCATGGGTAACCCTTATGTTTATGTAAGATTGATTATACTTGATTATTTATGTGGAAAACATTTTCATGAAAAGTTAATATAGGTGTTCCCAGATAACTCTCTAATTCATTGGGTAAATTTTAGTTTCATGAGATGTTATGTGTGACGGTCTTGGCGGTTAGCCTTGACTTGTGCTACCATGTGTGACGGTCTAGGAGGTTAGACTTGGCTTGTGCTACCATGTGCAACAGTCTTTGCGGTTAGACTTTACTCATGTTAAAGTCATGTTTTATGTTTCTACCACATTATTATGACCCCATTTTTATATGATTCTATGTTTATATGTTATGATTCTATATGTACAAGCCTTTTATATCATCATGTCATGCCTTCTATACCATGTGTTAATGCTTTGTTCTTATGGTTATTCCCTTACTGGGATATTTATATCATCCCTTTGTTCACATGTTCCTTAGGGTACCCTATGAATATATTTGAGCACAATCAAAGTTACGAGTCAATTTTAATATTAAATAAAGACATTTTTTATTTAGTTCCATGTTTTCAGTTTTATGTACCTAGTCATCTAAGACACTAGAATTTACAATCCTTGGCTTGTACTCTGATGTATAATTATGCTTAAAATAATTTAATGTTATATGTAAAAGAATAGGGGTTCTATAACATGTATATATATCACAAAATATATCACAACAACATTCAATAAGTAGTGAATCCTAAATGGCATGGCATAATGCATGTCATGTGATTCCTATAAAGTGACTAATATGATGCATGAGATGGAATACCCTCACATCATTGGATTTCAACATAATAAAACCCATAATCATATCAATAATAACATCAAAAATCAAGTGCATCACCCAATTGTGAAATCAAATCAATTATAATAGTCAAAAATCGAGAAAATAACAATTCTATTTGAGGAAAATTGGATTTTTCATATACGAGAGCTAACTACACCTGAGAACAGCTCATTACCAAATTATATTTCCTTTTTATCCCTTTCTATTGTCTCTAAATAGTGAATCAAACTAGAAAAGACCCTATGATACCACTTTGTAACATCCCAAACTCGAATACCACTGAAAGGTGCCCCAAGATCGGTTGGCCACATAGCCTCAAGCACATCTCCCCAAACACCATAGGGTGATGACTAGAAGTGAGGGCCTAAGTGTGTTTGTGGGGAGACTATTCCCTCATTACCAAAGTATAACACAATGAAATCAATAATATACAAGTAGCGTAAGAAGTATAATAACAAGAAAATAAGTAAATAGTAGAATACTTATATATAAGAAATTCCAAAAAACCACATCATTTATAAATGATGATACATGTCATATGTATCTAATAAATCATCCAAAACATGTATACAAGGTAGATATAAAATACATGTAATAAAGGTACAAAAGGCCAAAAATACCCCAGATATAATCATGAGCCTCGTCTTAGTCCCATGCTCTCCTACTCCTAACCAAAAATTAAGAACCTATAGCAGGGCACTTTCCCTTATCAACACCTATAATCATATAGTCTGTTTGGGTACCCAAAGGTGGCCCAAATAGGGTGTGAGATATAATCCCAGTAGGCAACCACCCAAGGTCTAATGTCAATCAGTTAGTGAATATATATAACAAATAGTGTGAACGTAGTAATGAAATAAGTAAAGGATTTACCAAAATTAAAAATCCTATAAAGTACATGTTCTCATTTAAGATAAATTCATTTAATGATTCAATTCATTTAATTTATAAGTCTTGAGACCTGGCACATAGCTTAGTGTCCCCTGTGAAAATAGGTAACTAAAGAATTCATAAACAATCCATCCATAAAGTATAAAAAAAATACTAAATCCAATCTTGTGCTTTGTATTGGTAGACACTTCAAGTAACTAATTTCATTATTAATTCATTTATGAAACTGAGGCCATCCTTGGAATCCCTAAGTTGAAATCCAAGTGTCACTCCAAGTATAATATAAACCAACACCCTATAATCCCATCCATGCAAAACCTCTCAAGAACCCAGGTATCACTCTAGGTGTGGTATAACAACCCTGCCCTCTGATTTCGTCCTTAATGGTCCACTAAGAAAGCCCAAGTATCACCCATGGAATATAAGATCAAATTCCCTTTAATCCCTTCCTTGAAAATCCATTTGGATTCCAAGTGTCCCTCGACATATGATAGTAAAAGGAACCTATGATTCCATCCTTAGAAAACCATACATAAGTTCAAGTGTCACTCAAGCATTAACAAGGTCAAATCCAAATGAGTTCGTACATGGCATTCATCATTTGAATCCATGTTTCACCCAAGGCATTAAGCATTCAATAAATTCAATATCATATAATCAATTTTCATTTAACATGACAAGGTCAAAACCAAGAACATTCAACCTAGAACTCACCTAAAAAGGTGACTCAAATTATTTTCCAAGATTAGAAGGCTTGGCTTCCAAATAATCACATGGGAAAAACATTATAACAAGCTTCTCATGCTTAAACAACCTATTACATGGAATAGCCTCTATTAAACTCACATGGTCATTTTGTTAACAAGGGAAAATAAAGATTAAACAAGCTATTATAAGGTAAGGGACAAGGGTAATGGTCATTTCACCCCTTACAATTAATCAATTCAATTATAATTCACATATCAATTCACAATCCAATTCATAAATTTTATTCACAAACCAATTAACAATTTGATTCACAAACTGATTCACAATTCAAATTCTAAGGAAAGGGTAAAAGGGGGCACACCCAAAGGTATCATTTTTCAAGATCCACCCATGTTAGTCTAGTTCAACTAATCAACACACCCATGGGGTGGTTCCATTTCAAGGTTCTTAACCATTTATCATTCATCAATGAGCCTCTTTAAATATATAGGTCATTCCTACCAATTCAAGGATTTAATTTTATTTCAAAATCAACACTCGTAAATTGGTTTTGCAGCACAACGACATATATAAACACTTTTACTTTAAATTAAAGGCATGAGACCACCTACTTTAGGCCTTTAGTTGATATCTCGTCCAGTATCATCTCTTGATTTGACTCATATCAATAGAAAATAAAATAGCAGGCGAAGAAACTAATAATAAGGCATATTAGCTTGCACCTAAATAGAATATCCAATATCCAAAAAAATGAATATGGCTAAAAAGGAATTGCGAACTCACTAATTTTGATGTAATGAGATGATCAGTTCTTGAATCGAAGATCAGATGGAGGATATACCTAAAATTTTAGAATATGCTTCAAAAGGGATCTACCAAGTTGGTCCCATGGTTTCGATGCATGATTTGGCCAAACTGTGTGACAAACATGCACTCTTAGATATAGAAAGAGCTACATCGAATGGTTTTTCCGCACATTTTGATTAACCATGTTCAAACTATGAAAAAAATCACTGTCAAAATTGGAGACCTAGACACATGTCCATGCGGCCTAAATTTCATAGTTTTCACTAAATGTGTGTCAGGACATTTCACCCAAAAACTTGGGTTCTGGGCTCCGAACATCCCCGGACACCCCTATTGCCTCCATGACCTGAAAGGGAATTCACATTAGACCATATTTAGACATTAAAACTAATAATTGATGGAAAATAAAGGATTTGTACCTCAATGAAGAACTCGGTTCTTATAGAAAGACCTAATATAAGATGACTTGAAGAACATAAGTAAAGATCAATTGGATTTTATAGTAAAATACTATAATCATCCTGAAGTAGATTTGGATACACTTATTGGTAATGATGATAGAATGTATGTTTTTGAATTAAAATGTTATGAATATTTTTTATAGTTATTATAATATCAATTTTTTAGTCATATTTCATCATGTAGGACATTTTATGACTTTTATAGGATACTAAAATTTAGACACTATAGGACTAAAAAAACTCTAGAGATAAAGATTTGGGTTCTAAAAGAATAACATCATCATTTAAATACTCATGAAAAGTTAGTGAATCATATGCTTTATATATTCACTAAATTATTAAATGGAATGATTAGTTTTGGAGAAACCTTAGAGAATTTTATTTTTGGGTAATAAATACTAGATAATTACCAAATAAGTGGGATTAAAAATGGATTTAAATTTATGAAAGTAATAATTTTAAGGAATAATAAATGGAAGAACCATTTTTTCCCTACTGCAATATGGTTCTAAACTAAAGAACCAAGAAATATAAGAAAATAGTAAGAAAATGGAGTAGCTTTTAAATCTATTGATGTTTTAATTATAAAATCCTCTAATGATTAAGTATATATGAGTGATGAAGGGTTATCACAAATTTTAATACATGAAGGGACTTTAAAAAAATAAAAAGGTTCTAAAAACTTCAAAAAAATATGGAAAAATGAGATGATAAAGGGAATAAGAGAAAAAGGTAACTCTTATCTTACCAATTTCAAACCCTTTAATGTTATTTTCTATGAGTATAGGAAGAAATTTTATATCAATCCTGACTACCCAAAACTCAAGAATTAGAGGAAGGACAAGGTTTCCAAATAGATAAAAATAAAGCTAATGAGATCATCTTGGATTTTTTAGGATAGCTCCACTAGTAAATAATATGAGTAAGAAAAAATTGACAAACCTTTTTTCATGGATAGTGATGATTAAGTTAGGTATTTTAAGTTTGATTCTAAATTTAAAAAACCTTCTGCTAAATAATTAAATTATTTTTTTGAAAAAAATAAAGTTGAAGTTGACCATATTATTGGTTTATATAAAAAAACTAAAATAGGATCACAAGAAAGTGGTTGATTGAAATAGGAATTTGATTCAAGAGCATTAAAATAAAAAAATGAGTAAATCATCAAAAGCTATTAAATTTGTAAAACTAAAATCTGAGGTTGAAAATATAAATTAATATTTATCTAGCCTTAGAAATGAAATAAAAAGATTAAATAAGTTTAAATATTTTAAAAGAATTAAAATAAAATAAAATAGAATTGGTTATAGTGGAAAAATCATAATATATATGAGTATTTATTTATAGAGTGTTATTATAAGTGTTTCTTCTGTTAGTTGTTTTAACAGTAGCATGAAAGGGAATTATGATAGTGAATTTTCACTAAATAATCCTCAAATTTTTAGGTCATACCAATGATTTTATTTCAAAATACTTTTCTTGTAATACCCCTTATAATACTACTATAAAAAATGGGCACCTAAAGGCTTGGTTATGAATCTAATTGGACCTAAAGTTTCATGGATACCATATATTTCTACTATTTGATTATTTTAAGATAAATTTCATGGATTTCACAAGAATAAAATTTAATTAATGGATAATGTGTGTTCTTAACACATGAAAATACACCCCCTAAACTTTAAATTTTTTCATAAAAGTGATGGAGGCCATGTTACATTTGGATATAATTTTGAAGGCATGAATAAAGGATTTGGTGAAGTTGGGTTCATTGACTCTACTATTATAATTAATTTACTTTATATTGATATTTTTAAACATAATTGTATTAGTATTTCATAGTAATGTGATGATGGTTTATCTATTAACTTAAATAATAATATTTTTCTTGTTTTCAAGAATGAGTCACTTTTGTTTATTTATTAAAGAAAATATTGTTTTTATACTATTAATTTTAATAAAATTATCTTGAAATTTTTTTATTTTTTAAATGATTTGTCATTTTACTATTTATTATGGCATTGATGTTAGGGTCTCATTAATTTTAAATTATTTTCTAAGATTAATAAGCCCCTGAATGTACTATAAATGCCTATTATAAAAGTGGTCATAAACCACTTTCCTAACACATGAATAAATGGAAATAAATTTAAAGAATCATTTAAGCTAGTTAATTAATTTTATACTAACAAACATTTATTCTTGTGTATTTTTATTTTGTTAGTCTTACTCAAGTATCCAACTTAGAAGTAAAATGGTTTAACTTTGTAATTTTGGATGACCACATCCATTTTATATGGGTTTACTATCTATATTATAAAAGTTAAACCTTCTCTAAGTTATCAAATTATTGTAATTTATCTCAAAATGATATGGTTTCATGATTGCTTGAATTAGAAGTGGCCATGGTGGAGAGTTCCAAAACCATGAGTTTGAAAATATGTGTAATGGCAATGAACATTCTTAAAAAAATTCTAATCTAAGGACACCACAGTAGAATCTAGTAGTAGAAAGAAGGAATCAGACTATTAATGAAATGATTAAGAAAATTCTTAATGAATTAAGTCTTCCAAGGTACTTCTTAGAAAATATAGTAAACACTTCTTTTTATGTGATGAATATAATCCTACTTGTAACATCATGTTACCCTATTTCAACTAATTCCCTTTTCTTTACTTGTTTTCCTCTTTAATTGGGTGTGTCTTGGGACTCCCAAGGATGAAGATCATTTGTTGGGGAAAATTACATAAAGTTTGGGGGTGTATTTTTTTGGATTAATGGAGTCCAAGTATAAATTTTTTAATGGTTTTGAGGGGTTCTCCCTGAGTTCAAAGGGAACTCAAGGTGTTTTGGGTTTTCGTGTAAGAATCTATAGTTTTTGTAGTCTTAAGGAGAAGTACACACCATGTAATGGGAGTAAAAGACATGTATGTTCTACAGGGTGGATGTTGTGAATCTGGTACACAGTGTGAGGTGAGTACACACTGTGTACCGATTTCACATCATGTAATGTTAAAAAAAAATTTAATAAAAAGACTGGGTTTTTTTTTAGAATATTTGAACTCTCAGGATTACACAACGTGTAAAGGGATTACATGCCATGTAAATGTCACAGACATGGCTTCTAGGGTGATGCTCGCATGAAATTATACTTCATTCTACTATAGCTCCTTTGGATCTTGACCTATAAGGATTCTTCGGTGATTTTAGGAGTGTCTGTTTAGTCCTGATTGATATGTTCTATGATTGATTTCTATTTTGGTTGGTTTTTATATCTATGGGTGAGTGATCCTTTCTACTTATTCATTTCTTTGATCATGGTAGCATCATTATATTGCGTTATTGGATCTGTTGACCCATGGTGACGTTTCTTATTGTTTTCTTCTAGATCTATTGTGTGGTCTTGTTTTGGGGGTCCTTATTTCATTTTTTGTGGTGCGGTGTGTGTATGTTCTTGAGTTATGTGTTGATTCATATTCTTTGCCGATCCTTTTCATAAATTGAATCAATTTTAAGATGTTTATATTAGTTCTAGGGCCTATAGTTTCATTATTGAATCCTTTTTTGGTGGGTTCTATTGTGGTCATGTGTGACCCTGGGTTTTGAGGTAGGTGGTTCCATCTCTAGCCTATATTAGTGAACTACATTGCTCCTATTTTCGATAAATTATTTTATTAAATCAAATGGCATGATATGATTGTTTTATATTTGTGTGTGTGAAATTGGGTTTTTATAAAAGATGTTTTTCCCCTGGTTTGGGTAAATGGAAACGGTTTTCAAATCATTGTGAAATGGTTTTTTGAAATGGTTTTCAAAGCATGAAAATGATGGAAATAGTTTGATGAATTTATTTGAAAAATAGAGAAAATTGGAAGCCTTGGTTACTTAGGTGGAAGGTATAGTAATAGGTGTCATTTACTGTTAGGGGGTTTACTCTTGTTGATTTCCTCTACTCTCTAGACTTATGGTTCTAGGGACTTGTTATAACTATTAGAAGGTTCACTTTATCAGGTTTTCCTCTCTTCTATAGACTCAATGCATATGTCTAGTGGTTTTATTCATGTGCGATTATCTATATTAGGTACAGGTGTTCTAGATATCCTGACCTAGTGTGATCTCTAGTGTGATGTTACCTATGCTGCTTCTAGATCAAATTGAGCTTATGCTTTTGGTTTATACTATTTTTTTGTACTTCTATAGGCTTGATATGAGAAATGATACATGCTTTACTTTGTTTTGTCATCATATATCTATTGAGATATATGGATATGAAATGATTTGAAATTGATTTACCTACTTTATTTGGAAATGTGGAAAACAGGTAAATTAAACTATTTTACTATGATTTTGTTCTAAAAAATGTTAAACTATTATCTTGACTTGTTTTATTTAAAATTTGAGAATGCTTGGATTATTGTTCAGAGAATTTATATGGAACACCTAGGTGATACCCTACTGAGATTGTTATCTCACACCCTACATACCACTTCGGAAGTTCATAGATTTGGTTGTGTCTTTTGATGCAAGGAAAGGAAAGGTTCCACAGTGAGGTGATGAGGTTTTATGTATGCTGAATTGAGTAACTGGTAGTGATATGGTGGGAGTTTTCCCATGCTATCACATGGAGTAGTTTGTTTTGGTAGTCCTGCGTGGTTGGAATTGTACTTGGAGATTTGTTTTACTCTTGAGTTTTTTGGTTTCTAATTTTTTTCAGTTACGTAGTATATTTATCTTTTCCTATATTATCTCTGTTATATATATATGTCATGTTGTTTCTTCAAGTTGTGATAAATCATTCCCTTTTATTATCATTTGATTCCAAAGTGCTAGTTTCCACCCCATGGGGATCAGGAACTCCCTTCAGGTATGTGAAATATCAGGTTGGGTACCAGTTTGAGAGGGTATTTAGGTCTGTTCATCATAGTTTGGTATCAAAGGTGGTCTATCCTCAAGAGTCCTTCTCATGGGATGTTTGGTAAATTAGAGATATTATTATTGGGAATTGAGAGTTGTATTATAGTAAGTTCCTAGCTAGATATTATTGTGATGATACTCAAGTAACCATGGGATATTGGAATGTGTGTCTTATGTCTTGAGTTCTTGTTGTTAATATCAGTTTTTTCTTATGGGTTTTCTAGTTTAAACTGATATTTTTTTTTGTTTTATGATCGCTTATTTTGTTTTATTGTGTAGCATTACGCCTCCAAGACATGTTCTATGAGTTCCTCAGTATAGTGAAGCTGATTCTCCTTAAGGTAATCCTCTGATGGATCATAACTTTATCAAGTCTATAGTGCGAACAATTCGTATTGTCAACCAGAATGTTCCATAAGCTCATAACACAATAGTTAAGGAATAACCAAGAGATGTTGGAGAAATATATAGACCCGGAGAGTTATTATGTGAAAATATACTATCATTTAAAGGTATGAATGAACCTTAAGAGGAAGAGGACTATCTTGGCATGACCGATCAGATCTTTGACTTCTTGGATACACTTGATAATGTCAAAGTAAAGTGTGTAACATTTAGACTTGAGGGTCCTAGAAAGCATTGGTGGGATTCTATGGTATAGGTAGATAGGCATTTAGACTTGGACTAAAATGGTTTTAAGACTCTATTTCTCTATTAGTTTTTTTCCAGAGTTACTATTGATGGAGAAGTTGATAGAGTTTCTCTCTTTACATCAGGGAGAGTGTTTGGTGTCAGCATACACAAATTGGTGTTCTGAGCTGGTCTGTTTTGCAACAAATGATGTAAAGAATGACCAGATGAAGGATCAAAAGTACCTACAGGGTTTGTGACTGTATATCAGATCATAGGTATTTATGATGAATCTTTTTTACCTATGCAGAGATAGTAGACAGGGATATGGTGGTAGAGATGAATACAATAGGAAAGATTGTATATTTCACTCTTCTTCCACCTAGTGGTAGCTTCAGTGGTGTGCCAGGGAAAAGGAGGAAGTGTCAGGATCATCACAGGAGTGACAACATCATGCCTGTTTGGCACCACCAGTTGTAGCTAGTGGTGTGATTTCGACTTGATATCAATGTGGAAAGGTTGGACACATACATAATTCTTGTCCTTAACCTAAAAATATTTGTAACATTTGTGGAAATTATAGTCATCTACAACATTTCTATCAGACTATGTATACTCCTTGATATGGTCAAGGATCGTCGGCTCTAAATAATTCTATGAAATAGTCATATTCTTCAAATACTATAGGGATCCAACCATAGGACTCAGGATTGAAGCACATTCATGCAGTAGATGAGTTTCCAGTGGAGGTTGATGTGGGTCTAGCGATAGTGAGAGGTACCATATTTATTGCATCCTCTACAGTGATTGATTTATTTGATATTGGTGCTTCCCACTCATTTATATTTGGTTGTTTTTTTGATATGATTAACCTTCTAATGGATCTCATTTCTTTTTTCATGGATTTAGTGACACCTCTTGGGAAGAGGAAAGAGCATGGGTTTCAATATCCTTATGTACTAATCAATAGATGATATAGAGTTAGTTTGGGAATTTCTTATTCTCTATCTGGATTTTTTTTGACACCATCATCAAGATGGATTTTCTTATTGCTCGTTATGTTGAGGTTAATTTTTATCATAGACATGTCATGTTTCTTGCGGATGATGGGATCTCATGGGTGTTTTAGGGAGAGTGGGATCTGAGATCTTTTCATGCAGGACCTTCCCACCCAGAGCTCAGGAGTTGTTGTATGCTGTTGCGATTAATCCCTATGACATTTCTTCTATTTTTTATATTACCACTATTGTTTAGTATTTTCCTAACATTTTCCCAAATTATTTCTTTGGGCTTCCTCCAGAGATGGAGCTTGAGTTTACGATTGACCTGGTACCTGGGACACATCCAATATCAATACATTCTTATTGTATGGCACTAGAAAAGCTAAAAGAGATGAAAATTCAGTTGGATGACTTGGAGAAAAGGGGTTTTTAACCCTAGTGTTTTTACTAGGGCATCACCAGTGCTCATTTCCAAGAAGTCATATGGTTCACTTTGTTTGTGTGTGGACTATTAGAAGTTGAACCAGGTAATAGTTAAGAACAAGTATCCTTTGCCTCACGTAGATGATTTATTTGATAAGTTAAAGTGGGAAAAGTGGTTTTTGAGGATTGATCTTTGGTCAGGTTATCATCAGCTTATATTTCACGAGTTTTATGTGCTGAAGACATATTTTAGAAGCAGGTATGTCCATTAATAATATCTTGTGATGTTGTTTGGTCTGAAAAAATCTCCTATAGTTTTTATACCTTTAATGAATCATATATTCCATTAGCATCTTAACACTTTTGTGGTACTATTCATAGATAAAATTTTGGTTTATTCAAGATTTGAGTGCAGGAATGAGCAACATATGAGTTTGGTTTTAGAAATACTGAAGAGTCTCCATTTGTATGGAAATATTTTTAAATTAAACTTCTATATTAAAGAATTGAAACTCTTAGGGCACATGATTTATGAGCATGGCTTATCAGTTGATCCTGAGAAGGTAAATGTTGTATTGTAATGAGAGGAACCACAGAATGTCTTTGAGATTTAGAGCTTCCTTGGTCTTTCTGGATAATATCAATGATTTTTCAAGGATTTATCAAATTTGGCATCACCTTTGACAATTATTAATAGGAAAGGGGTGAAATTCACAAGGGTTGCAAAGTGTTAGTATTCTTTTGAAGAGTTGAAAATACTTATGATATTGTCTCCTATTTTGATCTTACATGAGCCCGGTAAGGGGTATGTGGTTTTATATGATGATTATGGTGCCATTTTGGGTAGTTTGATCATGTAGGATGATCATGTGGTAGTTTATAGTTATCTTCGACTTCAACCGTATGAGAAGAATTAACCCACTCGTGATTTAGATATTTTTGCAGTTATTCATGTGCTTAAGTGTTGGTGGAATTATCTTTTTGGAGAAAATTTCATAGTTTTTATGACCATAAGATTTTGAGTTATATATTTTATCAAAAAGAATTTATTCTTAGACAGAGTTGGTGAGTGGAATACCTTCAGACGTTTTAATTCGCTATCACCTACACCCTTGGGAAGGGAAATTTTGTTGTATATGCTCTTAGTATAAAATTGTCATTGCAAGCTATTCAAGAATCAAATGAAGAGTGGAACCTTATAGGTATTTTTTATCTGTTGCATCAGGATGCTCATGAGGATGTTTCAAGAATGATTTTGACAAATGTTCAATTGTATTCATCTCTAATTGAGTATATTCTGAAAATTAAATAGTAGGATGATGAGTTTAGAGGAATTTAAGAAACCCTATATGGTGGGGAGATCATTTTGGATTGGTCTCTCTCTCCATATGGTATTCTCAATTTTGGGGATCATCCTATCATACTAGCATTTGTGAGGAGGTCATTTTTGTTTGATTTTAATAGATATTCATGGTCTATTCATTCGAGCACTATGAATATGTATTATGACATGAAACAATGATTTTGGTGGCTGGGTATGAAGCGTGACATTTCTTATTTTGTTTCTTGTTATTACACCTACCAATAGATAAAGGTAAACTATTTCAAACCTTCTGTTTTACTTCAGCCTCTTCTAGTGAAGGTTTGAAAATGGGTTGAGGTATCCATTGATTTTTTTTTATTACCATGGACTCCTCTAGGGAGAAATGTTAGTTGGGTGGTGATTGATCTGTTAAAAAATTCAGCTCATTTTATTCCGATCAAAGACACACAAAAAATTGAATATTTAGGTGATGGGGACTCAAGTCAGATTGAGTACAACTTATCATCCACAAACAGATAGCTAGATAGAGCTTACTATTCAGGTTCTATAGAATATGATTCATGCCTATGTCTTGGATTATGGTGGATCTTGGGATAGCTATCTAGGAATAGTTGGTATTTCTTATAATAATGGTTGTTATTCATCAATCATAATGGATCCTTTCGAGGATTTATATAGTCTCCCATGCATATCACCTATTTATTAGGTAGAGGCGGGATAATCTTCTTTGGTGGTACCAATTTTGGTTCATGAGACATCTATGAGGATTCAGAATATACTTAGGTATCTGGTTATAGCTCAGAGTCATCATAAATCTTATGTGGATCAATGGTGTTGTCCTTTGGATTTTTCCACAGGTGACTAGGTTTTCTTGAAAGTTTCTCCTCAGATGGTCCATTGTTAGATTAGAAAA
Source organism: Viscum album (assembly GCA_963277665.1). Taxonomy (NCBI): domain Eukaryota; kingdom Viridiplantae; phylum Streptophyta; class Magnoliopsida; order Santalales; family Viscaceae; genus Viscum; species Viscum album. The sequence goes on along the minus strand of OY728141.1, from coordinate 1,363,716,773 downwards.
TAGGGAAAGTTGGATATGAGATATGTGGGATATTTTGAAGTCATTGAGTGGATTGGGAAGTTTGCATATTGGTTGGAATTTACAACTTAGTTGATATGCATTCATGATGTCTTCTACATATCACAGATCAAGAAATATCATCATAATACCTATCTCATTCTGATTTGGGAAGAGATTGAGTTAGAGTTAGATGTTTTTATCATTGAGAATATAGTTTAAATTATTTATTCTCAAGTGAAATTATTGTGTGGGAAGTTGATTCTATTGGTCAGAGTGTTGTGGCGATATAGATCAGATTCTCATGAGACTTGGGAGCGTGATTCATTGATGAGGGAGAAGTGGACTCACCTATTTACCAAACTTCATTCCTAAACATGACTTTCTAGGGATGTAAATTCATTTTTGGGGGATTTTGTAACCTCCTGTTGCCTACTTTAAGGTAATTACCTTCTATTTAATTGTTTTCCTCTTTAATTGGGTGCATTATGTGACTCCTGAGGATAGAGATAATTTGTTGTGGAAAATGACCTAATGTTTGGGGATGTATGTTTGTATGAATTAATTGAGTCCAAGTATAAATGTGTTAATGGTTTTAAAGGTTTCTCCATAGTTTTGGAGGATGTCTAAGGTGTTTTGGGTTTTTTTGTAAGAATCTATAGTTTTTTGCAGTTTGTAGAAGAAGTACATGCCATGTAATGGAAGTACATGACGTATAAATTTTTCAGGGTGGATGCTGTGAATCTGGTACACAACATGAGGTGAATACATACCATGTACTAATTTCATTCCATTTAATGTTAAAGTATTATTTTTTAATAAAAAGGTGATGGTTTTTAGGCGTATTTAAACCCCTATAATTACACAACATGTAAAGGGATTACACATCAACTAAATATTGCGTACAGGGATTTTAGGGTGCCTCTCGGCTGAAATTATATTTCATTCCTCCATAGATCCTTTGGATATTGACCTAAAAGAATTATCTAGTGATTTTGGGAGTCTATGTTTGGTCCTGATTGATCCGTTTGGTGATTAATCACTATTGCGGTTTGTTTTCATCTCTCTGGGTGAGTGATCCTTTCTACTTCTTCATTGCTTTGATCATGGCAGTGTTATTGTTTTGCGTTATCGGATTTGTTGACCTGTGGTGATGTTTCTTCTTTTTTCCTTCTAGATATGTTATGTGATATTGTTCTATGGGTTGTTCTTTCATTGGTTGTGGTGTGGTGGGTGTATGTTCTTGAGGATTCCAATGTATAAGAAATGATGATGCCTTCACTATCAGGTAACTACTTACAACAGGATTCATCGATATTCATTTCCCATTAAAGTGTATTCAAATTCATTCAATTATTTTTATATTATATTTTATTTTTTCTATTTCTAAACCATTGTAAAGATTTTCCTTACAGATATTTCTTGAGAATTATTTTTTATTCAATATAGAGTTATTTTTTATCATCATTCTTAGTTCGGTATGATTTTTTTTCAAGTTTTATTAGAGATAGTGGTTAGTCTTTATTTTTTTAATTTATAAATTTTCATTTATTTTTCATTCTCACTAGGAAAGGATAAGAAATTTATGATATGTGGCCTTGTAAAATCACTAAATAAGGATTATCCTTCTACTATAAAGGGAAAATAAGGTATAAGGTTGGTTTTTATTCTTATATAAAAAAGGAATACTTAAACTCTTTTTCCACTCATTCTAAATTTATTGAACCTTATTTTGTAAGATATGATTATGTTGAAAAGTGGGATAAGATAAATATCATGTGTAGTAGGATACTTTATTTAAAATGGATGATTGAATACAAATTTAAATTTATGAATACAAATAGGTTACAAAATTGGATTATGATGTTTAGTTGCATAAGCAATGAGTTAGTGTTTGATAGAAAAGTTCATAGTTTTTAAGCTAATTTAAAATTTTAGGATAAATGAGATCACGATTTAATGATATTTATGGTGAACAAGGTTGATGTAAAATCATTTTCCCTTTATATATTTTATTTTTTAAAATAAATCATATTGGTAATTATTTAATAAGTTTAAAATCCTTTTATCATGAAAAATAGTTTTCATTAGATGATATTTTTAAAATTTTGATAGGCCAGATGGGTTTTGATGGATTCATAATGTTTCAACTCAATACTCAATATATTTTTATAAAGAAATTTATATAAATGAAAGTTGTAACGATATTAGGAGATAATGATAATGTATAGTTTCAAGATATTTATTTACTTAATTTATGTTGTTAACAAAACCTTTTGACTTTTTTAAGAAGGTGTTAAGGATTATAAATGGTGAACAATTTAAAATAAGTCTATCTAACTGGTCTCTAATCAATGGGAGGTTTATTTAAATATCCATAATAACAAGAAAAATTGAAGATTATAAATGAATAACACTGTATAGGAGATGGAAAATTTTACATGATGTATATTTCTTGGTACCCTTAAAATCGAGATTACATTAATGACCTTCCTAGTCTATTTACGGAATATAATTCAAAGGATCACCTTACTCCACCTTAGAGGGGTGGAATGATATAATTTACATCATCTTAAGCTCAGAGGGAAGTGATAATTTCTTCTCCTACTCTTCATGTGGTATGTTTGAATAAGAATAAGAATAAAGAGTTTAAAGTTCATTAAGGATTTATTTCTGAAGGTTCTTTTGAAAAAAAATATTAATGGATTCAAAGTTGTGCATAAGGAATAATTTTATCAATTCAAGGATAGAGTGGATATGTCACTTTCAAGGCTTGGAAATATTATGGTTCAAATGGAGAAGACAATTTCCACTAACCCTAATAGAATTGGTTTCGATATAGAAGTACAATTTAAAAAATTTACACAGTCAAAATTTTAAGTTACTGAAATTAATAACCTTTTCAATGTTCAATATCAACTGGTTGATCAAGTGCTACAGTTACATAGTTCACTGATGAAGATGTGAGAGTATTTCCTTGTATACTTTTTAAATTAGTTATTACACTATCTCAAACTGAGGTGGGATCTTTACATAAAGAAGGTAGTTTAATTCTGAATCAATCTAAGTCAACTCAATAAAAGAATGAAATAACATAGAGAGATAATGACACTTCATAGAAAGCATCGAATTCATCACAACCAAAACCAATAGAATAAGTACCAATTGTTAAATAATTTTATTCTAGTTAATCTAATTTGAAAGAGATGATGGAGAAAAAAAGAAAAAGGTAAGTAAAATAGTAGAGAAAGATATATAACAAGATTCTCAACATGAGAAGTGTTTTAATGAGAAGAGAAGTAGATTGAGGATGAAGCTTCCTATCATAAAGAATAAGTATATGGTATTTTTCATTAAAGATAATGAGGATGATCTGGTCAATACATATCCTTTACCTATTACCATAGTGGTATTGACACCATGTTCTTTTCAAGCTACCATGTCAGTTGTAAAAGTTATATTGATTACATCATCATCATATACTAGATATATAGTATATACTACTTGGATAGAATAACTAACTCTTTATTTTGTGTAAATATTAAAAAAAAAATGGGATTAATTACATTATAAACCTTGTGATGAAATTGAGAAACTATTTTGAATAGAATGTAAAATCAATTGAAGAGTTATAAAAGTAGTTGGATAAGACTGGGAAGTTAGTTTAGTATAAAAAGAAGATATATTTTGAGAAAGTTTAGTCATAAGAGGATAAGGATGTCAAAAAATCTTGGAAGTTTTAATAATTATACAGTTATTTAGACTATTCATATTTTTTTATCTTTCAATTTTTTACTTCCTATTATATCCATTTATTTCTTAATTGAATTTACCTTTTTATACATTGATTAATTTTTTTATTTAAATGTAATATCTTGTTACTATTTTCAGGTATTCCTAAACCCCTCTTTTTACCAAGAATTGGTTGGGTTTCATTTGGGTTTGTTTCTGGTTGAAATTTTAAATTTTTAGAATATTATGGGCTAGTGCACAGTTGGAGCATGGTTTTCCCAAACTGTGCGCCCTCTCAATCCAAACCATGAAAACCTAGGCAGTGGGGTTTTGTAAGGCTGGTGCATGGTTTGTTAGGTCATGCACCCTCTTAGAAGAAACTGAGCATCCAATCTAAAGGGGTGCACGGCCAGGCCGCACGGTTTGGTTTAACTGTGTAGATATTCCTAGATAATCATGTGCAAATTTTAAGTAATCCAAAAATCTAATTTTAAAATCCTAAAACCCTCACTTTAGGTTCCGTACAGACCTAGAATGACCCCATACATTTTCTTTTTCCTCATGATCACCCAAGAGGCATTTTTGTCCCCTCTAAGTCCTCCCGGAAGTGGATAGAAGTTTGATGAATGTCGTTCAATCTCATCCTGGTTAGTTCCCACTTCTCGTTCTCAATTTCCCGCTATCTCTATTCTCTTACCTAGGGTTATGTGGATCCATGTATTGATTTATGGATTTAATACCCTCTGTTTTGGGATCTTAAACCTAGTTTTGATCCTTGTTTCCTGGATTTCATGATCACCATTCTTCATTGATGTTTTCTGATTGGGGTTTGGTGAATCAATATCTCGTGATCCTGGGGTAGGTGGTTCCATCATGATGTCCAATTTTTTTAACCCTAAATTTATTTATTTAACTTCAATTTCTTGAATTAAATGCAATTTATTGATTTCAATTAAATGTCTTTCAATTGGTTTGTTGAAAAAAACTCAATTCCATTGAAATGGGGTTATACAATGAGATTTTGGCATGAAATTGGGAAAACCCCCAATTACATTGAATTGGGGTGTGGTTATGGAAATTGGTGAGATTTAAATTTTTTAATTTAAATTGTGAAATGGGTTTGATGGAAAAAAATTTGAAAACCCCTAATTCCATTAAATTGGGTGTTTTTGTGAAATTGATTGAAATAATTTGAAATTAAATGAATTTAATTGTGAAAGTGAATTTTGAAATTGAATTGTGAATTGATTTTAAATTCATATTTGTTAAAATATCTTAAAATGTTTTTGATACTATCCTTTGGGTTTTATCTTAGAAAATGGCATGTTTTTTTTATTAAAAACCCATTTTGGTTATTTGAATGGAAAATTGTAATATTTGAAATAGGTAATGGGATGAATTGTATTTTAAGGTTTCTTAAAGTAAATTGTCCATTGTTTATTTTTTATTAGAAAACATGAAATCCTTAGGTAGTTAGTGTGTTATTAGATAACACTTTATGATTTACAACATTCTAAAACAAAAATAAAGCATGTCACATCCCTGATAAGATGGTGATGAAGTTTCCTTTGGTCGTACCAAAGGGATGTGTGTATACACAAATTGTTATGTCACCTTTAGTGTGTGGATTCCCTTAGCCTGGAACTATCTTACCTTCTTAGGCATATGACCATGTTTCTCACTTGTTTTTATTTGAAATGAATACATACGATTTTTGTAAACTATGTTACATGCCTCCTAATTTATATAAATTGTTGATAAGAAATTTGTTTAAAATTATTTCCATAATTTTAAAATTTAAAGCATGATTTGATAATGTATTTCCATTATTTGAAATGTAAATCATTATTTAATTAAATATTATTTTTAAATTATAAAACTATTTATTTGAAAAATTGAAATCTATTTACTTGGTTAATTAAATGTTGGCATTTTATTATGGAATCCTTAGTGAGACCCTAGTGGAATTTTAGATCACACCCTACCTATTCCTTTGGGTGTTTTTAGATTGTCTTTTTCTAGGTTCGATAAAGGGTAAAGAACCACTTGGAGGTGGTTCTAGATATTTATTTGTGGACTTGGTGAGTTGTGTTCAAGTTGGGGCTTAGGTATTTTTCCTATTTTTTGTAATTTTCTATAGTACTTTGGGTTGTTTATACCTATTTGAATTCTAGTATACTTATCACTATGGAGTTTCTTTGATATGCATATTGAATTTTTTATCATTACTTCTACAATTCTTGTAGAAAAATCATTCCCACTTTCATTTTATATGATGTAAGGTGCTAGTCGCCAACCCATGGGGATTGAGAATGTCCTTCGGGATATTTCAGGACTGGATCGATTATCAGGTTACTAGGGTACCTAGTCTATTTTGTGACAAAGTGGTATCAGATCTCTAGGTTGATCTATTGTATTGAAGTTAGTATGTAGTGTTTAATCTTATCGGGACTTAGGAGGTAGTTGCGATTGAGTTTCTGGTCAGATCTCACCACAATGAACCTTAAGTAACTATGGGTGGTTTGATAAAAATGTCTTGTGTATTAGTTTTAGTCTTTTACCTTATTTTGATTTGGATAGTGTAAAATTCAAATCTTAGTTGTCTATATGTTGGGATTAATTTCCCCTTATTTCTCTGTTTGAATGTAAATATGATGTCTTCGTTGTTATCTGCTAATGCTTTGGAGCATCATGTATCCGAGAAAATGTGCAAATTGGATCTAGGAGGTAGCTGTTATTAAACCTCAGTGAGTAAATCCTCTTACGAACCTGAATCTGTTTGAGGTGATCATGTGTGATGTCCAGACTTTGGGACAGGCACCTGCACCAACTTTCGTTTAGGATCCAGCTATAGAACCTCAAAGGGTTATTATCTCGAATCATTCTAAAGGGTTCATTTTCCATAATCCAGTAGCATTCAAGAGCTTAAATGATACTCAAGAGGCTGAGTAATTTTTGAGTAGGATTGAGCATCTTTTTTATTTCTTGGAGACACCTGAGGAAATCAAGGTGAAGTATTCCACCTTCGTGTTTGATGGACTGAGTAGGAGATGGTGGGAAATGATGGTTATGGTGAAGAAAAGTGAGGTCTTAGAGTGAAAAGACTTAAAATTTCTTTTCACCGACTAGTTCTATCCAGAATCAATGTTGTTGGCTAAGGCTGTAGAGTTTTTCAAACTTGATAAGGTTGACATGACCGTGAAAAAGTATGCAAACCATTTTGCTAAGCTCATGCAGTTCACACCTGATATAGTATTGAATGAAAAGATGAAGGCTCTAAGGTTTAAGTTGTTACTTTGATGGGATATTTAATCTTAGTTTTTCTTGCTGAAGTTTCCTTCTTATGACGATGTATTAGATAAAGGACTGATGGTTAAAATGGACCTAGCTGGAAAGTCAAGGTTATCAAGAGTTTATCTCTCTCCCAATGGTAGAATTGGTTCCTTCAAAGGAAAGAGGAAGCGTAATGATTCTCATGGTGGTTCTCGATGTCAGGGTTATTCTAGACCTCCTATAGTACCTAGTATAGGCCCTTTGAGATGTTACCAGTGTGGAAAATCTAGGGAATTCAAAGAGGTTTTTCACAGAGTCAACCAAGATATATGGATTCTATGGATTCTCGGGTCACCTACAAAAGTTTTTCCACATCTATTATACTCCTTATAGTGGCATAGGATCATCATATCCTCCTAAAACTATGGGGAAATCTGATGATTCATTTAAAAAAGGGTTTCATCCACAAGCATATGGAACAAAGATTATTCACACAGTGGAAGAGTCTCTAGAGGAATAAGATACGGGTATAGTGACCATTAGAGGTACCATTGTTATATATTAATCATTAGTGACTACATTATTTGATATCGGTGCATCTCATTCATTTATTTCAACTTGTATTGTTAATCTACTAAATCTTTCTATGGATATTTTATCTTATGTCATGGATATTACTACACCCTTTGGTATGAAGAGAGAGCAGGATCTCTATAGTCCCACTTGTGTTTTCTCTATATCATATGTTGATCTTTCTTGAATTTTTCTAGTTCTTAACATGAAACTGCTTGATGTCATTTTTAGGATATATTAGATCATTTCCAATAAAGATCAAATTGATTGTTATCTTCAACGGGTCTCATTTACTACACCTAGTGGTGTGTACCATGTTTTTCAAGGAGAATTGGACTTAAGTTAGAGTAGATATAGACCTTCTTATCCAGAGTTAGGGAAAGTAATATCAATGTTTTCTTTTGATATGGAGTGGTAATCTTTGAGCGGTGATCTTCCTCCTATGGTTGTTGAGTTTTTTGACGTGTTTCCTTCTAACTTCTCTAATTTTTCACCGATAAGGGAGGTAGATTTCTCTATTGACCTAGTTCCTGGTACTCAACCGGTTTATATTCCCTCTTACCACATGGAACTAGTTAAAATGAAATATCTAAAGACTCAGTTGGATAATCTTCTAGAGAAAGTATTTATACGCCTGAGCATGTCACCTTGGGTGGTGCTAGTTCTCTTTTCTAATAAAGCTGATGGTTCAATTCACCCATCTATTGATTACTAAAAACTCAATCTAGATACTATAAAGAAAAAATATATATTTCCATGGATTGATTATTTATTTGATTACTTGAAAGGGAAAAAGTGGTTCTTAAAGATTGAACTTTAATATGGTTATCATTAGTTGAGGATAAAAGAATCTAACATTCAGAAAACTACCTTTTGGAGCAGGTATGACCATTATGAGTACCTTGTTATACCCTTTGGTCTAACCAATGATCCTATAGTCTTTATAGATTTAATGAAAAGGATTTTCTATGAGCACCTTGATACCTTCATGGCAGTCTTTGTGGATGACATCCTCATTTACTCTAAATCTGAGAAGGATCATGTGTATCATCTGAGAGCAGTTTTGAGTTTGCTGAGAAATCACCAACTTTATTCCAAGATCTTGAATTTTTTTTCTAGATTCAGGGAATGAAATTTTTGGGACATGTGGTGTTAGAACATGGTATTTCAGTTGATCCTGAAAAGGTAAAGGCTATTGTGACATGGGAATAACCATGAAATTTTTTCAAGATATGAATATTATTGGGTCTAGATATGTATTATCATTGGTTCATTAAGGACTTATCAAATTTGGATTATCTGATGACTGCTCTAACTTGGAAGGGAGTAAATTTTTCTTGGGATGATAAATGTTATAATTATTTTGTTGAGATGAAACATGTTTTGACTATTTCTCCGATGTTGACTCTTCCAGAGTCTGGGTAGGGCTATATGGTCTTTTTTGATGCATCGAGTTCAAGATTGGGTTGCATTCTTAATCAAGGTGATCATTTTTTTTCTTATGGGTCTCATTATATTAGTATACACAAGAAGAATTACCCAACCCATGACATTGAACTTGCACTTAATATTTGGAGGCAAAACCTTTACATATAAAGGTTTACCATGTTCTTAGACTATAATAGCTTGAGTTATATCTTCTCTAAAAAAGATTTGAATCTCTGCTAGAGGTGTTGGGTGGAATACCTATAGTCTTTCAACTTTGACATTGATTATACCCTGAGGAAAGGGAATGTCATCATAGATGAATTGAGAAGGAAACTTCCAAACTAGGATGTGAAAGAATCTTCAGAAGAGTGGAACTTGATGGCTATATTTGAACAGTTGCATATTGGAGTCCAGAAATTAGGGTATGAGGTTTTCTTGGACAGTTTTTAGTTGGAATATTCTCTTCTCGAGATGATTCTTCAGGACCGATAGTTTGATGATGAGTTTTTTATCATTAGATACTCTCTTTATAGTTGGGAGACTGTTGTTGATTGGTTGTTCTCCAAATAGGGAATTATATTCTATCGGAATCTCTTAGTTGTACTGTTAGTGGTAAGGAAAGATATGATGGGGGATTTCCATAATTCCCATTGGGTAGTGCACCCAAGAACTACAAATATGTTCTATAATATTTGATGTATATTCTGGTGACCAAGTATGAGGTGGGGCATTACTGAATTTGTCTCGCATTGTTATACATGAAAAAAATTCAAGGCCAAGCACCAGAAACCTTTGGGTTTGCTTTATCCACTACTAGTTCCTACTTGGAAGTGGGATGAGATCTCTATAGAATTTATGGTTGGGTTGTCGTGTACCCATAGAAAGAATAATATGATATGGGTTGTGATTGATCAGCTGACAAAATCATCTCACTTTATACCCATTCGTGATCCAACCAAATTTGAGGAGTTAGAAAGTATCTATGTGAAAGAGATCATTTGTTTTCATGGATTTCCATCTAATATAATCTCTATTTGGGATCCTCAGTTCACTTCTCATTTTTGGAGAGGCCTTTAGGAGGCACTGGGATCTCATGTCTGTTTAAGTATAGTATGCCATCCGTAGTTGGATGGCCAGATATAAAGAGATATACATATTCATGAGAATATGCTTCTTGCTTATGTTCTCAAATTTGGTGGGGCTTGGGATTAAAATTTTGGTCTGTTTGAGTTTGAATATAACAATAGTTACCAGCCCGTGATCAGAATTTATCCTTTTGAGGCTATATATAGTCAGTCTTATATATCTCTATTGTGTTAGTATAAGATTGGTGAAAGTTATTTGGTTGGACCAAGCTTGGTGAAATAGATGAAAGAAAATATTCATTTGAATCATCAGAGAATTTTGATAGAACAGAGATGATATAAGTCTTATGTTTATCATCATCACAAAATGTTGGAGTTTACAGTTGTTGAACAAATGTTCTTGAAAGTTTCACCCCGGTTGGGTCATCGACGACTTGGGAGGAAAGGGGAACTTGCTCCTCATTTTATAGGACCTTTTAAGGTTGTTAAGAAGGTGGGTAAAGTTGTTTACCATTTATAACTTCCATCGCAGCTGACGTTAATACATAACGTATTCCATGTATCTCAGCTATAGAAGTATCTATCTGATCCATCTCACATTCTGAGTTTAAGTGATCTTGAGGTTGAACCTAATTTATCCACGACTGAATAGACATTCAGGATAGTTTATTTTAAAAACCAAGGTACTTCATGGGAGGAGGATAATTCTGGTTATGGTAGCACGGTTCTGATAATCATGAGACGTGTGAGAGGGAGGCACTGATGAGAGAGAAGTGACCTCATCTTTTTGACACGGAATCTTCTAAGTAGGATTTATGGGGATTGAAAGTTTATATGGTGGGGAGGATGTAAGGTCTTGTTAATATTTTCTGGTATTCCTAAATCCCTCTTTTTACCAATCTTTGGTTGGGTTTCATTTGAGGTCATTTTAGGTTGAAATTTTAAAAGTTTTGAAAATTATGGGATAGTGCACGGTTGGCGCATGGTTTGCCCAAATCGTGTGCCCTCTCAAGCCAAACCGTGAAAACCTAGGTAGTGGGGTTTTTCATAGTTAGTGAATGGTTTTTCAGACCATTCTCCCTCTTAGGTGAGAAACTGTGTGGCCCATCTAAAGGGGTAAATGACCAGGCCGCATGGTTTGGTCTAACCGTGCAGATCTTCCCTTCTAATCATGTGCGGATTTTAAGTAATATGAAAATCTAATTTTAAAATAATAAAACCATAACTTTAAGTTACATACAGACCTAGAAACACCCTATAAATTTTATTCTTTATCAATAACATCCAAGAGAAATTTTTGGGCCCTTTACACCCTCCTGGAAGTGGGTCTAAGCTTGACGAATGTCGTTCGATCTCTTCCTGATTAGTTCCCACTTCCCATTATCAATCTCCCACTATCTCTATTCTCCACCCGAGGGTTCTGTGGATCCCCATGTTGATTTCTATATCTAATACCCTCTATTTTGGTATATTAAACCTAGGTTTGATCCTTGTTTCCCAGATTCCATGATCATAGTTCTTCATTGACGTTTTCCGATTAGGGTTTGGTGAATCGTGATCTCGTGATCCTGAGGAATGTGGTTCTATCATGATGCCTAATTTTTTTAAACCTAAATTTATTTAGTTAATTTCAGTTTTTTGAATTAAATTAAATTTCTTGATTTTAATTAAATTAATTTTAATTGGTTTGTTAGAAAAAAAACCCAATTCCATTAAATTGGGGTTTTAAAATGAGATTTTGGCACAAAATTGGGAAAACCCCCAATTCCATTGAATTGGGGTATGGTTATGTAAATTAGTGAAATTAAAATTATTTAATTTAAATTTTGAAATAGGCTCTATGGAAAAAAATAAAACAAATCTCAATTATATTGAATTGGGGGTTTGTTGTGAAATTGATGGAAATTTTTTGAAACTAAATTGTTTGATTTAATTGTGAAAGTGAATTTTGAAATTGAATTATGAATTTTTTTAAAATTAATATTTTTGAAAAATGGCTTAAAATGGTTTTGATAGAAACCTTTGGGTTTTATCTTGGAAAAAGACATGTTTTTTTATTAAAACCCCATTTTGGTTTTTTAAATGAAAAATTGGAATATTTGAAATGGAGAATATGATGAATTGTATTTTAAGGTTTATTAAATTAAATTTCTTATAATTTATTTTTTATTAGATCACATGAAACCCTTAGATAGTTATTGAGTTATTGGACAACGCTATGTGATTTACAACATTCTAAAATAAAAAAGTAGCATGTTACATCCCTGATAGGATAGTGATGAAGTCACCTTCAGTCATACTAAATGAATTTGCATATACATATATTGTCATGTCACCCTAAGTGTGTAGAGTCTCTTAGCCTGGAACTATCGTACCTTATTAGGAATATGACCATGTTTCTCGCTTGTTAGTATTCAAAATGAATATATGCAATTATTGTAAACTATTTTACATGCCTCTTGATTTATATAAACTATTTTATATAAAAGTGTTGATAATACATTTGCATAATAGTATTTCCATCATTGTGAAATTTAAAGCATGATTTTCTAATGTATTTCCATCATTTGAAATGTAAATCATGAATTGTTTAAATATTCTTTTTAAATTCTAAAATTGTTTATTTGAATATTTGAAAGTTATTTACTTGGTTAATTAAATGTTGGAATACTATTATGGAATACTTGGTGAGACCCTAATGGGATTTTAGATCACACCCTACCCATGACTTTGGGTGTTTGTACATTATCTCCTTCCAGGTTTGAGTATGGATAAAGAATCACTTGGAGGTGGTTCTAGTTGTTGATCTGTGGACTTGGTGAGTTGTCTTTGAGTTGGGTCTTGGAAATTTTTTCTATTTTTGGTGCATTTATATAGTAATTTGGGTTGTTTATACCTATTTGAGTTATGGTATAATTCTCCCTATGGAGTTTATTTGGTATTCATATTGAATTGATTATCTTTACTTCTTCAATTCTTGTGGAAAAATCATTCCCACTTTCATTTTGTATGATATTGGGTGCTAGTCGCCAACCCATGGGGATTAAGAACACCCTTCAATCCATGTCAGGAATAGATTGATTATCAAGTTAACAAGGTATCAGGTCTGGTTCATGACATTACATGTTATGATAAGACATTACATGTTTTGATAAGTACAAAGTGAGAGAGAGAGAGAGGAATTATATCCAGGGGAGTTCTTAATTTATTAAAATTTTGGATTATTTGAACTAGTTTGGTGTTTTTTTGGTTTACAATTATTCATTTATATGTTTTATAGTTTATTTATAGATTTTTATGATTATTTTTTGTTGTACTTATCAAAAAGGGGATTTTTTTTGGATTCATGGTCCAATGTCTCTTGGTTTTGATAAGTTTGACAATCTTTGTTTAAGTTAAGATTATTTTTTATTTGGTTAATTTTTTGATGTTTACATTTTATTTTGGGTCATGCACTAACATATGAATGACTTAGGTGTTAACTCTCATGAAAATTTTAATTTTAATGAAGCCTTAATAGTAACCCAATAAATCAACCCTGAAAAATACTATATACATTATGATCCTCTATTTTTTATTCTTAGTTTGATTTCCATTTTTTTGAATTTGATATGTTTTTTACTATTTTTAAATCCTAATAAATTTATTCTTTAAGGGTTATATGTGTGTTTTAAAAAGAAATTTTATTATAATCCCTTCAAGTTTCAAATTTATGGAGGATCAAAAGAGAAGATGAACAATTTCTCTTAAAGATAATGAAAGTGATAATGTTGTATTGATCTCTAACCTAATATAGTGTGAGTGTGATACTTTATGAATTATTGAATTTTTCTTATTAAATGTTTTAGCTGAGATATAGTCATAAAATTAACAAAGGAATTCATTTTTTCATATAAAACAAACATGAGATCACTATAATTATAGGCCAATATAAACTAAAAATGCAAGCCAATGCCATATTTATAATGAAAACCTAGATAGTGTCACAGTGTTGACATTTTACTATGAACCAACATAGTACAACATTGATGAATGAACAGAAAATTATCATTAACAACATAAATAAATATAGATTTCTAATACTCTACTTTCATCAAACATAAGACAATGTTAAAGGGATGTTTTTATATCATGATCTAACACTAAGAGTGAAATTAACTAATGATTTATCTATTATTTGTCACAACACAACATCATATTCTAAACACCTTATTAATCATTGATACATAAGGTGAAATTGATCCAAATAAAAAATGGGTAGATGGTTTTTTAGAAACCATGAGTATTATATTATTGTGATCATAAGTAAATCCTACAATTTAGAAACAAAAAAGATGAAAATCATTACAAGGGATCTGATTATAATGAATAATGAAGGAATACTAGACAACTGATCATTACTAATATCAAACTACTTTTATTATGTTGACATAGTTAAATGGAGAGCCTTTAAAGCCTTTTCAAGTGTACTAAAGAGCTATTCTAAGAACACTATTGAGCATATTTGTTTTTATTATGGTTCTTTATCCATTCTAATTTCTTCTTTTTTTTTGATTTATCAATAAAATTGGTTTATTCATTTCCTTACAAAAAACATTTTTTTTAATTTGGTTATACAATCACAAAAGGTATGTGATGTGGTAGTATTTTTTATGTTTTACATATATATTTTCATATTATTTCTTGATAATTTTGTGTTTAAATTGTAAATAAATTGAATATTTTAATATAATTATTAAAATGGTTCTATAATATGCTATTTAAAAAAAAATTGAATCGTTACTTAATCATGGTAAAATATTTTTTGTGTATGTTATTTGAATTTAGAAATATCACGTAGGCATATTTTTTTTGATCTTTTAGGCTTATATTCTAATTATTATATGTGTAAAATGTTTTAAAAATAATTAAAAAAATTGAGATTAAATTTGAAAAGTAGTTTTTGGAATTACAAATATCTTATGAGTTGAATTTTATTTCATGATAATTGAAACTATAAATGTAATTTGGAATGCAATTTTAAAGTTTCTTTTATATTAATTTCAATCTAATTATAACATCTTGACTTAGAATCCACTCGAACAGTGCCCTAATCCGGTGGTTCTAGGTGACCTCAGGCATGTATCCATATACTCCAAAGTTTTCCTACTAGTTATTAGGGTCTATGAGAATACTATGGAGATACTATACACTCTTTTAAAAGTGTATACATAATATAAAATAAAGGAAATATCATACATCACATCACATCGTAGAAGAGATTAAGGAAAGTGTCAAATATTGTATCATAAATAATACAATATCCATGATGATATGAATATGAGTCAGTCATCATACATGCATGTCCATCATAACCAATAAGTAACAAAATATACACAATTAAAAGGACCAAAAACCACATGACTCACCAAAAAGAGTTCTAACTTCTAGCCTGAGTCCCCTCTCCCAGCTCTGTCCTAACCAAGCAATCAAGCATCTGTCATAGGGAACTTTCCCTTATCTTAGCCTGAAACTATAGATTCTAGTTAGGTACTAAATGGTAACCTAAGAAGGGTTTCATTACAACTCAGTAGGTTATAACTAACAGTGTCCCTAAATAAATCTAGTCTACAAATATAATTGCATAAAGAAGTGACTAGAAGTAATAATTAAATAATTAACAATTAAAATGTCAAAAGAAAATAAATGACCCCGACGCCCGAGTTTTGCAGTGACACATGAGGTTGTACATACCTTATTTGGACCGTATCATATATCTATGAGCATGTCATGTTACTTTTTCAACCCTAATAACCAAGTAATAACACGACCTCTCACATGAGGTGTTTTAACAACCACCCATAAAGGGTGTATTCATGACCTCCCATAAGGTTTTACTCACGACCACCCACATGGGGAGTATTCAAAACCACATTTAAGAGTGTTTTATTGAGTAACCACAACTACCCATAAGGTTGTTTCCATATGAGACATAATCCAACAATAACACTTCAAGTTGTCAATTGATACCTATATCAAGGCCAAACTCATTCCAAAATTTACCAACTTTCAAAAAATAATATTTGAAACATAATTCTTCCTTTAACCCTTTCACAATTTTCATAATTATCTCATTAAAAAATATAAAATTTCATATCACTTATCTTCATTTACCCAAAACCAAATACCATTTCTAATTACCACTTTTAAATGAAACACAACCATTTTAATTTCTATTTTCTAAACAATTACCCAAGGCCAATTAGATTTTTTTTCAAGGAATTCCCATGAAATCACTTTACCCATTTATATTTAACAATTTAAAAGGGATATAAGGCATGGAAAGATAAAATTTAAAACTTAGAATTAAAAATTTAGGTTATACACAAAATATTATTATGAAACACAATGAAAAAACTAAGAAAATATGTGAGATTGTTCAAGAAACGTAGGGACCACCTATGTCACACCCCGACCCAACGCTTTATTTTATTTTAATTATTTTGCATCTAGCGTTTGAGATGTGGTTTGAACTAGTTTTATTTTAAAGAAATTGGGATCTTATAGGTGTGTGTGACTGTATACGTGACCGTGTGTAGTGACCAACTTTAATGAGATAAATTTTTATGATTAAATTTATTATTGCACGGCCGCACGACTGTGCCTGCGATCATGCGTGCATCAGTGCGCGGTGTCTAGGTGAATAATTAATGCAATTATTCTGTAACTGTTTTTTTATTTATTACTTTAGATTTATTACTAATATTATTACAATGTAAGTTAATGCTTCAATCAAGATATTATTATTATTATTATTATTATTATTATTATTATTCTTTTAGTTGATAATTTAATTTGTTCTTTTTTTTTGTTTTATTATTTTTAGTTTTAATCTATCATTAAAATTTTTTTTTTATTAATTATAATTTTGTTGAATTATTTTATTGGTATTTTATTTTATTTTATTTTTCTATTATTATTATTATTACTTTTTTTCTCTCCTTTTCTCTCTCCCTCCTTTCTTTCTTTTTTTACCTCTTTTCTTTTCTTTTTTTTTTCTCCCTCACTTGCGCTCCACCCTCCCCACGCAGACCCTCCCCTCCCCTCCTAACCCTACCCAAGACGCAAGCCCCCTGGCTTCCTGTGTGGCATGACCTCCCGACCAGGCCCCTGCGCTTCAGCGCCGGCCTCCCCTCACCTCCCCTCGCCACACCAGACTCTCCGGAAACATCCCCCCCCCCTCTCTGGCCGGATGCCGCATGCTACTCCCCTTAAACCGGCACGCCGCCCTACTTCTTCCTGCTCCTTCTGGCCGGCCGCCCTCCATTCTCTTCGACGAGCCACGAAACACCATACCGCCTTCCTCAAATAGAACCGCACCGCCCCCACCCTCAAACCCTAGCCGGATCCTTGCTTCCCTCTGGTGATCTCGCTATCCGGCATCCTCCCTTCCGATTCGAAACCGCTGCACGCCTCCCTTCGATGGTCGGGCCTCGTCGCCGGCGTCCCGACCTCCTTCAGTGCACGCACCTCCCTCCGGTAATTCCTTCACACCTTGCATAGGGTCCTCTATGGGGTTTCAATTTTTTCATTTGGTTTGTTGTGGTGTGATTGATCCGATTCTTTGATTATAAGGTTTAATTGTGTTGTTTGCGGCGCGATTGTTGCGTGGCAGGAGTTTCGCATCAAATTTGTGAAGTTGGTCTACACTGAGGTAGGCGGTACCTCATTAAATTATTGTCGATAAATTGATTCGTGAATTTAATTAATTTATCATGTTTATTGAACTTTTTGTTTGATGCGATTTCGATTTTACTTGAAGTTTAGTTTTTTTTTTTGATGTGATCATGAGTTTAGTGGTATGTTTATATGATATGAGTATTTGTTGCTATGAAAACCCATGTTGAACTATTTAATAGTGCTTTATAAAATGTGCAGTTAATTTATTAGTATGTTCAAAGGGTGCAGTTGATGTTTTAGTGTAGCATCGGTGTGCGTATAGTCATAAAATAATTTTTGATTAAGCCTTTGTCATTTTGATTCATTCGACGCATTTTGAAAACTGTTTAATAAATTTCCCAGCGGTTTTTTTAATCAAGGAAATGGTCTTTCTAATTATGCAGTTGGTTGTTTTAATTGTGTGGGTGATTCAGATGGAGTTTTCAAAGGTTTTTTATTGTGCGTCATTTTTCAAAATGGAATTGGGGTTTGTGTATGTCTTGTTGTGCATTTCTCAATATGTATTGTAAATTATTTTAAATTATGTAAGGTATGTTTTAATGTCTATTTGTTGTAAATTTGGTTTCAAAGTGGCTTCCCAACTTGAAGTTGAGTGTGTCATTGGTGCGAGCCCTTGATGTGTTATTTTGAAATGTTTTATAGATTGTTTAAGTGTTTGAATTTTTTTATTAAATTATATGTGTAGTGTGTTGGACTTCGCAACGATGGTTTTGGGTCGCGGGTATTGAGGATCCCTGCATGTATATACATATGTTAAGGCATATATATAGATATTCCCTCATTGTGCATATTTCCTCATGGCACATGGAATATGTGCAATGCATCTAGGGGTGTATATATATGTACACATGCATGTGCGTGTATGTTCCAAGGATCGGCTTGGGTGGTCGTCAGCAAACAACGACATGTTTGAGGTAGGTCCCCTATGCCTATGCTTTTAATTTGAAATTCATAATTGCTTGATTATTTTAAAAATATGTTTTACACTATGCTATATACACATGCTATGAAATCTGATTGTGGTTGCTAGAAACTATTATGCCTTTGTTTTGGAAATTGAAATGTATTTCAAATTCCATTGGTCTTAAGTGACTTTTCTTGAAAATTGATTTCTTAAGTGGTTTTGAATTAGTAAGGTGTACTTCCAAAGGTGTTTGGCCTTTTGGCCGGTTGATTGTAAAAAGTGTTCCCTTTATGTAATTAATCTTGTTTTTCATCTTAATAATGTTTTATAAAAAATAAAAACCTCTCTTGAGGCACACCCCCCTTGGTTTTAGAAAAATGATTTTTTTAAGTTGAATGTGTTATCATGTGCCAAATTTGATGCTTATGAATTGTGTGACGTGAAAGAGGGGGAATGCGCTCAAGAAGGGAGAGTGGTGGTGATATGTTGAATGAATTTTAGAAAAATAAAGCGTTATGTACATATATTTTTGCTTGATAAAGAAAACTCACCACCACTTGAAATAGAGCACAATGGGAAACCTGGGTATCTAGGTGGGTGACCAGGACTAGTACGCTAGATGACACGGCAGAGGTTTGTCCCGGTTTGTCTTGCAGGATTGACGCAACAACACTAACTAAACATATGAATTTCTGAGGTTCGTGGTCTTCTAAGCCACGTTTTCTGAGGGTCGTGGCCTTCTAAGCCACGTTTTCTGAGGGTTGTGGTCTTCTAAGACACGTTTCACCGAGGTATGAGGTCTCTAGGTTCCCAATTGTTCTAGCTACCTATAGGGATCACCCATGGTGCTCATTTGTGACATGTTTCTAGCAATGTAACTTTCTTTTCAATTGTTTCATACTTGATGTTTTTTTTGTGGAAAACCATATTTTAATCCAAACTGGTTTCTTTTCATTTGAAACGTTAATGCATGCTTGGAACCTATTTTGAAAATGTAGTGGGAGTGAAATTCTTTACTTGAAAATTCAAACTCGTTACTTGAATTTGAAAACAAGGAAAACATTATTTTATTATATCTTATTTTTCAAACTGGGATGATTGGATTTCTTACTAAAGGCAGGGGCATAGGACGTGGCTACATTTTGGCATTCCTACTGAGTATCTCAGTGCTCACGCCTACTTTACTTTTCAGTTGCAGGTTTCAGTATTGGATAGATTTTCAGAGCGAGTGTAGTTGACGTACCGTGGTGATCCACGGGGTCACATGATGTATTTCATGTTGCTTTGTTTATTCCTTTTTCCGCTGTCAATTTGTTTAGTTTATTTTCCTTTTTTTTATCTGCTTGTTCAGTTTAGGTTTATTTATCCTTGTTATGGGACAAAATCATTCCCAACTGGTTTATTTTGATGCCCGGCACTAGTTTCTAGCCTGTGGGGATTAGGAACGCCCTTCGGGCCATGTCGCAGACCGGGTCGGGCGCCGGGTCGGCTGACGACCTGGCCTGGTTCATGACAAAATGGTATCAGATGCCTCAAGGTTTTGTTCTTGTTATTTGGGGTGTCAGGTAGATTGGATATAGGATTGTCGGTACTCGAATGGTAGGTGCGGGAAGAGAGTCATGAAATCTTGCTCATTCTGAACCTTGAGTAACTAGGGGTAGTTTGGGATTTAAGTTATGACTTTGGTCTTTGTGGATGGGGGATGACAATAGGAGTAAACCGGTACTGTACGCGGTCTCACATGGAGTAGCGACTCATGTCATTCCCGAGAGTACAGTTCGACATTCCTAGTGGTTGGTTCTTGTCTAGGGCATGGTCTGCTAAACCATGTAGTCGGATTAGACATGACCACTAGTCCTCCGTCTAGGTGATTTAATGTTTTCTATGTCTTGCCTCTGTTTTGGAATTGAGGTGAAATGTTTTTCCTTTAAAAGGGAAGCATACTTAGTGTTGCTCTTATTTTATTTTGGTGTGTGGTTGACATGATTTTTGGGGTGCGTTTCCCTTGGACCTTTGGCATTGATTTTTCAAAGGTGAATTTTTTTAAAAGGATGTCTTGGGTCATTTGAAATTGAAGTGGGTTGTTTAATAAAGAAAACATTTTGGAATTTTTTCTTGAGTTTTGAAATAGTTTTGGAAAATGGTATTTTCGGAAAATTGGGAATGTGTTGTTTTGAAAGCAAAAGAGCCTTGTTTCTTTTCCAGTGGTATTCCTATGGATGCTCTCATGTGAATGTGGAAGTGATTAATGGATAGTTGGTGGATTGTGTGGTTGGGTTCCTGGGAGGCATGAAAATGAAAATCTATGAGGCATCTGGAAATATCAGTGGTGAGTGATTGATTTTGAAAGTTGCATCTTGTTTGCTGAAAGGTGAGGTTTTCTCTAAAATGGGTTTTTGTGCTTAAATGGTTTTGTGAAAATGGAAAATGGTTTTGAGTCTGGAGTGAAAGCGATGAATTCAAAATAGTTGTTGGGTTTTATTATACTGTGTTTGGTTTCTCAAGCGGGTGTTTTTCTTTAATAATGAATTGATGTTTTAAATTGGAATTATTGGATTTGTGTTTGGAATGTGGGTGCTTGATTGGTGAGATGCTTGGTTTTGTGGAATTTTGGTTTTGTGTTTCTCGTTTGGATATGACCCTTAGAAATGTCCCATGGGTTCCAGCAGGTCTCTCTCAGTTCTTGGCCTGCCCCAGACTCTCAGTGGAGGGGCAGAGTTGGGTTCTGCACGGTTTTGTGGGTTTTTTTATATGTGAGGTCGAATGAATATTGTTGAATGATTTGAGAAGTTGATAGTGTCTTCGGTTTTTAAGGAACTCTAAATGTTGTATGGGTGTAAGTCATCTTGAGTTTGTTTGGAGGAGCAAGACTAGATTAGTAAACGACGATCATCTCGTTCTGCTATGAATGAGGATTTCTTGAGAGATCCTCAAGACTACCTTAATCTTGAGGCACCTAAAGAAGCAAAGGAAAGGGAAAGTGGTTGATCTCGTAGGGGATCGACCAGTCAACAGACTGCGAAGGGGTGCGTTGAGCTTTCTGATGAGCCGGTTTCATGTTCTCCAGAGGTTGTGTGGAACAACCAGCTTAAAGTTTGTAATGGTTGTTGGTCTCGTCCATATTGCGGTAAGTGCATGTTCCTCATCTGATGAAGAGTGTGAACCAAAGGGACCTATTCTTGGAGTGCCCCTCTTGTCAGTTTGTGTCGCGCATTTGACAGACCGCTCAATCTCCTGCCTCAAGTGTGGTCATTCGGACACCCTAAGTCATTCGCTGCACTTCTTAGTTGGTATATTGACAAAGTGTCTGCTTGGGGGATGAAGAGTAGTATGTAGGTTGCTTTACCAGTGGAGGAAGTTCTAGTCAAAGGTGGCCAGCTTATTATTGCGAGGCGGTGGATGCTTCAGACATCAGGGCCCCAGCCATAGGTCTCGGGGTGAAGCTTGCGCGTAGTCAAAAAAAACTCGTCAGACATGGTGCGAGTTTGTTCGGACTAAAGTCTGCAATGATAGATGGGGACTAAAGTCTGTAATGACTAAGGTCATGTATCCTTGTTGCAGTATTAGTTTATGGGAGTTCCTCTTCGGCCCTAAAGTGGTTCGTAGAATTCATATTCTTGTAAAGCTAGCAGGCGGGCTCTGTAAACCTTCTTGTGGGTCGCTTAGGAATCAAAGTTGTACTCATTTTGGGGTTTCTCTCACACGCCTGTCCAGTTTGCTGCTAAGTTTAGGGGTTTTTGCTGTCAAAACAATCTTATGTGGTTGAGTGTGGTCCACTATGGGGATTTTTTCATGCAAGTCTATCTGTTTTGGTGGGTTTGTGATGAAGAGTCCAGTTCGTATCTCTCAAAGTAAACTGGGAATGCCCGTGCGGGTTCTGTGGTGTTGGGAAATTTTAAAATGGTGGGGAGACCCAGTGCGGGTCTCACCAATTCCCCCCCTCTTGTGTTGGTCAAACATAGGGAGCTTGGATGCTCAAGACAGTGTTAGATGTCTGTTTGGGTTGGTGAGTTGTCTTGGTTTAAAGAACCAATGTTTGACAAGAACCCTAATATGGTGGGGAGACCACCATAGGATGAGCTCGTGGAAGACACTGTTTTCAAAGTGCATTTGGTGGAGTAGCCCCTTCTTCTCCGCTCGACCTCGACCATGCTAATTGTCTAGCTCGGGTAGGGGGTCGCTGGATGAGTGTTCTTGGAGATCTTGAGCGGCCCCGGTGATCCCTAAGTTAGGGGTCAGGGTGTTCCATGTTGTAGTTCTGCCTGAGGTGAATTCCTTATTGCCGTCTGATTTGCTTGGTGGTTCTGATTTTGAGATATTTGGAGTTTCAGGTCATGGGTGTCTTGAAGGCCCGATCTTAGGGTGATTGAGTTTTGTTTTAGGTATCTTCGCAGTCTTTCTTGGAATTCTGGGTTGACCCAGTCTTTGGGGACTTTCTGGGGGCAGAAAGTGTCATGGTGGGGAGAATTGTCACACCCTGACCTGATGCTTTATTTTATTTTAATTATTTTGCATCAAGCGTTTGAGATGCGGTTTGAACTGGTTCTATTTTAAAGAAATTGGGATCTTATAGGTGTGTGTGACTGTATGTGTGACCATGTGTAGTGCCCAACTTTAATGAAATAAAGTTTTATGATTAAATTTATTATTACATGGCCGCATGACTGTGCCTGCGATCATGCGCGCATCTGTGCGCGGTGTCCAGGTGAATAATTAATTCAATTATTTTGCAACTGTTTTTATTATTATTTATTACTTTAGATTTATTACTAATATTATTACTATTTAAGTTAATGCTTCAATCAAGATATTATTATTATTATTATTATTATTATCATTATTATTATTATTATTCTTTTAGTTGATACTTTAATCTGGTCTTTTTTTTATTATTTTGGTTTTATTATTTTTAGTTTTAATCTAGCATTAAAATTTGTTTTTTTTATTAATTATAATTTTGTTGCACTATTTTATTGGAATTTTATTTTATTTTATTTTTCTCTTATTATTATTATTACTTTTTTTCTCTCCTTTTCTCTCTCCCTCATTTCTTTATTTTTTTCCCTCTTTTATTTTCTTTTTTTTCTCCCTCACTTGCGATACGCGGACCCTCCCCTCCCCTCCTAACCCTACCCAAGCCGCAAGCCCCCTGGCTTCCTGTGCGACGCGACCTCCCGACCAGGCCCCTGCGCTCCGGCGGCGGCCTCCCCTCATTGCACCCGACTCTTTGGCCTCCCCTCGCCACACCAGACTCACCGGAAACGTCCCCCCCCCCCCCTCTGGTCGAATGTCGCATGCTGCTCCCCTTAAACCAGCATGCCGCCCCGCTTCTTCTTGCTCCTTCCGTTCGGCCGCCCTCCATTCTCTCTGACGAGCCGCGGCACACCAGACTGCCTTCCTCAAATTGAACTGCATTTCCCCCACCCTCAAACCCTAGTCGGCTCCTTGCTTCCCTTCGGTGATCCCGTTGTCCGACATCCTCCCATACGATTTGAAACCGCCGCTCGCCTCCCTTCGATGGTCGGGCCTCGTCGCCGGTGTCCCGGCCTCCTTCGGTGCACGCACCTCCCTCCGGTAATTCCTTCCCACCTTGTATAGGGTCCTCTATGGGGTTTCAATTTTTTTCATTTGGTTTTTTGCGGTGTGATTGATCCGATTGTTTGATTATAAGGTTTAATTGTGTTGTTTGCTGTGTGATTGTTGCGCGGCAGGAGTTTCGCATCAAATTTTTGAAGTTGTTCTACACCGAGGTAGGCGGTCTCTCATTAAATTATTGTCGATAAATTGATTCGTGAATTTAATTAATTTATCATGTTTATTAACCTTTTTGTTTGATTCGATTTCGATTTTACTTTAAGTTTAGTATTTTTTTTTTTGATGTGTTCATGAGTTTAGTGGTATGTTTATATGATATGAGTATTTGTTGCTATGAAAACCCATGTTGAACTGTTTAATAGTACTTTATAAAATGTGCAGTTAATTTATTAGTATGTGAAAAGGGTGAAATTGATGTTTTAGTGTAGCGTCTATGTGTGTATATTCATAAAATAATTTTTGATTAAGCCTTTGTCATTTTGAGTCATTCGACGCATTAAGGAAGTGGTCTTTCTAATTATGCAGTTGGTTATTTTAATTGTGTGGGTGATGCAGATGGAGTTTTCAAAGGTTTTTTATTGTGAGTCATTTTTCAAAATGGAATTGGGGTTTGTGTGTGTCTTGTTGTGCATTTCTCAATATGTATTGTAAATTCTTTTAAATTATGTAAGGTATGTTTTAATGTCTATTTGTTGTAAATTTGGTTTCAAAGTGGCTTCCCAACTTGAAGTTGAGTGTGTCATTGGTGTGAGCCCTTGATGTGTTATTTTGAAATGTTTTATAGATTGTTTAAGTGTTTGAATTGTTTTATTAAATTATATGTGTAGTGTGTTGGACTTATCTACGATGGTTTTGGGTCACGGGTATTGAGGATCCCTGCATGTACACGCATATAGTAAGGCATGTATATAGATATTACCTCATTGTGCATATTTCCTCATGGCACAGGGAATATGTGAAATGCATATAGGGGTGTATATATATGTACACATGCATGTGTGTGTATGTGCCAAGGATCGGCTTGGGTGGTCATCAGCAAACAACGACATGTTTGAGGTAGGTCCCCTATGCCTATGCTTTTAATTTGAAATTCATAATTGCTTGATTGTTTTAAAAATATGTTTTAAACCATGCTATATACACACGCTATGGAATCTGTTTGTGGTTTCTAGAAACTATTATTCCTTTGTTTTGGAAATTGAAATGTATTTCAAACCTCATTGGTCTTAAGTGACTTTTCTTGAAAATTGATTTCTTAAGTGGTTTTGAATTGGTAAGGTGTACTTCCAAAGTTTTTTGGACTTTTGGTCGGTTGATTGTAAAAAGTGTTCCCTTTATGTAATTAATCTCGTTTGGCATCTTAAGAATGTTTTATAAAAAAGAAAAACCTCTCTTGAGGCACACCCACCTTGGTTTTAGAAAAATGATTTTTTTAAGTTGAATGTGTTATCATGTGCCTAATTTGATGCTTATGCATTCTGTGACGTGAAAGAGGGGGAATGCACTCAAGGAGGGAGAGTGGTGGTGAGATGTTGAATGAATTTTAGAAAAAGAAAGTGTTATGTACATATATGTTTGCTTGATAAAGACAACTCACCACCACTTGAAATAGAGCACAATGGGAAACCTGGGTATCTAGGTTGGTGACCAGGACTAGTACGCTAGATGACACGACAGAGGTTCGTCCCAGTTTTTTAAGCAGGATTGACGCAAAAACACTAACTACACATATGAATTTCTGAGGGTTGTGTTCTTCTAATCCACGTTTTCTGAGGGTCGTGGCCTTCTAAGCCATGTTTTCTAAGGTTCGTGGTCTTCTAAGCCACGTTTCACCGATATACGAGGTCTCTAGGTTCCCACTTGTTCTAGCTACCTATAGGGATCACCCATGGTGCTCATTTGTGACATGCTACTAGCGATATAACTTTCTTTTCAGTTGTTTCATACTTGATGTTTTTTTTTTGGAAACCCATATTTTAATCCAAACTGGTTTCTTTTCATTTGAAATGTTAATGAATGCTTGGAACCTATTTTAAAAATGTAGTGGGAGTAAAATGCTTTACTTGAAAATGCAAACTCGTTACTTGAATTTGAAAAGAAGGAAAACATTATTTTATTATATCTTATTTTTCAAACTGGCATGATTGGATTTCTTACTAAAGGCAGGGGCATAGGACATGGTTATATTTTGGCATTCCTACTGAGCATCTCGGTGCTCACGCCTAATTTAATTTTCAGTTTTAGGTTTCAGTCTTGGATCGCTTTTGGGAGTGAGTGTAGTTGACGTACCGTGGTGATCCACGGGGTCACCTGAGGTATGTCACGTTGCTTTGTTTATTCCTTTTTCCGCTGTCAAGTTGTTTAGTTTATTTTCCTTTTTTTATATGCTTGTTAATTTTAGGTTTATTTATCCTTGTTATGGGCCAAAATCATTCCCAACTGGTTTATTTTGATGCCCGGAACTAGTTTCCAGCCCGTGGGAATCGGGAACGCCCTTCGGGCCATGTCGCGGACCAGTTCAGGCGCCGGGTCGGCTGACAACCCGGCCTGGTTCGTGACAACCTACCTTAACCTTATAGATGAATGCTCATCTGATATCAATAATTGGTTCATCCTAGAATGATATAAATTGACAAATCATATAAAATAATTGATAATGTGGAATATTAGATAAACATAGGGAGACACTGCATGATAGTGAGAGTAAATAAGTATATAGGTAAGTGGAGTTGTATACTTACCTCAAGATCTTGATCACACTAAACGAAATAGAAAATGATTAGTGATTGGAGGATTTATTCCATAGAAAAAGAAGGGATGGAGGATACATGTTCATGGGGATACTATCCAAAAATGAGGGCTAAATTTCAAGTAAGAGATATAAGGGAAAAGGTGGTAAAAAGGAAAAACTACCCCCTTTTAGAAAAAGTCCCCTAGAGGCCACTGGTGGGACTGAAACAACATGTTATAGTCCTAGTTTCTATCATGGGCTCTAGGTTATCTACCACCACCATTCCTACCTATAAAACATGCTCAAATAAACAAAATATATGAGACATGACCAAAATCAAAGAGGAACATACCTCAAAAGAGGGGTGGGGTCTTAAAACCTCCCCAACATATGTTAGGTTGTCCTTGTGATGAACTCCTAAGAATCGCTGAGATTCATTGAAGAACAACTCTGGCCACTGGGCTTGAACATCAGATTCCCACTCCAATATCTCCTCCTGATTATTCTCATACTACCAGAGCACACATACCATAGAAATAGCCTTTCCATGGAGGGTCTTCTCACTATGTTTTATGACATGAATGGGATGTTCTTCAAAGGAAGCATCACCCTCCATTTCAACATCATCAATATTAATAAAATGAGATAGGTCTGGATGATACTGTTGGAGCTGAGAGATATGGAATATATTATGCCTAGTTGTGTATCTTAGTGGAAGATACAATTTATATACCATAGTACTGAGTTTCTTGGTCCCCTCAAATGACCCTATAAATCTTGGTGAAAACTTACCCTTCTTCTAAATCGGACACTTCCCATATCTTAGTGAAATGCGTAAGAAAACCCAATTGCCCCCTTGAATTCCAAAGGATGTTGTATCTAGTCATCATAGGATCTGTGTCTACTCTGGGAAGTTTTCAACCACTTTTTGATCAATTAAACCTACTCATTTTTCTCCAATACAAGTCTCAATCCAAGCATGGATAACTCTCTAGCTTCCAACCTACATAAAGTTAATCAACATGACCACCCATAGGCTTCAAATGGAACCATATGGATAGATGCATGGTAACTATTATTATAAGAAAAATCCACCAAGGAGTGATAAAACTCCCAAGATACACCAAAATCAAAGACACATACTTAGATCATGTCTTATAACACTTATATAGTATGCTCAAATTGCTCATCCATCTATGAGTGACAAGCCTTACTCAGGTGTACCTATGTGCCCAGTGCCTTCTGAAAGCCCCGTCAAAATATCAAGGTGAAATGGGAATCACTATTAGAGATTATTCTCCATGGAACCCCATGAAAGTAACCCACCTCACAAACATATAATATTCCATGCTCATACATTGAAGAAGTCTCCTTGATTAGTAAGAAATGAATCAATTTCATCAACCAATACATGATGAATCAATCAACATTATGTCCTTTAGGTGTATTTGTAAAACCCATCATAAATTCTATTTTCACATCATCACATTTCCACTATAGAATGAGAAAAGAATGGATAAGACCAATAGGTTGCTGGTGCGCATCCTTCACCTACTAACAGGCGGAGCATCGAGTAACGAAACCTGCTATATCTTTCTTTATTCCCAACCACCAACACTATATGATCACATCACAGTACATCTTGGTCTGACCTGGATACACAACCCACCCTAAGTCGTAAAATTCCTTTATTAGTTCCCTTCACATGCTCATAGAGACTTCCACTCAACCTTGAACATACAGAATCTCATCAATATCTGGAGACCAATAAAGCATTGTATCCCCACTATATATACCATCCCTCATCACTAAGTAGTTGGAGTATTAAAGCTAGATCTCTTTCACCCTATCAAGAAGTGAGAATGTGATATATATGGAATCCAAGGTATCTCTTCCCTGGTACTTGTAGACATCTAAACACAACTCAAAAAATAGATTCATCACCTTGTTTGGAATGTGTTGACCCAATAATTTCATTAATTTCTCATTGATTTTGATGCTCATAAACACCCACATTTTTATTACTAATAAATTTTATTTAAATGTATTTCAAGATAATATTTATTACAATAATTATTTTATTATGGAAGTACTTTAGTTTTTAAATATGGATAAAGTTTTTTTCCTTAACTATTGTGAGTATTTCAAAGTAGTCTGGAATCACTATTCACAACCCTACATTTGAAGTAAACTTGCAGATCAGGAACCCTAATTTTGTAAAGAATTGTGCTTTTGTAACCCTATGTTTAGATGGAAATTAATATTTTGGAGCCATACTTTTGTTAGATACCCTACGTTTGTGTTATTAACATATAGTTCATTAACCCTACTTTTGAAACAACCATGCATTGTCAACTTTACTTTTTAAGATTATTTGTATGTGTTGAAACCCTATGTTTGAGCCATTCATCTATGAGATTTGATTTATATATTATTTTTTTGATTTCTAAAATGTTTTATTCAGAGTTATTTTATCATTTAATTTTTTTTAAAGATCGATTCAAAGGATCTTATTCAATAGATTAAATCATTCCTATTTCTAAGGGAAGTTATGATTTTCCATGAATGTTTAAATTCAAATGATCAAGATTTAATAGGTAGATTTTATGGATTTGTTTTACCTGAATAAATAAAGGATTCTTGTTAAATACCGAGAGTTTATTCTTCTCAATATAGATATGTGCACTTAAAAATAATATTGTGATGTTGTCTCTAGTTATTTTAAGAGATACACTTTAGATACATACATGTTTTTATCCTTTTCTATTTGATTGACCTAAACTATTGTATCTCTTTTTTAATCTTTTTTTACAACTAATCAAACCAACTATATGAGCTACACTTTAGAGATATACATATCTATCATCTGATGAGTATTATATCTACTAATTTTTAAATAAAAATATAGAATGTTTGATATTAAATTTTATTTTTGTTGTTGTATTTTATTGAATATCATTTCATATTTCTATTACTGCTAAAACTATGAGATAAACTAGTATTCAACTTCTTCATAAAATATTCTATCCCTTTAAGTGTTGACTGTTTGTTCTCAATCATTGTGAAATTTCATCTTCTCATTCTAATATATGGATATCTCAGTTACCTATAAAAGAACCAGAAGTCCTTGTAAAATATTTATAAGGTGTCAATTGTCTACACTCAGTTGTTGAGGTTTTATAATAAGAGGAACTGCTAGTAAAAATCCCAAATATCGTAGAGAGAGAATTAGTGGAATAGATTAGGGGGTCTTTGTGCACTGAACCACTATAAAAATTATTGTGTTCTCTTATTTGTTTTTATGCTTCATAAACTCTCTAAAGAAAATAATGATGTTCTATATTGAAAATCATAAAGAGGGATTAAGTTTGAATTTTTTAATATTTTTAAAAGTATACAATTCACCCTCTCCCTCTTGTGTGTATTCATCTTTGTCATTCCAAACTAATAATTGGTATCAAAGGTTGGGTTTCTATAACGTCCCGACCCAACTTACCACAAAACTAGTAGCTGGAACGATCGCCACACAGCCTCAAACATGTCTCCCATATGCCATAGGATAATGACTAGAAGTAAGGGTGTAAAGGTAGTTAGTGGATAGAATATACCCTCATACTCAGAGTATAAAGTATTAAATAGACTTTAATACTTAGATAATAGAGGAAGCAGTATAAATCAATAAGTAAAATAGTGGAAGAAAATCTCAATAACAACTGAAGATAAAATATGAAAAATTCCATTTTTATAATTCATGCATTATATATGAAGATGTATATATCCTAAAGCAGTAAATAGTATAATATGATTTTCATTACATTACAAAAATTAAGAAAAGACATTAAAGCCCAAAGGCAATCTCCACGAGCATACCGATCTCCAGCTCGGTCCCTTGCTCCCAACTTCCATATACAAGAAATACAAAAAAAGAAAGATCTAAAGCACTGTAAAAAAAATTAGGTCTACTCAGGCACTAATGGTACCCAAGTAGGGTGTGAGATAATCATCTCAGCAGGATGACACCCACCGGTATCAATTCCTATCTGTCCTATGCAACGCAAAACCAGTAGTGAAAGCAGATATATATAACAAGGAAGTACTTAAAAGTAACATCCTTTATATTTAGGTACCCATTTAATATCCATTTCATTTAATCAAAAGTTAAATATTTCAATTCATTTAATGTATAATTATCAATATCTGGCCTAAGCTCAACATCCCCCATGTAACTGTAATCACAGTTGAATCCACAAAAGGCCATCCAAACAATACAAGTTTAGACTGAAACTGAGATTGTGCTTGGGCTTAGAGACATGCTGTAAATAAATTCATTCAATATTCAAATATAACATGATCCCATCCTTAAAATTCATGAGTTGTAATTCAAGTATCACTCCAGGTATAATTTCCACCAACACCCTACGATCCTATCCCAATGTTCCTCTCAGGAACTCAGTATCACTCTAGGTGTGGTATAAGTCTATGTCAACTAAGACCATCCTTGGAGGTCCTATAGGGAAGCCCCAAGTATCACTCATAACATATAATCAAATGCCTCTCGATCCCGTCCATGGTATCCCTCATATAACTGGATCTATGTATCACTCAACATATAAGTATAGCCTTTGTGAT
This sequence comes from Viscum album, assembly GCA_963277665.1. Taxonomy (NCBI): domain Eukaryota; kingdom Viridiplantae; phylum Streptophyta; class Magnoliopsida; order Santalales; family Viscaceae; genus Viscum; species Viscum album. The sequence goes on along the minus strand of OY728141.1, from coordinate 1,363,685,107 downwards.
CCCATCCATGGTTCACTCACGGATTAAACAAAATAAACCCTTTGATCCCATCCATGGAATACCTTAATGTATCCATGATTCACTCAAGTTATAAAGGTGAAATAGTCACATGATCCCATACATGGAATTCTAAACGAAATCCATGATTCACCCAAGTCTTGTTACCATTTAATTTATTTAAAAATTCCACTAAGCATGCTAAGGTCCAACCAAAAGCATCTAACAAAACTCATAACAAGCAACACATGTAAATTAAACTATTACATGGTTTAAACATAAATTAACTCACATGGTCACATAATTAAAAGGTTCAATTCATTCCTATTAAGGAAACTAAAAAAAAGGCCAAGATCAAGGGATTTCCCTCAAATACTCACATGGGAATTTTAAGCACAACAAGTCTAACAAGCCTAACAATCTTAAATAGGGATTGGTTATAATATATATCACGAGGGAAAATACAGAATTATCACAATTAAATCCCATTTCATCAACTTAAGCCATATCCTTCTCTTTATTCATGTGCGCTAGGCATTACAGAGTTTCACAAGCTTTCACAAGCCATTACAGGGAAATTACATCAAATAACTCACATGGAAATTCCTTATAATAATCTCTCAAGATTAACAACCTACTACATGATGTAGTAGTATCTAACTCACATGAAAAATCCTTAAAAGTAAATTCATTCTTAATCAAGAAATGAAATAAAAAGTTTCAAGGGTCTTGGTCACTCATCCCTTCCCATTCAATTTATTTAATTCACCAATTGATACACAAACCAATTACATAATTAACATTCCATGACATGGGGTAAAGAGGCACACCTAAAAGCATCCAAGGACAAACTCCATTAAAGTTAAATTTAACAAGTTAACCCAAAGGGGTGCTTCAACCTTGTTAATTTATCTCATGGAATAGATTTAAAGATAACTTTCATGGGAAACAAGCAATATAATAGGCATTATATGCTTAACACAAACTAGATGGCTAAGTCCCCGATTGAGTCACTTTGGGAAACAACATCCAATAATACCGAAGGGGCCATGCATTGAAATACCATATTCCATCAATAATAGGAAGACAACATGGAAATCTCAAACCACAAGCAAGCATGATATAACGCTATCACTAATTTTTGGTTTGAAGGCAGCGAACCTCTATTGGAGGGGTTTTATTATAAAACGTGACTTTATCAAACAAAATTTCATTTCTTATATTTAGGAAATTAATTCAAGCTATGCAGTTCCATTAAACTAGGAAACTCATATGAATAACTTATTTAAAAAATCAACCAAGGCATTTTTAAATAAAAAATCAAATATAGGGACCCCACCTCAAGAAGACCAAGCCAGTGTTTGGCATTTGACACTTTCTAACTCAATTATTTGGTCACTCTCACATGCATACTTACATATGTATTTAAATATACCCTTTAACCTAATGCTTGTATGCCCCATTCTATGAGGAAATGCGCACATGGGTGATATACATACCTTCGTATATGCCTGTGAGTATTACAAGGGAACCGAAACTCACTACAACATTGCCTGACACCCATAAATACCATAAGATACACAAATAAGAGGTGTGAAACCAACAATGTGTTTAGGAGCTTACCCCAAAATGATGTGGTGGATCAAAAAAATCTGAACTACCTCACCTTCGGTGACGGTTTTCGGAACACAACCCAACACAACCTGGGAGGCCATTTGCACCATCCTAAAACTGAAGATCAATGAAAAATGGACTATCCCTAACCCTAGGGTTTCATATGAGCAGACTTGGGAGATAGTTAGTCCAAAAATATCTATAAATATAGATTAGATGGAGGATAAACCCATACCTAGTAGCCTCAGACCAAGAATCGGTGGAAATCTAGAGAAATCGAAGAAGAAGAGAGGAGTCGGAAGAGGGGTGCATCGCGCCTCAAAGGGGATCCCCCCTTACTGTGCATCATTCAAGTGAGGGTGAGGGAGATATGGGTTTTTGTTTTATTTTATTTTTTTTAATTTAATTTAATTTAATTTAATTTAATTTAATAAATTTTAAAAACTGGGTGTCGTGCACGGTTTAACCCGCACGGTCTGGAAAATCATGTGCCAACCATGCGGCACCCCCTATTTAAGAAAATCACCTCAGACAATATGTCCCACATAGTTAGCCTAATAGTGAATAGATCATACGAAAGCCTATGTCACCTAGAAATAAGTCACATGATTTCTTACAGTAAGACCCACAGTTTAGCAGATCATGTGCCAACCGTGCACCCTCTGCAAGTCCTTTAAAGACCTACCCTTCCTAGTCTAGCACTCCCAAAACTCCTCAAGCTTCCTGAGAAAGCTCTTGGGCCTTCACCCAACTCTTAAAACATCACTTTTAAACATTACATATCTCTAAATTAAGCTTCAAAGTTCTGTTTTAAAAATGACCCATCCAGTAATTACTTAAAATTCATATTCCCTCATAATTTCATTCGGTTTAAAAACACGAGTTCTTACAAAATCCCCACCTTAGAACTTCTCATACCTGATAAGCCTTAGGGGAAAACAAAAAATACCTTTCCCATACTACAAGGGTCATGAAACTTTGTTCAAACAGCCACATTGTGTTCTCAAATACCCAACGCACCTCAAGGTAGCTTTTAAGAACATGGAACTCATGCCCTCAAAACTCGAGCCAATGCTTGATTCCCAACTGAAACTTCAAGAGGATCATAACTGAGTAAGCATAACTAATAAACTATCATTTCATCGTCTTTATAATCAAATATAAAAAATTTCTCCCCACCTTAGGCTTTATCATTTAAATGAGACCAATTCACAATCAGGGCTTTCTCCCTACAACTGGAATTTCCTTACAAACATGCCTCTGAGCTTTTTATAACTAACAAGTACATCAAAGCTTGCACCTGACTTCTGGTGACTTTTCAAATCCATCCAACACTTGTCCATTTAAAACCATTGTTTCTTAGCAAAAACGAAGGAGTATACCAGTTCCAGCCTACTAGAAACACTACCCTATAAGCATCACATCCAAGCCCGACCACAAGTCCAGGATAACCTCAGAGTCAACCCCCCCCCCCCCCCCCGGAGTCCATGGAACTACCCCTAGGTATTCCATTACTTATAATATAAGTGAGACGCTGGTACTGAGTCAAAACATCAACATAACACTGACTAAGCCCAAAGTGGCATCCACCTAACAGTCATGTCAAAGAAAGCGGCAGACATCCATGAGTTTGTCCAAGACGTTCCTACACTGGAACCCAAGTATCACTTAGGATTAACCAAGCCTAATAATAAACCACACATCCAATGTGAAATACAAAAGAGATCACGATCCAACCAAATAGTTTCCAAACTTTAACACATCATATAACTGATGCTCTCCTAGTGCATCCAGGATGACATCAAGATATGGGAAATGCTCACCACTAAGTTGAGACACTAAGAGGATCTCAAGGGTTATCTAAATAATAATGTTCAAACCATGATTCCTATACCACCCAAGGAATTAAGGTTCCTTAAAACATTACCACCAAAACCCTTCCAAGATTAATAGAGTTCTAAAGGGCTGTGAATACCTCCAACCTTGCAAAGTCATTCTTCCAATAAAGCATCTACATTTATACCATAATCGAAGTGACACTTTCCCCGGTCCACATTAACGTATGTTAAATCATTTGGTCATAAAATCCAAGATAAAACTGACTGGCATGAAAAAACACCTGAATCCCAGAAACTCCTCTCGAGTAGTGGGATGAACTTGATTTTAAAACACACAGTTCACTCTACTCTGAAGATGACCCAGAAGCATACTCAACATCTCAAAGCTCACAATTTAACTGAACTCAAATGGCTCATTTTAACATTAACACTCGATGGGTACCACTTACGTCAACACATAATACCCAAAGTTTACAAAAGAAATGGAACATCCTGTATACCATTCATAGGCTATCCACCCTATGCAATTGAGTACCATATGGTTTATATAGAAACCATCTCAAAATCACACCATTCATACAACTACTGACTCAGATGGCGATGTAAAAAGTAATTAATTACCAAAGAAAAGAAAGGTTTACACAATCTCTGAAGTAGATGACCATGCTCAATTCATGTTTAACCTACTAAACCAAGCATTATTTGATGCTCATTTTCATGTCAAGGGTCAATATACAATGACCACTCATCCGAAAAAAGGTGTCCTATTTAAAAAAAACGTCCTACTAGGGACAACAACACCGAATGACACCAACACCAGAAAACTTGTAGTGGAAGTAAGGCATAAATCTCTAAGGGTGATACCTACCATAGGATAGCCCCTTACAAAGCATACACATCGACCCTATATCTCATTCATGCAACATAGATTTCACTAGGCTCAAGAACCACTTTCATTTAAACCAAAGCTAAAAAGAAGCAGCCTACAGATGATCGATCGTGTCTTCGTTCCAAGGCATATCACCAAATCATTTAAAAATACCCTTCTACAATGGTCTAAGAAAGAGACACCACTTCAAGTTTCAATTCATAGCCATTTCATTAATCCATTTCAACCTTAATCATTTGAAATAATCTAAGCACAAAACCTCAAACATCATTCTACAAAACAAGGCACTTGACATACACTTTAACTAATAGCTAAAAGAAAAACATGAAATTTAGAACATAAATTAATTTTTAACTGATTAGGAGACCTTTAAGGGTCCCATTAAACCAACCTAGATTCTTCAAAAATCAATCCATCAATATTTATTTAACCATAGAAAGCATAAACACCATAACAGTTTATCTTATGAGCGCATGCCCCAACTGACCTACTTGGGTCCAGTTGATCATTTTAAAAGTTAACCAACCATTGAAGTTAAAACTTAATAGCTTTCACATTCATAACCATTTCAAAAAATACTAGTTATACAAGGCCCAATCACATGGGTGTCCATTTACCAATCGATAAGGCACACATACACCTTACTGTTAGTATTTGGCTCCCAATAATCTAAAACATTCCATTTTAATATTTACATTAGCAGCCTTTTCTATTTCAAAAAATGTCTATACACATTTAAAAATATCTAGAGTTGGTTCAAGTATACAGGTTTCCCTTTCCCCAGTTATAAGGCACCCATACACCTTATAGATGATATTTTCTCTCGTCATAACCGCAACCGAAAAATTCAGCCCATGCATCCATTTACATATAAAAACACCTCTAGCATGTTATCAAAAGAAGTAACATACACTACTGGAAATCTGACCTTTCCCAACGCTTCTATACCAACGGTTCATAAAAACCGTTGGTATAGGTTCCCTTTCCCAACGGTTTGGCCAAACCGTTGGGAAATCCCACTTTGATGCCACCTTTCCCAACGGTTTGGGCAAACCGTTGGGAAAGCCCACATTTTGGGGACCTTTCCCAACGGTTTTGGGCAAACCGTTGGGAAAACCCACATTGTGGGGACCTTTCCCAACGGTTTTGGGCAAACCGTTGGGAAAACCCACATTGTGGGGACCTTTCCCAACGGTTTTGGCAAACCGTTGGGAAAGGTCCAATTTGTGGACATCTTTCCCAACGGTTTGGCCAAAACCGTTGGGAAAGGGTATATCTTTCCCAACGGTTTGCCAAAACCGTTGGGAAAGGTCACCCATGAATCAACCTTCACCCAGAATCAAATCCAGGCTCAAAATCTATTCCAACGGTTGTCAAAACCGTTGGTATAGACCTATACCAACGGTTTTGACAACCGTTGGTATAGATCCTTTGATTTTTTATCATTTCTTCTTACCCAGAACATTATATAAATCAAAATTTAATATAATTATAAGAATACATATATATATTTATGTAATTATATACACAAAAGTCATGTTAGGTTAGTGGTTAAGTCGTTCAATAATAAACTAGGGGTACTGGGATCAAATCCCAGCGAATGTTTTTTTTTGAAATACATATACCAACGGTTCCACAACCGTTGGTAAAGATTTTCATATTAATTATACCAACGGTTTCCAAAACCGTTGGGATAGGTCTATACCAACGGTTTGGGGAAAACCGTTGGTATAGACCTATCCCAACGGCTTACTTGGCCACGGTTCTCCAAACCGTTGGTATAGGATATACCAACGGTTTGGAGGCATATACCAACAGTTCCAAACCGTTGGTATATGTTAGTTTTCCAGTAGTGATAGAACATGTTATACAAAGAATCATGGAATATGATATCTAATAATGTACACCATAAGAAAGACATACTAAATAAATAGTTATGCTAACAAATCATCTTAATAGGTACAAAACAAGCATGACATCACTCAAGGCACACAATCATACTTAGTAGGAAATCTATTAATTCAGCTACATGGCATGGAATATATGAATGGAATGTGAATTTATAAGTGACTAATATTATGCATTTCATGTCACTTATTTTCCATTCTGACCAAGGAAAAATTTTCCAAAATTTCATAAATTCATAAGCCAAGGAAAATACCACATTCACCCAAGGTGAAATCACATAAACTATAACATCAATGGTATAACAATAATTCCCATCCCTAGACACTTGGTCATTTCCTATACGTGGGGTGATCAGTCCCAATCAAGACTATCTACCAAGTGTTGACACATTCATGTCCTCCTATCTGTTATCCCAAAATAGTAAGACAAAAGGAAAAACCTATGATACCACTTTGTAACATCTCGGCCCAACTTACCACTAAACTGGTAGCCAGACTGGTCACCCCACGACCTCAAGAGAATTTACCCATATGCTAGAGGCTAATGACTAGAAGTAAGGGTGTAAAGGTATTCAGTGGAGAGACCATACCCTCATACTCAGAGTGCATAGTAGTAAACAGACAGTAATACTCAGATAACAGTGGAAACAGTATAAAGAAATAAGTAAAATAGCGGAAGACAATCTCAATAAAAATTGAAGATGGAATATGGATAATGATAGTTTTACAATGTATTAATTCTATATGACAATATATATATATATATATATCCAAAATTGGTAAACAATATAGCATTATTTTCACTACATTACAAAAATAAAGAAAAGACACTAAATCCCAAAGGAAATCTCTATGAGAATCTTGAGATCCATCTTGGTCCTTTGCTCCCAAATTATAGTTATAAGAAATATATAAAAAGAAATATCCACATCTCTTCAAAAAATTAGGTATACTCAGGCACCAATGGTACCCGATCAGGGTGTGAGATAATCATCTCAGTAGGTCAGCACCTACCGGTATCAAGTCTTATCGAGCATGTGAAATGAAAAACTAGCAGTGAAAGAAGATATATATAACAATTAAGGAGGTACTCAAAAGTAACATCCTTCATATACAGGTACCCATTTAATATTCATTTAATTTAATAAAAATTTCAATAGTTCAAGTCATTTAATGTATAAATATAGAGATCCAGCCTAAGCCTGTCATCCCTTATGTAACTATAATCACAACCGATGTCATAGAAGGCCATCCAAACAATACAATTTTATACCAAAACCAAACTTTTTCTTGGGATTGGAGACACATTATAAATAAATTCATTCAATATTCAAAAATAACCTGAGCCTATCCTTGACATTACTGAGTTTTAATTCAAGTATCACTCCAGATATAATTTCCACCAATACCCTACGAGCCCATCCTGATGTTCCTCTTAAGAACTCGGTATTACTCTAGGTGTGGTATAAGTCTATGTCAACTGAGCCCGTACTTGGTAGTCCTATAGGGAATCCCCAAGTATCACTCATAACATATAATAAAATTCCTCTCGTGCCCGTCCATGGAATCCCTCATATAACTGGATCCATGTATCACTCGATATATAAGTAAAGCCTCTATGAGCCTGTCCATGGAATCCATGGTTCACTCATGGCTTAAACATAATAAACCATTTGAGCTCATCCATGGAATCCCTTAATGTATCCATGGTTCCCTCAAGGGATGAAGGTCCAATAGTCACATGAGCCCATACATGTCATTCTAGATAGAATCCATGATTCACCCAAGGTTAGTTACCATTTCATTCATTTAAACATTCCACTAAGCATTATATGGTCCAACCAAAAGCATCTAACAAAACTCATAACAAGAAACACAAGTAAATTAAACTATTACATGGATTTAACATAAATTAACTCATATGGGAACATAATTAAAAGGTTAAATTCATTCCTATTAAGGTAAATTCAAAACAAGGACAAGCTCAAGGGCTTGCCTTTAAATACTCACATGGGAATTAAAATCACAACAAGTCTAACAAGCCTAAAAATCTTAAATAGGGATTAGTTATAATATATCTCATGTGGGAAAAAACACAATTAGCGCAATTCAATCCTATTGTGTCAACTTAATCCATAGACTTCTATTTATTCATGTGCACTAGGAATTATAGAGTTTCACAATCTTTCACAAGCCATTACATGGTAATTAAATCAAACAACTCATATGGAAATTCCTTATAACAAGCTCTCAAGATTAACAACCTACTACATGATGTGGTAGTATCTAACTTGTGTGGAAAATCCTTACAAGGAAAATCATTCTTAATCAAGTAATGGCATAAAAAGGGCTAAGGGTATTGGTCACTCATCCCTTCCCATTCAATTTATTTAATTCACCAATTGATACAAAAACCAATTACATAATTAACATTACATGACATGGGGTAAGAGGCACACCTAAAAGTGTCCAAGTCCAAACGCAATTGAACTTCTATTTAACAAGTTAACCCAAAGGGGTGCTTCAAACTTTTTAATATATATCATGGAATAGATTTAAATATAACTCAAATGGGTAACAAGCAATATAATAGGTATTATATGCTTAACACAAACTACATGGATAAGTCCCTAATTGACTCACTTTGGGAAACAACATCCAATAATACTGAAGGGGTCATGAGTTAACATAACATATTTCATCAATAATAGTAAGACAACATGGAAAGATCAAACCATGAGCAATCATGATATAACACTATCACTACTTTTTGTTTTGAATGCAGCGCACCTCCGTTGGAGGGGTTTTATTATAAAAACATGAATTTATCAAACAAAAAGTTATTTATTATCTTTAGTAAATTAATTAAAGATATGCAGTTACATTAAACTACGAAACTAATATGAATAACTTATTTAAAGAAGAAACTAAGGCATTATTAAATAAAGAGTCAAAGATAGGGATCCGACCTTAAGCATTCCAAGCTAGCGCTTGTCATTTGACGTTTTCCAACTCAAGTAGTCGGTCACTCACACACACATACTTCCATATATATTTATATATACCCTTTAACCAAATGATCATATTCCCCTGATGGAATATGCACATGAAGAATCTATATATATATATATATACATACCTTTGTATATGCCCATAAGTCTTCCAAGGGCACCGAAACTCACTACAACAATGCCTGGAACCCATAAACACCATAAGATACTAAAATAGGAGGTGAAAACCAACAATGCGTTTAGGAGATTACCCTAAAATGATGATGGTAGGTGAAACAAGATGAACTGTCTCACCTTCAGTGGCGATTATTGAAACACATCCCAATACAACCTGAGAGGCCATTTTTACCATCCTAAAACAAAAGATCAAAAAAAAATAGATTATCCCTAACCCTTGGGTTTCATCTAAGCAGAATAGAATGATAGTTAGGTCGAAAAATGGTTGTAAATAGAGAGGATAGGGAGGATAAACCAATACCTTGGATCCTTGGACCAAGAATCGGTGGAAAGCTGAGAGAAATCAAAGAAGAAGAGAGGAACTGGGAGAAGGGTGCACTATGCCTTAAAGGGGAGTCCCCCTTCCTATGCGTCGTGTGAGTGAGGGTGATAGAGAGATGGGTTTTTTTATTTTATTTTTATAAATTTAATTTAATTAAATTGAATAAAAAAAATTTAAAAATTGGGTGTCACGCACGGTTTGGCAAACCATGCATCAACCGTGTGGCACCCCTTGTCTAAGAAAATCACCTCAGATGGTATGTCCCGCATGGTTAGCCTAACCGTGTGTAGAATTTTCAAAAGACTATTTTCCCCATAAATAAGCCACACAATTTCCTATAGCAAGCCGCATGGTTTAGAAAACTGTGTGCCAATTGTGCACCCTCTGTAGGTCCTTTAAAAACCTTCCCTTCCCAGTCTAGCGCTCCCAAAACTCATTGAGTTGCCTGGGAAAGTTCTTGGTCCTTCACCCAAGTCTTAAAACCTCACTTCTAAACATTTCAACTCTCAAAATTAAGCTTCAAAGTTCCATTTTAAAAATGACCCATCCACTAATTATTGAAAATTCAAATTCCCTTGGAATTTCATTCGGTTTAAAAAACGGGTTCTTACAGCTCCATTGGATATATTTTTTGGGGGAAATACCTAAAAATTATATTTTTTTTACCCAATACCAATATTTGGTATCAAATTCTAGTATCCATTGGATATATTTTTTCATAAATCCCTAAAAATTATGTTATTTCTACCTAATACCAATAATTTTTATCAAAAACTAGACTCTATTGGAAATACTATTGTTTATAACCAAAAATATTTGGTTTCAAAGATAAATATCTATAAAATATATTTATTTTGGTTCTAACAAGTCTGAGTTAAAGATACAAATGAAGAAAAATCTCAATGGATGATCTTAGAGAAGGTATGTTGATGATTCATGCTCTTTATTTTAATAGTGATAATTATTGATGGCGGAAATTGTGAATAATAACTTATTTAAAGAATCTTAGAATAAGATTTTATTTAAAATTAGTCAATACTTATGAAATTCCTAAAGAATACCCATATAAGTGGAATGATTATAAAGAGAAAGATTATGATCTTAATTCAAGAGCTATGAATGTTATTATTTATGGATTGGGAATTGATGAATTCAATTTAAGTTATTATTGTGTTTTTGTATATAAGATATGGAAAACAAACATTTTTTCCTATAAAGGAACTAAAATTTTCAGAAATTTAATGTATAACACTGTTAAATTAGGATTTTATACATTCAGGGTGTATGATGGAGAAATCATCACTTAGATGAACGAGAGATTGACTAAAATATTCAAGGGTGTTGTTTCCTTGGTAAAACCAATTAATAACCAGATCAATATTTAAAATTTCTTAGAGTTTTACTCTCAAATTGGAATGGAATATCTAATACAATCAGACAATCCAATCCTGTCAAAAATATGTCAATAAGGGAATTGATTGGTACTTTAACGATGTTCGAAGTTGAAATTCAAGCAAAGGCTAAAAAACATATTTCTATAAAAAAGAACATGTTTTACTAAAAGTTGTGTTAGATGAATTTTCGGTTTCTAGTCATTCATATTTGAATAATGAGGTATCAAATCTTTATAAAAATTTAAAAAGTTGTACAATAAGAAAATGGAGGAGTTAAACAAGAATAAAGAAGTCAGATGCTATCATTATAAGAAGAATGTTCATATGAGACCTGAATTTCCTTTTCTTAAAGCTAAAAGGAAATCTGATTATAAAAGAAATGGAAAAAAATAATGAAGTATGCTTGGAGTTCTTCTAAAGATTCAAGGGTTGAATCTAATACAAACTCTAAATCTGAGCATTAAAATCAAAGAGTAAATCTATGTCCTATGTCTCATGATGATGAGGTAAAATCTTCTTACTCTCAAATTTTTAATTCTAAAAAACATTCATATGATGAACTTAAAAAATATTTTTTATGATTCAAGATAAATTTTAATCCTTAAAAAATATCATATAAAACATAAAATATCTTATGATGCTATTTCTGTTGATAAATAAAGTTTGGCTAATAGATTTCAGATTTAAGATCTAATTTTTTCAAAAAAAATCTTGTAATTTACATGAAAATAAAATAAAGAAACTATTAGGTGAATTTAATACTTTAAAACAATATTATAATATACTTATCAAGGGATAGAATTATTTAAATAAAATTCTCAGTAACAATAAAATTCAAAAGGGTAAATTTGGTAGTGGTAGTAATGGAGAAATGACCAAATTATATAGAAATTATTTTGTCCCTAGTTCTATAAGAAAAAATAAAGTCTAATATTAAATGTTTTCATTGTGGTGTTAATTGAAATTATCCTAATGAGTGTTATTTTAGAAAACCTCAATTTTTTGGTGTTAAGAATTTTCATTATTCAAAATCCTTATCTGAATCTAAGTGTGAAATTTTTGCTCAAAGTAAAAATATTTGGTTACCTAATTCTTTCATTACTAACACTATTGGACCCAAAAGAATATGAGTACCAAAAGGCATCTGTTTTGATATTTTATAGGTGTATGACACTTTATTCTATTGTTATATTAATGAGTGTCTAGTTAAATAATATGTGAATATTTTTAATTAATGTAAATTGAAATTATTTTACAAAGATTGATCAACTCTAAAGAAATTAATTATATAAAATTAAAGAGCCTTAAAGATGAAATTTTTAAATCTAGGAAGTATTTCATTTCCTTTTCAATTCTATTATAGTGATTGTTTTTATTTAGTGGGAGAAAAACTTTTAAATTCCTCCATATTTTGATTATTCCAATGTTTGAACTATTAAAAATGTTTTATTCACTCTATTATGATATATGTTAAGTTGTTAAAATATTGTCCTTTTATATTTTATTATAACTCCTAAAGTCTATATTTTAAATAACATTAATTAAGGGGGAGTTTTTAATACTGCTTGTATTGGAAATAAATATAGGTATTTTAGGTCTATTCAATGAAAACCCTCTAATTTTCTTTTCTTATTCAAACCTTATATTCCTTAAACTCATTCCACATGATTTTTTTTTAACTTTTAAGTTAGATAGAATTTTAAAATATATTAAAATTTTACTTATGTAATATTTATTATGAGAAACTGTCTTTTCAATTGTAAAATCTTAAATGTTTACATAGTAATTTTTTCCTCGAGAAACCAAAACACCACCTAAAAACTATCAGAATAAAACCCTTCCTTATTCTTCCTTCAAACCCTAATCCTTAATATTTCTCAAACCCTCTCAAACATTTCGTCTTCCTTTATTATAATTTAGAACTCAAAGGTCTCTGATGAATCCATTCTGAGCAGTAAAAAGCAGCTAAGACTCTATAGTTCTAAAAAATATCATCCTAAAATACTAATATTTCAAGGTTTGGAACGTTTGTTTTATAATAGTTCTTCATAATGTTCTGATAAGGAAGAGATTAAATATATCTTTAAGCAATATAGTTCTCTTACTGGTGTTATAACTGATTTTTTATGGTATTTAGTATCTTTTATTGAAGAATCTTGGAAAAGTCTTATAGAAAAGATATAGAAATTCTTGGTGGTGGTGAACCATAAGTTCAATCACTTCAAATTAATAAAGGTGGAATACCTTTTGAAAAGTATAAGAAACATCCATTTGATGATGATGATTTTTTTTAGAGAGAATTTCCATTTCATTGATATGGAAATTTCATCTAAGATAAATCATTTAAAAGGGGAAGTAGTGAATATATATATAAAGAAATTGAAAGTGTTAGGAAATTGTTTGATGCAAAGAAAAACTCTTCTAATTTGAAAATATATTTTTAATTCCTTAAAGCATATTATCAAAGTATATAGGAAGTTTAAATCTAAATAAAGTATTTTGATGTGTTTAAAAATTAAATAGTTGATCAAGTGGTGAAAATTAGGCAAGAATTTGTCTCCAAATCAAATTTAAATGACCGAAAATAATTCTTATCTGGTTGGTTTTATTCACCTTTAAGAATAAAAGGATCTACACTTATTCAAATAAAAATATATCTTCTATAAAGTGTTTTATTTGTAGTGAGTAAAAGAATTTAGAGTTGAGAATGTTAATATACATCCCTTAACCTTTCTAAAAGACCCAATTCATTTTCTCATTCTACACCTAAGACTATCCAAATCCTTGAGTCAATAATCTTTTTTAATCTTGGATATATAAATATAACATTTTATGTTTTATCATATTTTTTTCTTACTTATTTATTCTCATGATTTTATGTTTGAACTTAATCATTCTTTCAAATTATTTTTTCTGATCCAAACTTAAAAATCCATAAGAATATTTTAGTATGATAAAAGTGTATTGATATATTTCTTAATTTATTTTTTATATCATGAAAATTGGGAGAAATATTATATATTTTTTGGAATATGATGGGTTTTTAGGCAGACCTTTCTTCTTTTGGAGAAATCTAGATAAATGCATCTGCTTATTTGATTTTAAAATATTGTTTATAAAATTTTCTATAAATTTTTCTATATGAGTTTTGTGATAATTAAAAAAGGGGAGATTATTTGGCATGTGTTTCTAAAAAAATTAATTTATTTATCATTTATTTTGATGCTCACAAACACCCACATTTTTGTTACTAATAAAGTTGATTTAAGTGGATTTCAAGATAATATTTATTAGAATAATTATTGTATTATAGAATCACTTATGTTTTTTAAATGCATCTGAAGTCTATTTTCCTTAAGTATTCTAGGAATTTTAATTTAGTCTAGAATAAAAATTCATAACCCTATGTTTTAAGTAAACATATGGATCAAAAACCCTACTTTTATAAGGAATGCTACTTTTGGAACCCTGTATTTAGATGGATAGTGAGGTTTGGGAACCATAATTTTGTCAAATACCCTATATTTGTATTCTTAATATATGGTTCATCAAACCTACTTTTGAAATCAACTTTATATCTTAAACTATACTTTTTAAGATTATATATATGTATTGAAACCATATGTTTAACCCAGTCATCTATAAGATTTGAATCTTGGATTATTTTCATAATTTCTACAATGGTTTTTTCAGAGTTATTTTATCATTTAAATTTGTTTAATGATCTATTCAAGGGATATTATTCAATGTATTAAATAATTAATATTTCTAAGAAAAGTTATGATTTTCCATGCATGTGTAAATTCAAATGATCACAATTTAACATGTGTATTTTGTAGATCTGTTTGACTTGAATAAAGAAAAGTTCCTTGTTAAATATTAAGTGTTTCTTCTTCTCAATATAGATATGTTCACTTTAAAATAATATTTTTATGTTGTCTCTAGTTATTTGAAGAGATACACTTTGAAGATATACATATTTTGATCCTTTTTTATTTTATCGACCAGTTGTTATTGTATCTCTTTATTAATCTTTTATTATAGCTCGTCAAAGGAACTATCATAGCTACACTTTGGAGATATAAATTTTTATCATCTGATTAGTATTCAATCTACTACTATTTAAAGAAAATTAAATTCTTGTTGACATTGATTTTTATTTTTACTACTGTTATGTTTTATTGAAGAACATTTCATTTTTTAGTTATTGTTTCAACTGTGAATTGAACCAATATTCAACTTATTCGTCAAATATTTTTTTCTTGAAGTTTAGGATACTTATTTTAATCTATGGTAGAGTTTCAGATTCTCGTACTAAGCTATAGATATCTCAGTACCATGTAAAAGAACCATAAGGACTTGTAAAAGCCTTGTAAGGTGTCAACTGTCTACACTCAGTTGTTGAGGTCTTATGATAAGAGGACCTGCTAGTAAAAATCACCAAGCTTGTAGAGAGATAATTTGTGGACTATACTAGGGTATATTTTTTCCCAATACACTATAAAAATTAGTGTTTTTTATTCTTTATTTTTTTGATGCATAAATTGTATAAATAAAATAACGCTACTCACCATTCAAAATCCTAAAGATGGATTAAGTTTGAATTTTTCAATATTTTTAAAAGAAAAAAATTCACCCCCCCCCCCCACATCTTGTGTGTATTCATATTTTTAATTCCAAACCAACATACTTTTCACTCACTACTAAACTCTTAAACCACCTAGGTTGGAGTCTTTAAACACAACACTTCCATAATGAAATTCCCCTTTCTAGGGGTGTATTCTAGCTCAAAATCGAAGGACTACAAGTATTAAACCCATATCCTCTTATGAATGTTCAAATTTCACTAAGATAAAAGGTATTTTGGGATTTTATTATAATAACCCAATATTTTTAAACATAAATATTACATCTTTTTAGATGAATATTCAATATATTTAAAAACCACACACCTGATGACTGTAAAGGTTTACTGTATTTGGAGACTAAATACACAATCTTATTATCTCATGAAATATCTTCAATATCTCCCATAAATACCTTCATATTTAGTAATATTCATAGAAAACCCTTACTTAAAACCTTTCATCATAACCTAGGGAAAGAAAACATAAGAAATTGTGAGTTCATATGCTCAGTAAGGGTAAAAATGGGAAATATCAATCAATGGTCATATGAAATAATAAGATAAGAATAAGGGTATGAGATCATGACCATAACTTAAAATCTTCATAACCAATCTATTAATGATTATAAACATGGGTCATGGTATAAATCTTTATCATTTCAAAATAAATGAATCATAAGAGTGAGAAAACATCATAAATCAATCATGAACCATAAGTCCATGTTATAGAACTATGGAACCATCATAAGTATATAAACCATTTCATATGTCAGGTTTAACTACCAATACTATAAAATTATAATGGATCAGGGCTCAAAACCTATTTCCTATAGTGGATCAAGCACATTAACTTGTTCCCCATAATGGATCAAGCACATTGACTTGTTTCTTGTAAGGGATCAAGCACATAAACTTGTTTCCCATAGTTATCTCATGATATATAAAACATTAATCAATACATTGGAAGCCTATATAAATCCTATCACACCCGTAACATAATTAAAACCAAATATATTTATTCCATGAGATCATAATATCATTCATCATATCATTACATTATAACCCATACAAATAAAATGGGTTTCATAAACATTTCATCAATTCAACATAGCATAACCCATGGAAATAAATGGGTTTCATAAACACCGCATTATCATAATAATAAACCACTAAAAGAAATAATAAGGATGGTATCATTATATTATATCCTCATTAAAGCATAATTAACATCAAAGGATGTTATTATAGATTAATAACACCTATAAAGGATCATTGGAATGTTTCTTGAGGAAAATATTCTTTTCAATTTAAAATAACATTTTTAAAACATAAAACTTTCCCAAATAGTAAGGAAAAAATTTTATTTGAAAATATACTTAGAAAATTATAATGGAAGATTTAAATCATTGGTCAGCCATGATGGTCGTAAAAATTTTTCATGTCGTATATGTTAAAATAAAACATTCCTTTCACACTTTTGTATAAAAAAGTCAAAAAGCACCTCGTTTGGAAAACAAAAAGAAGATTACTTTTAAAAAATTTTGAAAAAGTAAAACATGGTTAAAAATAACTTTAAAAAATAATATGATAATAGAAAAAACCTTCTTTAAGACATTTTTAGAAAACACAGATATGGAAGAAAAAGGTTTTTTGATAGAAGAGAGAAATAAATTTGATTTTCCTTAAAAACATATTTTCGGTCTGTTGAGTACTTCAGTTGAGGAAAATGAAAGAAAAACATGTATTTTAAAGAAATAACCATAGTATAAGAAAAATTAAAATGTTTTATCATATAAGTATAATATAATTTACTTAACTAAAATTAAAGTATAAATAATCATGATTAAAATTGGATTGAAACATAAGTCCCTTACCGCTTTGGTAACATTTGAACCGTTTTCCCTATGAAATAAATAACCTTATATTAATATGAAAATATCCATATAATTCATAATAATCATCATAAAATAGATTAATGGGTATTATAGACACCCATAAAGTAAATAAGTGGTGAATATGGAATGTGTCTCATAGATATAAAAGTGAGATGAAAATATCTTACCTTGAGATCAACTTGCTTCGAAAGTTCTCTAACCTCCTATATAATAATTTTGAATTTATTATAATTATATACCATAATAATATAAATGATTATTATATAATATATATTCATTATATATATATTTATTTATTTATTTATATTCAACCATAAAGATAGAGATATAAAAATGAATTACAACATTCATGGAGACGGTAGGCTGTACGTATGCATGAACGTTGTTTTCATTTTTCGATGGACAGAACTATAGAAAATTAAATAATATTTTCACCTTTAAATAATCATAATTATATTATATAAATCATATATATTCATAAAATACATCCTTATTACCATCCATTTAAATCAGAGATGAAAAATGAATCACATCGCTTCATGGAGGTGGTAGTCCACATGTAAGCACGAGCGACATTATCATTTTCCAATGGTTTCAAAGGTAAGAATGTAGATATGATATTATCATTACATAATAATAATAATTATTTTATAAATATCATATATAAATATAATATCCATCATAATACTCATACATAAAATATGGTGATGGAAAATGAATTGTATCGCTACGTGGAGATGGTAAGTCGTATGTACACATGAATGATACTTTCACTTACCATTTGATGGGAAATAGGGTGTATAATGGTGGTTTCGTAATAATAATAACATTTAAATATATTTTGGATAATTAAGTTATTATTTTATGATAAATACAATAGATTTAGAGTAGGTAAAATAAGAATTAAAAAGAAAGTGATTGGTTAGGGCGATTGCCTTTTCTTTGAAACAACTTTTTTAGATCTTCTATTAAGGATCCCAGGGTTGTTATTTTGGGAATAAAAACACATCTAGAATGTATCTAAGGAAGTTTATAAGGTTTTATAGTATCACATGGTTTATCTAGAATACTCAATGTGGTGTGAATAATAGAAAGGAGATATTCCCTTTTATAATTGAGGGGAGGGGCACTCTTGGAATTTCTTAAAAGATTAAAATATAATAAATCCATTATCAAAAATAATAATTTAAATTGGACATATATTTGAATATAAGGTAATATATATTTGAATTATCATCAAAAAATAAATTTTTTATTGGTTTAAGTGGTATTTTAAACCTTATATTTTGGTTTAACCCCTTATTTAACCTATTTTAACCTTACCCAAGTAATGACTTTTTCACTCTTGAAGGGTTATAATTTTACTTATAAGGTGAAAATTGACTCATAAATGGATAAGGTATGAAATTTTAAACCATATATAATACAAATTATCCTATTTAAATATTTTTATTATTTTTAAATAATTTTAAAAAATATTATTTTGATAAAATATCATTATTGACAATTTTGACACTATTCATTTAATTTTACTTAAAGGACATAAAATGTTTTATTTAAAATATAATAATTTTAAATATCACTAATATGTTACATTTATCTAAAACAATCATGAAACACTATAAAAACCTCAAATTATATTACTTTTAATATTTTTAATATCATTTATTTTATTTTTCTATTAATTGAAGAAATGTTATGTCAGCATTGAATAAGAATTACAGATAATTATAAAATTTATAAAAAATATAAATAAATTTACATAATGAAAATAATTTCATTAGTCTTAAAAAAAAATTATATTCATTCATAACTTTATTTTTTCTCTATGTGGACATATAGGATATATTTAAAACTAATAGAGAGACATTTTGTAATTTTCTTTGTTTTAAATATTATATAGATCATTATAATGGAAAAGTAACCATTAAACAAATAAATTTTAATATTAATATGATAAGTGTCAAATTACCTTCATCCAATAAGAATTAATATGAAAAATTATGGCTTTATCACTTAGTTTTAACCAAGATTAACCTGATTTACCATTTACTAAGGTGATAAAATTTATCACAGTTGTTATTCATAATACTAAAAGATAAAAGGGAACTATTTATAAAATTTGAACCTAATATTTCAAAATATGGAATCCATTTTATCAAATTCAATACCTATAAGTGTAATAAATTAAATTCAAAATAAGTTCGCAAAACACGATGAAAACTATTTTTTTTAAAAATATAATTTTGAGCATAAAATTAAATTTATTCTTATCACATGCATACAAAAATTATATGAATTTAAAAAAAATTATTAAATATATAATATATAAATTTCATTAAAATTATTCACCAATAGTGATAAATTAAATTTATTAAGATAAAAATACAATGCGCGCATAAAAAGTTTTTCATAAAAAAGTTTTTTATGTAAAAAAATGTTTTATACCAAATTCAAAAATAAAATTGATTCTATTAAACTTAATTTTATTTTTAAAAATATAATAAATCTAATTTTATTTTGAAACTATTTTAAAATAAAAATAAAACTTTTTACAATCTTGAAACAAAATACAATTTTCGATAAAAATCAGTATTTTTTACTATTCACTGAAAAATCAATCTTTTTAGAAAAATACAAAAAATTAACTCTAAGATAGTTTTGATATTATGATTTTTAAAAAAATATCCTTTTTATAAAATAAAAAATCTAGAATTTATATAAATTAATTATAATATTCTCTCATATAAAGCAATAAACCCCATTTTTGAAGAATAAAATGACTTTACTAAAAACTGAGTGATTATTTACTAATAATTAATCAATAAATATTTATTTATTAGGAACTTTATGAATATTTTTTAATGTGGTTTTTCCTATTCATACTCTCCAAATCAATGGCTAGTTTATAATAATATTTTGTGGTTTGTTTAAGCTCGGTGTTGCATGTAACACAAGCTATTAAAGAAATTAAATTTAATTGAAAAAAATATTTCATAAAATATTGAGGTGTTACATTTATGATTATTATAAACCATTAACCTCTTTCATAAAATTTAATGATCCCAACACCTCAAGGCATTCACCACTATAGTCAACTCTAAATTTTGGGCCGAGTAGTAATGCCCGTACAACCTCAGCTACCTAGACCCATAAGAGGCTACCTACCCACCCTACATCAAAATTGAACCTAATACAATACCCAAGGAATCACAATATAGATTTTAATCCTTACCTAGATTGAGAAAATTCATAATTTTATTAGAATTCAATCTCTTCTTCATCTTCATAAAGGTTGTCTCACAAGTATCAGACAACTCAAACTTCACTCCCTTCTTGGTTAGGCCCATCAATGATGATGCTAAGCGGGATAAGTCCTAGATAAATCTATGATAATATCCAGTAAACCCCAAGAAACTTCGAGCCTCAAATATGTTCTTAGGTCTCCCCCAATAAACAACAACCTCCACCTTCTTGGTATCCACTAACACCCCTGACTTGGATATCACATGGTCAAAGAGGTGAACTCGATCCAAAAAAAATGACACTTCAAGAGATTAGAATATAACTGATTCCCTCTAAATTTTCTCTTAACTATTTACAAATAATAAGCTTGTTCCTATATTGACTTGGAGTGTACCAAGATTTCATTGAAAAACATGATAATAAAAGAGTCTGAATAAGGGTGTAAGACCTTATTTATCAAGTTTATAGACACTATAGGTTCATTTGTTAACCCAAAAAATATCATGAGGTACTCATAAATTCCTTACCCACTCTTTAATGTCATACTGGTAACATTAGAAGGCCTCACCCACAACTAGTGGTACCCTGAGCCCAAGTCAATCTTCGAGAATACTTGGTCACCCTTAAGCTGATCAAATAGATCATTAATACGAGGAATTAGAAATCTTTTTTTAACTATTTTATGATTGATCTTGTAATAGTCTACACATAACCATAAGGAACCATCCACCTTCTTGGGGAATAGGACTAGAGCATCCCAGGGAGATGTGTTATGTAAGATAAACCCCATTACATCCAAGTCCTCTCGATGGAACTTCAATTCTCAAAGCTCTTTCAATTTCATCCTATGAGGATGAGTAGATATGGGCTTAATTTATAGTATAATATCAATGGTAAATTCGATTTCATGATTCGTAAGTGATCCTGAAAAATCATCAGGAAACACATCCTAAAATCGATTGACGGTTGGAGGATAGACTACCTGATGCATCTCTCCCTCATAAAGGATGAGACTAGAAACATGGGTTCTGATTCCTCTTATTCACTGATTATCAGGACTTGCATGACCTTGTTTCATATCTCACTCACAAATATATTTGAAGTTTTCACCCTTAGGAGAATTAAACAACACTTGACAATGATAGTAATCGGTCTACACCCAATAACAAACAAGACAAACCATCCCAAAAATCACATTGAACCCACTAATTTCCAACTTGATGAAATCTAAGAGAAATCAGGAGTTTCCAATAACTAAGGCATCATTAGTACACTTGTTTATTCCCTATAATTTTGTACTTAAGGGTATTTCAATTGATATCACTCCATAAAGTTACTATGTAGCTAAACCAAAACCTTTAATGAACTGATTATAAATGAAGTAATGTGAGGATATTATATCAAATAAATCAAAATCAAGAGTTGAAGCCACTAAGATCTTACCTTGAATAGTATATGGCCTTGAATTCTGATTGGTTGGGGTAGTCTCAACAACATGCATCTATCCTGAACTGTGTCCCTACACTCCAATTTAACTTCCCAAAGTCACATTCCCCATAACCTCTATGACCCCTAACCCTGGGATCACTATCCACCACCATGACCTGAATGGCTATTGAAATCACAACTACCTGTCGGCTAAGGTGTAGTGGTTCTTTCCCTAAAACCCTAAGCTAGTACTAAACCTCTACCATTGGGCATCTATTGCGCGCTCTAGAAAAAATGGAACAAGTTCCCCATTATCCCACACTAATTTCACTCATGAGATGGTTGAGTACACTACAGCCTCATATTCCCCCAACCCCCATAGTGATAGCACCGCACCTTTACACTTCTTTTAGAAGGGAAAGAAGAGTCCCCACTCTACATGGACTGTCCACCACTTCCCTAGCATGAGTTATCTAACTATTATTTCTTACTACCATATGAACCACCACTACTACCATCCGCAAAGGAGAACTGCCCAGTACCATGACCCCCATTGATATTCTTCTTGGTGATTAAGTCTTGGTTTACAATATCAAAAAAAGTGGTCGGGTGGAATATATTCACTTATACCTTGATCTCATAATGAAGTCCATATTCAAAATGTATGGCCTTGATGGTCTCATCTCTAACCAGGGTGGGAGAAAAACATTGAAGATCTGTGAATCGATAGGCATAGTTCATAATCAACATACCCCCAACATCAGTCACATAAAATCCCTCACCCTATACATTCATAAGGTCTTAGAGAATAAATGAATGAAAAAGTGGGTCTGGAAGTCCCTCTGGGTAAAATCAATATGTTTTTCTCCTTGGACAAGAACATCCCACCAGCATCACACCACTCCTCACAACATTTACACACCCATATTTTACCATATTATCCTGAGAGGTCTCTATGTGATCAATGATTTTCTAAATTTATTCCATACACAACTCAACCACTTGTGGACCACCCTTTCTTGTGAACAACAATGGGTGTTATCATTAAAACTCATGAGTAAGATTAGACATAGATGGCTCGGTCTGAGTAAATCCTCTATCCATGGATCAAACCATATGTAATAGACTCTCATAAATTTATACATCTATATCTATACCCTATAATAGAGGATGTCATAATCCACCCATCGACAAGGCAAGCTCACCCTCACCCTCCTGGTGTGGGACCACAGTTCTCCAAGGCAACATATCACTACAATGACAACAAAAACATATCATAAAATTATAATAGGGAAACTATAATAACTTGAATGATGCAAGATGACATGATATATCACAACCCCACATGTTGAACCCCCCAAGATTTCATAATACTGGGCACTCACTCAAGACTACCTACTACTCAGGATCATCTATCATCTCCATACATAGGATTTCCCAATTTATTCTTCCCATTATTTATCAAGGTTTTCCATTTCAAAAGATTTATATTCTAGTATTTTAATATTTATCAAGACTTTGGATTCCCAAGGTTTTATTAGATAAGGTTTTTGTAACTCCCTAATCCTAGTTACCTAGAGTCAGTGCATTATTAAATAACATCGGCATGATCACAAGGGATCAAATCCCGAAAGACTGATCAGTTTAGTAGCCTTGGAAGTACTAGATATATACATAAATTTTACATTACACTATGAAATGAAAAACAAAAAAATTGTGTCTCATTTGAACACACTCATATCCATTAGCTTATCCATGCAATTAAGTCATAATATACTTCTTTGCATCCTGGGAAAAATAAAACATAGAAAGGGGTGATCTTGGATGCTCAGTAAGGATAACAATATAGCGGAAACTTTCATAAATAAGCATAAACATTTAAGTCAATGTATAAGACTAAAACACGAGTCTTTTAAACTTAAACTTCAACATAATATGGTAAAGATAAATCAAATAATGCCATTTAATTATTCACGTGGATATTCCACTAGTCTAATAATCACATGTAATATCAATAGATAATTTCATAATGATGGAATGCATAATGTCGGACATCATAACCACATAGTCAAGGCCTCATGCCAATACTAAAAATAAAGATTTTGTCAAAACTACTAAAGCTTGGCCTTTTATCAGCACTAAAAACCGACATTAACAACACTAGAAAAGCGATGTTAATGCCGGCGTAGATAAAGGGGGGGTCCCCTTTATCAGCGCTCTGAAAAGCGTTGATAAAGGCAACCTTTATCCGCGCTAAAAAAAGCACTGATAAAGGTGGAGTTTATCAGTGCTTTTCAGTTCACTGATAAAGGGGTTCCTTTATCAGCGCTATCTTGAGTGTTGATAATAGGGCCCTTTATCAGCGCTATTTTTGGCACTGTTAAAGGTGTCCTTTATCATTTCTCAAAAAGGCGTTGATAAAGTCACCTTTCCCTGCACCTGCACAACTATCACTTGCACACCTACACAAACCAGCACCTGCACACCTTCACAAAATAGCACCTGCACACCTGCACAAAATAGCACCCGCACACAATATTTTTAAAAACAATGCTATATACATTTACTTAACCTCATGAATAAAAAAACACACTACTATATACATTTCAAACAATGTTTTACATGGTTACAATTACAATTATCCAACAAAAGTTATAAACATTAATGTTTCATCCTTTGATATTCGTGATCCTCTCTCAAAAATTGTCGTCCACGATATTTGTTGTCGAACAAAGCATCTGAACTCAAGGAAAAAAATTCACATATATAAGAAAACAAATATTATGTTTGTGATACAATAATGAAATAAATTAAAACATTAATATGAAATAATACATTAATATGGAAATGTGAAACTAAAATATGGAAATGATAAACTCAAATTTTTTCATTCTGATAACAATGAAAGGGAATAATGTAAAATAAATATGTTTTTGGATGATTTATCTCATTTAATAAATACTGATTATTTATCTAATGAAAAGATTTACCGATCACACCATTCATCGGATTGAGGTACGGTTGATTTTTACACATCACAAATGACACATGGATTATTGTCCTAAAGTATCAAAACAATACGAACGCGTTTTCTAGGTTTTCTATATGTCACTTGTGTTGTTTTCTAAAGTTTATGTCAATTTGAAAATGATATCAGACAATTTTAGCCATACTGGTCAAACCGTGCGTTGGATTGAGGTGCGGTGGATTCTTACACGTCACAAATGACTCATGGATTGTTTTCCTAAAGTATCAAAACAATCCGAATGCATTTTCTTGGTTTTCCGTATGTCACTTGTGTTGTTTTCTAAAGTTAATGTCAATTTCAAACTGATATCAGACACTTTTAGCCATAACGATCACATCGTGCGTCTGATTGAGGTGTGGTTGATTCTTAAACATCAAAAATGACTCATGGATCGTTGTACTAAAGTATCAAAACAATCCGAATGAATTTTCTCAGTTTTTCATATGTCACTTGTGTTGTTTTCTAAAGTTAATGTCAATTTCAAACTGATATCAGACACTTTTAGCAATACCGGTCACACCGTGCGTCAGATTGAGGTTCGGTTGATTCTTACATGTCACAAATGACTCATGGATCTTTGTCCTAAAGTATCAAAACAATCCGAACGTGTTTGCTCGGTATTCCGTATGTCAGTGGTGTTGTTTTCTAAAGTTAATATCAATTTCAAACTGATTTCAGACACTTTTAGACATACCGGTCACACCATGCGTTAGATTGAGGTGCGGTCAATTCATACACGTCAAAAATGACTCATGGACTGTTTTCCTATAGTATCAAAACAATCTGAACACGTTTTCTCAGTATTACGTATTTCAGTAGTGTTGTTTTCTAAAGTTTATGTCAATTTGAAGCTGATATCAGACACTTTTAGCCATACCAGTCACATCGTGCCTTGGATTGAGGTGTGTTGGATTTTTACACGTCACAAATGACTCATAGATCATTTTCCTAAAGTATCAAAACAATCCGAACATGTTTTCTTGGTTTTTCGTATGTCACTTGTGTTGTTTTCTAAAGGTAATGCCAATTTGAAACTGATATCAAACACTTTTAGCCAAACTGGTCACACCGTGCATCGGATTAAGGTGCAATTGATTCGTACACATCACAAATGACTCATGGATCATTTTACTAAAGTATAAAAACAATCCGAACACGTTTTCTCAGTATTCCGTATGTCAGTAGTGTTGTTTTCTAAATTTAATGTCAATTTCAAACAGATTTTAGACACTTTTAGCCATACTGGTCACACTGTATGTTGGATTGAGGTGCGGTCAATTCATACACATCACAAATGACTCATGGATCGTTTTCCTAAAGTATCAAAACAATCCGAACACGTTTTCGCGGTATTCCATATGTCATTAATGTTGTTTTCTAAAGTTTATGTCAATTTGAAACTGATATCAGACACTTTTAGCCATATTGGTCACACCGTCACAAATGACTCATGGATCATTTTCCTAAATTATCAAAACAATACGAATGTGTTTTCTCAGTTTGTTGTATGTCACTTGTGTTGTTTTCTAAAGTTAATGCCAATTTCAAACTGATATCATACACTTTTAGCCATACCGATCACACCGTGCGTCAGATTAAGGTGTGGTTGATTCATACACGTCACAAATGACTCATGGATCGTTTTCCTAAAGTCTCAAAACAATACAAACATGTTTTCTCAGTTTTCTGTATGTCACTTGTGTTGTTTTCTAAAGTTAATGTCAATTTGAAACTGATATCAGACACTTTTAGCCATACCGATCACACCTTGTGTCGGATTGAGGTGTGGTTGATAAGTACGTGTCACAAATGACTCATGGATCATTTTCCTAAAGTATCAAAACAATCCAAACGTGTTTTATTGGTTTTTCGTATGTTAGTAGTGTTGTTTTCTAAAGTTAATGTCAATTTCAAACTGATATCAGACACTTTTAGCCATAACAGTCACACCGTGCATCGGATTGAGGTGCGGTTGATTTGTACACCTCAAAAATTACTCATGGATCATTTTACTAAAGTATCAAAACAATCCAAACACGTTTTCTTGGTTTTCCGTATGTCACTTGTGTTGTTTTCTAAAGTTAATGTCAATTTGAAACTAATATCAGACACTTTTAGCCATACCGGTCACACTGTGCGTCAGATTAAGGTGCGGTGGATTCTTACACGTCAAAAATGACTCATCGATCATTTTCCTAAAGTATAAAAACAATCTGAACGCATTTTCTCAGTATTTCGTATGTCACTTTTGTTGTTTTCTAAATTTAATGTTAATTTCAAACTGATATCAGACACTTTTAGCCATACCGGTCACACTGTGTGTCGGATTGAGGTGTGGTCAATTATTAAACCTCAAAAATTACTCATGGATTGTTTTCCTAAAGTATAAAAACAATTCGAACACGTTTTCTCAGTTTTCCGTATGTCACTTGTGTTGTTTTCTAAAGTTAATGTCAATTTGAAATTGATATCAGACACTTTTAGCCATACCGGTCACACCGTGTGTCGTATTGAGGTGCGGTTGATTTTTACATGTCAAAAATGACTTATAAATCATTTTTATAAAGTATCAAAACAATCCGAACGCGTTTTCTCAGTTTTTCGTATGTCACTTGTGTTATTATCTAAAGTTAATGTCAATTTCAAACTGATATCAGACACTTTTAGCCATACCGGTCATACAGTGCATCGGATTGAGGTGCAGTTGATTTTTACACCTCACAAATGACTCATGGATTGTTGTCCTAATGTATCAAAACAATCCAAACGCGTTTTATTGGTTTTCCGTATGTCAGTAATGTTGTTTTCTAAAGTTAATGTCAATTTCAAAATGATATCAGACACTTTTAGCCATACCGGTCACACCATGCGTCGGATTGAGGTTAGGTCGATTCGTACACATCACAAATAACTCATGGATCATTTTCCTAAAGTATCAAAATAATACGAATGCGTTTTCTCAGTTTTATGTATGTTATTAGTGTTGTTTTCTAAAAGTTTATGTCAATTTGAAAATGATATCAGACACTTTTAGCAATAATGGTCACACCATGCGTCGGATTGAGATTTGGTTGATTCATACACATCACAAATGACTCATGGATATTTTTTCTAAAGTATCAAAACAATCTGAACGTGTTTTATCAGTTTTTTGTATGTCAGTAGTGTTGTTTTCTAAAGTTAATGCCAATTTCAAACTGATATCAGACACTTTTAGAAATACCGGTCACACCGTGTGTTGGATTGAGGTTCGATTGATTTTTACACGTCATAAATGACTCATGGATCATTTTCCTAAAGTATCAAAACAATCTGAACGCGTTTGCTCGGTTTTTCGTATGTCACTTGTGTTGTTTTCTAAAGTTTATGTCAATTTGAAACTGATATCAGATACTTTTAGCCATATCGGTCACACCATGCATCAGATTGAGGTTAGGTTGATTCATAAACATCAAAAATTACTCATGGGTCATTTTCCTGAAGTATAAAAACAATCATAATGCATTTTCTTGGTATTCTGTATGTCAGTAGTGTTGTTTTCTGAAGTTAATGTCAATTTCAAACTGATATCAGAGACTTTTAGCCATACCGGTCACACCGTGCGTCGGATTGAGGTGTGGTTGATTCTTACACATCACAAATAACTCAAGGATATTTTTCATAAATTATCAAAACAATCCGAACACGTTTGCTTAGTTTTTTGTATTTCAGTAGTGTCGTTTTCTAAAGTTAATGTCAATTTCAAACTGATTTAAGAAACTTTTAGCCATAACGGTCACACCATGTGTCGGATTGAGGTGTGGTCAATTCTTAAACGTCAAAAATGACTCATGGATTGTTGTCCTAAATTATCAAAACAATACAAACACGTTTGATTGGTTTTCCGTATGTCAGTAGTGTTGTTTTCTAAAGTTAATATCAATTTCAAACTGATATCAGATACTTTTAGTCATACCAGTCACATTGTGTGTCGGATTGAGGTGTGGTTGATTCGTACATGTCACAAATGAATCATGGATCATTTTCCTAAAGTATCAAAACAATCCAAATGTGTTCTCTCGGTTTGTTGTATGTCACTTGTGTTGTTTTCTAAAGTTAGTGTCAATTTGAAACTGATATCAAACACTTTTAGCCATACCAGTCACACCGTGCGTCAGATTGAGGTGCGGTCAATCTATACACCTCACAAATGACTCATAGATCGTTTTCTTAAAGTATAAAAACAATCTGAATGTGTTTTCTTGGTTTTTCGTATGTCAGTAGTTCATAAGAGTCTCTCATTAAGTTATTCTTTACTAGAAACTCAAATCATTTCTAAAACCATTTTTCATAATCTAAGGATATGAAACATAATAAATGGTGATCATATATGCTCAATAAGTGTAAACAAGAGATATATCAATGATCATATAAAGATAACATAAGTAGTAAGAATTCACCTTCATTGTCCTATTTGTTTACATTCTTCCATCAGGTACGCTGCCCATTCGTTTCTAAACACATCTATATCATCTTGTGAATAGGAGTTTTTACAATAGTCGTAGTAGTACTGAAAATATATAAATACACAAAGGATTAATAAATATTTTAAATTAACTAGTAATTATTTTCAAAAATACCACTTCAGGGATGCTAGTTTGTTCATGAAATATGATCTCTTTCGTAAATTTACAAACATAATAACCGTAGTCCTTTCTGTTTGTTTGTTTCAGACACTGCAGAAACATAGAGAAAAATAAGTAATCTGTTTTGATATGTATTTGGATAGTGCAATATAATTATATATACCATGATACTTGTCCATTTGTATATCTCATGCGCCTTGTCGTCCTTAGACCCTGGATTCATTCCAGCCTTTAGACGATATTCATACACCACCCTATCATAACAGAATCCTCATTAAAAGATAATATAAATTATATAACTATATATTTAGTTCTAAAATGTTGGATCTAGTGCATTACAAATTGACAATCGTCATCATGTGTGGTCAGTTTGTTGGATATCCATGCAGTGAATCCAGAAAATAAATCTTTGGAGTATCCAAATTGACTGCAATGAGCGTCCAATGCTTCCTAAAAACACAAAAAGGAATAAGTAATGATAGAAATGAAAATATAATTGATATTATTAAAATTTAGAGTTTTACCCCTGCAACGCTGGTATTAAAAATATCCTGTCAGTCATAATTTTGCATTGAAACATTCTGAGCAGGTTTGACATTAATTCATCCTGAAAATCAGAATCTATTTCTTTTTGTTGTGTAGACATGGTGTGAGGACTAACGAGTCAAAAAAATTATTCACGGGAAAATCCCTTCAATTTTTTTTCATATATACGCCTGCGAAAAATATGAAATGTATTTAGCCATAATTATCTTAGTATATCAGCTTCTGTAAAATCAAATCATGAAAACATACCTCATGTATACATTTATAACTGAGGCCCCTAGCCAGTCGTATGTGATGATTTCTGATACAGCATCAGCACTAACAAAATCTAATGTTTCCTCTCCGTACATATCTTTTTCACAAACAATTGTGTGATTATTTCCACCTTTCATTTTCGTATCCACATGAGCTTGCAATGATATTAAATGTGGATATAGAATGGGCGGGGTGAAGGTGCCCTCGGTAGATCGTTTTGATCAGTTGGTTGATCCTTTTGAGCCATTATTTCGTTTTAGCTCCTTCCTTTTGTCCTTCTATAATAAAATTCATCGGTTCAGCCCTTTTCTAATTAAATTTTAAAGGTTCTTCTTAAAAAATTAATTGGAAATGAATACCTCCTGGTCGACATGTTTTTTTACAAGATTCGACGGCCATGCAACGAATGTTCCAACAACTTTTTCCACCGTATGAATGTCATCATCGTTATTTGGCACAGGTAGCTCGGTGCTTGGCTCATGAGCTACGTTAATCGACACTTTGACATGACCGGTTGGAAGTGGTCTGGAGTGTAGCGTGTCATTTTGCATATTGAACATCGTAGCCCTCACTACAAGGCGATGGGTGGGAGTTGACATATATAAATCACAGTCATTTTCACCCTGTATAATATCATTACAAGAAAGATATCAGTGTCTATGTGATTCACATTTCACAGAAACAAATATTAGAACATTGATTACCTCAGTTAAGTCAGTTCTTCAGTTGTTTTGGTCGATAATAGAACAATTGACCAGTTTTGGTTTGCGGGATCTGGAACATAAAATACTTGTACTACCTGTGATGCCATTATAAACAGTTCATATTTCTCCCCTTCCTTACTAAAATCAACTTTCACGAATCTCAATTCATCTATTTTAATAGCACTCCTATTATCAATCCACTTGTATTGAAAAATAGGAACTTGGAATTCCGTATAATCCAACTCCCATATTTTTTTGATGATGCCAAAGTATGACATATTCACATAAATTGGATTTCTGTCCTTAGCACTGGAAACATGCATCGCTTCAGCCACAAGTGTAACCCCACTATTCTACATGGTACTGTCTTCATCATGTTCATTAGTATAAAATGTATAACCATTAACTATATAAGCATTGTAAGATAATACATACACACTTGGTCCTCCAGCTAGCCATCGAAGTTGGTCTAAAATTGATTCTAGATTTTCATCTGACTTCTTAAAAATATGGTCCCAAAACCATCCTATAAACTATCGATTATGTGTATTTGATATCCATTTTTCATCCCTAGATGGATTCAAATGCCTAATAATTTCTTTGTGGGTTTCAACATATGGGTCAACGTCGAAATTTTTATGCAAAACATAAAGGTGGGATTGCTCCTGATCTATAATATTGATTGTGACAACCTATCTTCCATAAATTCCTTCACCCTCAATCCACCCAGTGTGATGAGATTTTGGTAGGCCAATGCTTTCCACACCAAATAGGTATTCGGTACAGAATTCAATGGATTCCTCACCAATATATCACTCTGTAATACAACCCTCTGGCCGACTTCAATTTTTGACATACCATTTCAAAATCTTTGTATACCATTCAATGGGGTACATCCATCTGTAATGTACGGGACCACATAGTTGAATCTCTCTCACCAAATGGACCATCAAATAAACCATTATACCAAAAAATGAATGTGGTAAGAACATTTCTAATTCACATAATATGACGACAATTTCTCTTTCCATAGTTGGAAATTTCATCATGTCTATAACTTTACTGCATATAGCTTTGAAGAAGAAACACAATTTCGTTAATGTATGGTGGAAATTCTTGGAAAAAATGCAACGTAAAGCAATATGAATGAGATATTTCATCAAAACATGGAAGTCATGTGATTTCAGACCTTTTAACTTCAAATTGCTCATTAACACGAGGTTCCTGATATTTGACGAATACCCCTATGAAACCTTTACGTCATTCAAGAAGTTGCAAAACTGATATCTCTCCTACCTGGAAAGAGTGTAAGCAGGAGGAGAAATAAATATTCATTTTTCACCCTTCACTGGGGCCAACTCTTCTCGCATTCTCATCTCAACCA
This sequence comes from Viscum album, assembly GCA_963277665.1. Lineage (NCBI taxonomy): Eukaryota > Viridiplantae > Streptophyta > Magnoliopsida > Santalales > Viscaceae > Viscum > Viscum album. The sequence continues at coordinate 1,363,652,220 of OY728141.1, read as the reverse complement.
TGTCCAACCTAGCCTTAATTCCATCTTTTGTTTTTTCAGGTGTATTTAGCAACGTGCTGATGACACTATCAAATAAATTTTTTTCTACATGCATAACATCAAGAAAATATATGACATACAGACAATTCCAGTATGGTAATTCAAAAAAAACTGATCACTTTTTCCAACCGATTTTTGTAAGGTTTTTCGAAGCCGGTTTACCAAAAGTAGGGTCCACATTTTTAACTTTCTCAAACAATTGATCGCATGTTAGTGGAGACGGTGTTGTACGTTCTTCTGAACTTCCATCTAATGATATCGTCCAAGATTGGTACTTATGTCATCGGGGTAGAAATCTACAATTTCTTAGAAACACGGTTTTTGATGAATGTTTCAACCTAATTGATTGTGTACCTTGTTCAAAAACGGGACACCCTTGAGTTCCTTTAATGCTATATCCTGAAAATTTTCTATAAGCAGGGAAGTAATTTATCATCCCGTACAACATGGCTCTCAAAGTGAAATCTTCCTTTTTGTAAGAATTATACAATGTAACACCTGAATCCCACAATAATTTCAAATCTTAAATCAATAGAGCTAAATAAACATCAATATCATTACCCAGTTGTTTTGGTCCTGATATAAGTATAGATAACATGATGTATTTTCATTTCATACATAACTACGGTGGTAAGTTATAATTTACCAACATAACTGGCCATGTACTGTGATTGTTTCTTTGAAAACCAAAAGGATTCACTCCATCTGTAGATAATGCAAGACGAAGGTTTCTTGACTCATTTCCAAATTCAGGATACTCATGATCAATTCTCTTCCACTAAGGAGAGTCTGACAGGTGACGTAGTATCCCATATTTAATTCTTGTATCTGTATGCCATGACAATTGTCCTGCAGTCTCCTCACTTCCATATAGGCGCCTAAACCTTGCAATGATTGGAAAGTACCATACAGCTTTAGTAAGACTAGATTCATCTTTCTTGTATTGATAAGAACCACACTTTGGTCATTATTTAAGTGATTTTTAGTCCTTCAGAAACAATATATAGTCATTCGGGCAGGCGTGTATTCTTTCAGAGATCATACCCATTGAGCGTAGCATTCGTTTTGCGTCGTATGTTCGGCTCGGGAGCTCATTATCTTCTGGGATAATTTCATTCAGGAGAGCAAGTAGTTCTGTAAAACTGGAGTCACTCCATTCGTTGTCTGCTTTCAAATTATACAACTTCAATATGGCTGACAGTGCTGTATATTTGGTGCAACCAGCATGCAATGGCGTCTTTTCACAACCTTTTAACTTCTCAAAAAAATTTGGGCAATCACGAAGTTCATCTTAGATGGTCCTTGTCATTTCCTCAATACGATCTTCATCATCATTAACATCTATAATCACATCCTCCATACGATCATCTTCATTTTTCATACTTGTAATCATATCAGATGATCCATAAAACGCAGTGTTATCCTAGCCACTACCTACATTCGTTGTTTCCCCTTGTTTATTCCAACATGTATAACTCTGATCTATTCCATGACAGATCAAGTGTTCTTCCAACTCCTTTGGACTAATTTCTTTTGAATAACAACAATGTAACACGGACAAAGGATTTGAGAAGGGTGATATGCATGATCTTTTACAAACTTGATAAACTCTTTCACGCCTTCTTCATACTCTTTTGTCAACCGATTATCATTCATCCATTATTTATTTATATTCATCCTATTTGAAATACAAATTATGGGTATATAGGTTAGGGGAGAAGGAATATGAGTATAATTTAGATAAAAAACTAGATACTTCAAAAATTGTGGGGGCGTGCTCATTAATAGAAAATCTTGGGTGGTTCTTAGGATTCATCCATTTTCTTCCTCTATTTGATCCCCCCTGATGAGGGGTGGTTCTTGGGAGTTTTTATAGTTCGTTAGTGAGTTATTCCCTCATACTTCCTCTATTAATATTATCCTTTATTTCCCTATGATTTGGGATGATTTTAACTAGGATTTTTGTGATGATTTTACTATATCATCTTCAAATCAATTCAGATGATGTAGATTTTGTTTGTATTGACTAGAGGTTATCCTCGTATGATGAACGCACAATGTTTTGTGTGGTTTAGGTGGTGTTGTGTTTCCCAGTGAGTTTTTAAAAGATTATTCCTAATTATATTAAGGTGAATAATTAATTATAAGTTTCTATAATTAATTATTTGGGAATTGTGCCTTGAGATTGGGTCTCAATCATTGGTACAATATTAGATAAGGTATGTATAGTCTTGGTTGAGGTTGATTTGATCTTAGTGAGGGGGTTACTAAATTTTTTGAGGTAGGTGGACTCTATAATACAAAACCATGTTCCAATTTATGCATGATTGTGCATTCATGCATGAGTATATGTGTTCCAGTGAAAGGGATAGAAATCAAGAGCAACCTAGGTAAATAAATAGGGTGTTTTTGATCCACCAAGAGATAGAGTGAGGGTTTTATTGAATGTTTGTGATTTTGTGATCATCCAGAGATCATGTCTCCATGGAGGTGAGGTTTCTAGTTGTGTTTATGAGAGGATCGGGTTTGGTATGAGATTTTTATAGCCTAGTTAGGTTTTCTAAGGCTATTTGAGTAGGTATTAGGGTCTTAAGCCTAAAAAAGATGGATAATATAGTTTTATATATCACATATGATGGGGAACACCCTCTTAAGGATATATAAGAGTCATGGTGTGTGTGATGAGTAGGATATTCCATATAGGGATTAGTGAAGTGTGACATAGATTATTTCCTCCTTATAATTGGATTAAGAGATCTCCAAGGGGAGATATGATATGGTACCTAAGTGAGGGTCATGGTAATAGTCTGGATGACTTAGCATAGGGTATCCAAGGCTCTTAGTGTGATTTTCTTAGGATGGTGATTATTTAGTTTTAATGAGTTTTAATGTGGGAATTAGAAGATGATATAGACTAGAATATCGAGGCATAGATCAAGTATAGCATGTGGGTTGTGACATTACCATGTAGAGATGAGTGTGTGTTGGTATCAATGAGTAGAGATGGGTTAGGTTTGTAGAACCCAGTAGATTCCCTTATAGGAAGAATTAGAATTTTGATAGGTTGGGAATAATTTTCATGTATAACCAAGATGGTTTTAAGGAGATTATTATGCAAGGCTAAATGGATGGTGACTTTTATCATTTATGGTCAGACCAACTAAGATATTGGGACTTCATGTGACTTTCACCTAGTTTAAGTATGATCATCCATGGGGCCCACCTATTGATGATGCGGTTTGGCTAATATGAGAGGTTGGATATCTAGATACCCTCCTTAGATTACTATTTATATGTTTTGTGGCATGAGACAAGATGGATGGCCTTTATCTAAGTGATAAGGTGTTGGTAGGACCCTACTTTGAGTGAGAAGGCATTGGTAAAAGAGGATTGGTGTGTGACTTTCATGGGATCCACCTATTGATGGTGTATTATGACTTGTGATAGAGGTTGGATATTGTGATTACCACCTTAGATCATTTTTTGTATGATAATATGATGTGAGATATAGAAATGGGGATCACTTAGTATTGTTTTGGAGTAGTTTTGTGAGAGGTTTTTTATAGATATTCCCTCCTCAAATTGTTTTTTATGTGATGTGATGGTGAGACCCACCGTAAGTGAGAGGGGAGAAGCTACTATGTTGTGGAATTAGAGGATATGTGAATCACACCCAATGTGAGAGGTTGGTGGCACTGTTATGTTATAAGAAAGGATGTGATATTTAAATTGGTATATGACCCAACCTAGAGAATAGTGTACAATATAGTGTACAATATAGAACATACTAAACATATGTCTCATCTCGTTGGCATGCCTCACCTGATGACATGAATTCACCAACACGGATGGTTCAAACCCTACCTGGCCTAACTATAGGGTAGTATCCAAAATCAGAAAAAGATCCATACTAAGGGCCACTAGACGGAGTGAAATCCGAATCTAGTGTAACAAAATTTCACAAAAAATACTCTCTCTATTCAGGTTTTTATCACAAGGCTATAGTGGGGAGAGCTAATCAAGATCAAACAGGTAACCAACCACATATACATGTGTCACACACACAAGCATCACACACAAGAATCACGCCAAATCATAATTAATCTCAATATTGAAAATAAATGAAAACATAATTAATTCATGCAAATTATATTTTACTCACCTTAAGGATGAGGACCCGGTGGCAGAGGAGGAGGAGGCATCGACAGCGGAGGCAACGGAGGCAGTGGAGGCAGCGGAGGCAGTGTGGAGGTAGCGTGGAGGCAGCGGAGGAAGCTCAGAGGCAGCGGAGGCAGCAGAGTAGGCAGAGGAGGAGGAGGAGGAGGAGCCGTGGTTGAGGAGGAGGAGGAGGAGGAGGAAGAGGAGTCGTGGCAGAGGAGGAGGAGGAGAAGTAGGCGCCGTAGGAGGAGGAGGAGGAGGAGGTGGTGGCCGTGGTGGAGGAGGAGGAGAAGGAGGCAGTGGCGGAGAGGAGGCAGTGGGGAAGAGGAGGCAGCAGTGCAGGGTAGGGCTTCTATGAAGGCTTGACAGGGTGCAGGGAGGAGGAGGAGGACCCGGTGGATTTTATAAATCCCGTGTGGACCTTTATCAGCGCTAGTAAAAAGCTTTGATAAAGTGGGCCTTTATCAGCGCTAAAATTAAAAGCATTGATAAAGACCCCCTTTATCAGTTCTTTTTTAGCACTGATAAAGGTTGGACTTTATCAACGCTTTTGTAGCGCTGATAAAGGGTGAATTTATCAGCACTTTTCATTTTAGCGCTGATAAAGACCCTCTTTATCGGCACTTTTGTAGCGCTGATAAAGACATACTTTATCAGCACTAATAAAAGCGTTGATAAATGTATAAATTTAATAATTTATTTATATTATTATATATTTATTTAAAATGATATTTATGATAAATATATATATATATATATATTTATTAATAATTATAACTCTAAATAAATATATCTTTATTTATACTTATAAAATTATTTGAAAGGTATATTTATATATATATCATTGAAAATATAATAAAATATTTATTTATTTTTTAAATATAATGTAATTTTAATTATAAGTGTACATTTTTTAGAATATATATATTATATGGGTAACATAATGAATTATAAATTAATAACACATCAACGTGATATGTAATTATAATCTATAAATGAACATTATTCATGCACATATATATACGCATGATATATTCATTGACCCCAATTCATTGGAAAACACATATATATTCAATAATTTTAATTATACATATATATTAAAAAGTATTATATATTTATAAATAAAACAAATAAATTAAATATAAACAAATATAATAAATATATATATTAAATATAATGAATTAATAAATATAATAAATATAATGAATTAATAAATCTAATAAATCTAATAAATCTAATAAATATATTTATTATTAATCTTTTAATTATTTAATTATATATATATATAGTTATAACATGTGTTTTTTATTTAATGTATACAATAAAAATTATCAGTGCTAAGAAAAGAGCTGATAAATGTAACTTTTATCAGCACTAAGAAAAGTGCCAATAAGGGATATTTAAAGCGCTGATAAAGTCCTACCCCTTTATGAGCGCTTTTCCATTAGCGTTGATAAAGGCAGGTGCCTACCTTGCCCAATTTTGTGGTAGTGCAAGGCCTTGTGCCAAGACACTAGTTTGTCTCATGAGACCTACTGACACATCGAGGAGCTATAGCGGGCTCCACCTGTCACTAACTAAGTCCAATTCATTCCTCATATGAAAAGTTTTAAACATAATCTAAACATTCATATTAAAAGTAGCATATGAAATGTCAATATTTTAACCACAAACCGTGAATGGTATAAAAATAGCACATCCACATTCAAACACAACTCATTAAATAAAATATGGAAGATTGTATTATAATAAATTAACCTCAATCAAGAATAATGAAGGATATTGACATAGATGAAAATAATCAATAAAACTATTTGAGAGAAATATCCCATTTTTCTTGAAAACATTTAAAAGTATCACTATTTATCAAAAAGCTGTTAAAAATGGATTTTTGAATCAAAGTGTCCCATACCACATTGAAACTTTTAAAAGGAATTTTAATTTTAAAAAATTCATGTCCATATAAATAAAACCTTAACACCATTTTTAAAACATGGACATTAATGATAAATATTTATAATAATAAATCTTTAAAACATTTAAAATGATATTTTAGTTAGAGTTCCTAACCAAATGAGAGATGCTTGAATAAAAATAATTTAGTTAATAAAAACTTTATAATATCCTAAGAATAAAGGGATTCTTGATATACTATGTCAAAGTACTGTATGTACACTATATAAAAGTGAATTAGCGCGTAACAACAAAGAAGTCTCAATGGAATGTAAATTGAGATGAAATTCATTATAAAGATTGTATCCTTAGGTTAAGGATAAATAAATGAAATAATTATGTGTGATAAATATAAATACACTCAATATTATTGGATATTCAGTGTAAATAAATCAGAATACATTCAAACGTATTCTTGTAAAAACAACACCAATGACTTGGATGTTTAACTCAAGGAATGGAAATTGAGTTAAGATTACTCTTATCAAGTTCATATCGATGACTTGAGAATTTATCAATAGAGTGATTATGTGTATCAAAAGTATATACACACAAAGGGGAGTGGAAATTACTATATAAATAAATAAATAGTGATTTCACACATAATCTTGGAGTAAAATAATCAATGAAGTTTGCGTAAAACCTAATGAGTGGGAATCAAAATTAGAAATTCCCTTACTGATTTGGTAACTTATGAAACATACACCCCATGAAAGAAGGATCATAAAATGAAGATGTAAATATCCATAAATTAAAGTATATTACATAAATAATACAATCATGGGTAGTACATACACCACACAAAAGGAAATAGTGGCAATATAACATGAATCTCACGGGAATAAGAAGTGAGATGAAAACCCCTTACCTTGTACTTTTACTTAGTTGAGGGTAATTTAACCTCCTGTATAATATTTAAATCATTTTTATTAAATTATAAAATAACCACATACATAAATATGATATCATATATGATCTTCTGATATTTTTTGTTAATAATATTTCAGTCGTACCATTGTTTCGGGTGTCAACTGATTCATTTTCCTTTATATTCTTTATCACGTAAGTCATGTTTGTTATGGATAGGATGTGTTTGATTCATATCCAGAATTATATTAAGTTCTTAAACCTTATTTTTAATTATAAAATTAAAATTATTCTTGAATAGTTGTGATGGGGAATAAATCTCATCGCGTTCATGGAGACGGTAATCTGTACGTACGTACGAGCAACAATATCATTATATTGACGGTGAAATCATATGTAATTGGATGGAATATTACATATACAGAATAATTAACATGTTATATTTATTATTTACATCAATTATACATCATTATTATAGCCATCCAAATAATTAAGCTCTGAATAACAAACTACACCATGACGTGGAGACGATAAGTCGTACGTACGCACATATGGTGACTTTGTCATTCATAGGATAGATATAATAATGAGTATTGTTGTACCATATTTATAATAACATCACAATATGTAGAAGGTAATGGATTTATTATTTTTTTATGGAAATAACAAATAAAGAGGAAGTGGAATAAGAAAAGAACTTTGAAAGAGGTGATGAAATTATAACCTCTTCTTCAGGTGCTTCCTTTTGATTTGATCAAAAGGGCTTCTTAGGTTGGATTTCTGATCAAAGTAAGGCCTCTAAGTTGAATTGAGGTTAGTTTTAAGGATATTTGAGTAGGGTTTGGCCGATCCAAATGGCTTTTAAGGTGTGAAATTAAGATAAGGGGAAGTACCCTTCTATAAGAGAGGTGAGGGTCACTTTAGGAAAAGCTCGAAATATTATTTTATTATAAAATAATTTTCAATTTATAATGGATCAAAATGGATTTATTTATAAGATAATGTGGGTATGGGTCTAAATATTCTCAACCAATAGGTTTTAGACAAATTTAGGTCACCATATTAACCTTATATTTTATATTTAATTCTTAGTTAAATAGTTTAACTTTTACAATGTCTTCTTGTATTTTTATATTACATGGTTAATAAACTTAATATAAAATTCAAAGTAAACCTCAAGTGGTTCATTAATGACATTTATATCATTATATAAGTCCTTTGTCCAGAACTTATATTTTTAATAATATTATATCATTTAATAATATAGTATTTGTTTTATAAACTCATTTTTGTCAATTTTGACACTATTTAGTATTTGGTTTTTTTGAAAGTCAAAAAAACTGATTACCTCAAAAAATATACACAAAAACAATCCTAAAGTGTCATATTAATCTATAAAATTAGTGTAATGCATCAAAAGTCTCAATTTACATTTATTTGGATATTTATAATATCAATTATTTTAATCTTTCATTAATAAGGTAATTACTGCATCATCACTATGTCATAAATAAATTTTATTATTTAATGTCTAAAAATTATAAATAAAATACCATGATTTATTAAATCTTTTTATATTTCCAATTATTATTTATAGTTGAATTTATCTTATGTATATCCCTATATTAAAAATGGTTTAGTTATTAAAATTTGAATTTAACACTTTTAACTCTTCTTTAAATAAAATAATAATAAATGTCCTAATCTAATCCAAGTGGATAAAAGAGGATAATATTTTATTACTAATGTTTATTTAGATCGAAAAACACTTATCCAATATAATTAGGACATGTTTTAGGGTAATTATAATATCATTTTTACCTTTAATTTCCCTATTTATTTTTAACTGTGGTAAATAAAATTCAAAAGTTACTATTCACCAAAAATTATTTCCATCCTATTGAACCACATTTCACCTACTAATTTCAACCATGTCTCTTTTATTTTTTAAATTCAATTCACAGAAGCGGTAAAATTGCATTTTATGCAAATTTCTAAATGTCCCTAGAAGGTGGGTAAAAGACGGTAAAAAGTTCAATAAAATTTTATATATCTAATCTTATTATAAAATGACTCTAATGAATTAAATTGGATTAATATTGGTATTATGTATCTATTTTGACTTTAAAATAAATTTATATTTAAAAATAATTATTTAAATAAAAAGTTGGCTTTAAAAAATAACGTAGTGTTTTTCACTGTTCATCAAAAATTGAAAGTACTTAGAAAATACCAAAAATTCACCCAAAGATAATTTTGATATTACAAATTCCAAAATGATTTTTATTTTAACAAATTCAAAATATATAAGTTGTATTAATTAATTTAAAAAAATATTCCCATTGTTAAAACTAGAAAGCGGGTTTTTGAGAAGTAAAAACTATCAAAAGATTAATATGTGTTTATGTCCAATTTAAATGTAAAATTACTTCCAATGACCAAAATTGGATTAAATGATAAAAAAATAATTTAATTATACTTAAAAACCATTAAAATTTATAATTTAACACTATAAATTGTTTTTATTAAAAAATTTGTTTTTAATTAAAATTTAGTATTTTTCACTATTTATCAAAATATGAAAGTTATCAGAAAAGCACCGAAAATTTATCCAATATAAATTTTTATGTCTCGATTATAAATAAGAAGTATATTTTTTCAAATTTAATTTATAAAAGTTTCAAATATTGGATTTAAAAAGGGTTCTCCATTAAAAGGTGGTAAATTTTCATTTTTTTGAAAAATACTTCTTTTATCTGAAAAATTTCATTTGTTCTTATATTATGTTTAAGAAACACAGAATATGGATGTTAAAATTATATGGAGTATAAAATTCAAAATACAGTTAATACTATTCATAACCTCTTTTTGAACGGCTAGTTTGGTAAGTCGTGGTGCGCTCGAACTCAGTGTTGCGTGTAACACAAGCTATTGAATTACTTTAAAGAAAATAACTTGCTATGAAATCTTGGGGTGTTACAGTTTCATTCACAAGTTATGAAGGAAAACTACTTATAGGTTTCTTAGAACATTATTTAACCAAAACCACCATTAAATAATTCATCTCTATTCAGGTGTTTCATAAGACAACTCAAGGAGTTAGTCAAGTAAGATGCCACTATATAATTACATGGGAAAACACCATATAAATCAATGTTAACACTTTAAATGATCACATCTCCCCTTTTTTATCCACAAGTAGATGTGTATATATATATACATATATATATATATATATATCAATCAAACATAGATAATGTATGGATGATAGGTAAATACTATGTGCCTAGAATGATGCATGAATGCACACACACTCTCTTTCCATACCAGGACAAGAAATAAAATCCAAAAATAAATAATAACAAAAAAAATAAAGTGCATTACTCAAGGTGAAATAGAATAATTGTAACAGTAAAATTCAGAGAATAATATGCCCCATCCCTAGAATATTGGCTTATCCCCTTCATGTGGGTCAGATACTCCCAGGAATGAGCTCATTACTAAGCTTTAACGCATCTTATTCTCCTAACTACCTTTCCTAAATAGTAAAATAAAATGAAAGGAACTTTTGATACCACATTTTAATGTTTTTATCCTGAAATCCACTCAAATAGTTCCCCAAACTGATGACACAACATGACCTTAGGTGTGCCTCCCCGTATGCCAGAGGCTTCCGACCAGCGGTGAGGTTCTATGAGAATATTGTGGGGAGACTATATCCCTCTGGTCATAGTGAAAACACAATGGAAAATAAAAGAAATGTCATATATATATATATAAGTGTATATTTAATACATGCATGTGATTCAAGTATTTTTATGTATTAAATATACATGAAATAATAAATATATATATGTTATATATTTATTTCTCCTGAATGGTTTTATTATCAGTTACAAACCATTATGAATCTTTTAATATATTTATATTTTAATTCATTTAAAACATTCAATGAATTAACCCAATAGTATGAAAGGAATATGATGTGAAGATCCTCTATCTTTTCCTATATAAGAGGATGGTGTAATCTTTTGTTGGGTGTGGAAAATTATCTCTTATTCCCATACTATTATTAATCATCTATTGTAAAGGCACTATCACCCCTTTAGTATTCATTTATCCCCACAATATGGTCACAGATTCATTGGTTGGTGTTACCCCCTCGGATCCAGGGTTCTTTTGTTCACTTCTTTGTGATCTTTATTAAGCATTCTCCTTCACCAAGGAAGAAGAAGATTGTTGTTGTTGGCATTTTCCAGGTACTCTATTTTATAGTTTTATTTATGCATTGATTATTGAAGATATATTTGTATGTGTTTGGGTTTTCTTGTATTGCATATGGTCATATGATGAATGTATGAAACTCATCAGTGTTATCAAAGGGTAGACCTATTTAATAAAAAAATGTGTTTATTATTTTATGAAAAACACGTTTTACAAATTTTAAAACAAGATTTTTCAAGCCTAGAAATATATATGAAAATTTAATATTTATTATTCTTATTTATGAAAAAAATTAAAGTATTTATTTTAATCAATAGAATTCAATTATAAATTTAATTATATTATTTATATATTTTTTATAAATAATGAAAAAGATATTTTGAAATATTTATAAAAAATTATAAAAGTGTTTTATAAATTAATTAACTATAAAAAATTTTATGGTAAATTGATAAATATTTTTAAAATATGTATGGTTTATAAAAGTTTATAAATCATATAAAAATGGTATTTTGGAAATATTTTAATTTATAAATAATTTATAAATTAATTAATTATAAATTGTTTATAATTAGTCATGTGAATGTTTATGAATCATTTATTAACAAATTATTTCAAATATTAAATGTTATTATTTAAAATACCTTCTGAAAAATTAAATGGCATGCTTTATGATATAGAAATAAATAGTTTATTTATAAATCATTAAAAGTAATTTATAAAGTGATTATAAATTAAAACATATGTGATATTTAGATTATATAAAATGTTTATATAATATACATTCAATTATAAGATGTTTATAATTCATGAAATATCATATAAATTCTATTTAATATAAAATATGAAGGGGTTTATATTGAAATGAATATAAAATGTTTATATTATTTCTAATTTATAAAAAAAATTATAATGAAAATTTATTTATAAATATTTTATAAATGTCTCATGCTTTGGAAAATAAATAAATTTGTTATTTATTTATTATATTTCCTTTATATTCATGTTTAGTTTATTATTTATGAAATATGAATATTATTTATGCCCATTTATATGATAAATTGATTCTATGATAGAGCCTTGAATATCATGCTAGGTTTGATATCATAAAATTTAGTTTTCATTTACCATGACCTCAGTTTTTTAATTGGAGTTATAAGCTTGATAATAGTTGTTGGTCATAGTTTGTGCATATTATGTGCTAAAGTTTTCATGAATTTAATTCTATCTTGAGTAAAGTCTCCCTGGGTAGAAGGACTTGGGGTCAGACCACCTAGTTTCCTAGAGGCTTTCTTTGGATAGGAAAGTGAATGGGGGTGGCTATCTATCACTCTGGGCTTACTCATTTTCATTTTTTTAGTCTTATATAATTATATGCCTTTACATGAAGTGTTTATATACCATATGCATATGATTCATTGGGATATGTATAAGAATACTTTAATTTTGTTATTGGGTGATTCAAATAGACTTGTGGATTGTGTAAAGAGTTACAAATTAATGTGGTGTGAACACATTAATTTGGTGGTTGTAATAAGGATTCCAAAACTAAATTATTAGAATCATTCATACACAAAATGAAATAAAACATAAAAATATAATGATTTCATGTGATTTAATAGTTTAATATGCATATAATGTATATTAAACTAATGATACAAAATTCCCTCAAATACTAAGTGTGATATTCCTTCTAAAGTGGCACTTTTTAAGACCTTGATCATCCAACTAGGTAGGTCATTCCATAGCTGTGTGCTCATAGATTATCTTGTGCAAGGAAAGTAAGTAATGAGTGACACTGGAATATCCTTAGGTAAGTCATGTCATAGTTGGGTGCCCTTGTATTGACCTTTTTATCATATTTTGGAATTTTCATTGGGTTACACTAGTCAGAAGACCCTGATAAGATTAGGTTACTGGAGAAATAGAGTTGAGTGAATCCATATAATGGATTTGGATAAAGGGTTGTCCACTCGAAAATTCAAGAGTCACAACTGTTGTGATTGGGATGATTCACCACCTAAATAACTAAGTGGTGAGATAAACTCCATAGAAGACTCATTTATTATCAAAATGTGGATCTTGGATCACTAAATGGATATGATATATAAGGTTATCATCTTTAGTAGTGTAAATTTAATTTAAGTACCTTAATGAAAATGTATAATATATGATGCTCACCTGCTGATATGTTTTTGTTATAGATTATGGAATACTTCACACTAATAATATTGAGATTACTAATAGATATGACCTATAAAATAGTTTAAGATTGGTTTCTAGGATTGAGAAATTTTCTCAAGGAGAAATATTCATAGTACCCAAATGTGAATGTTATAGAAATAAATTTCTCCAAATCTGACACATGAGTATTATATTTTAGGAATTAACCACACATTTTTAATTAAAAACACAAAATTAGAGATAAGAGGGAATTTATGAAGTGTGAAATAGATTTTTGTGCTAGTAATAGAGAAAAAAGTTATTGCATTATAGGTCGGCACTTATGATCTGATTTTACTAAGTGGACTAATCCTAGAATTGAAAACCATTATTATGTCCCTACCATAAACTAGAATTTGATTTCCATGTATTTTTTGGACAAAATAGGTTATTAATTAATTATTAAGAACATGAGTTATTTTATATATAATAATGAAATGTTTTATGGAATTAGTAATATAATGAATGATTTATATATTTATGGTATAGATAATCCTATTTATAAAATTCAGAATAAGAAGATCAGGTTTGATTATAAGTACTTCATTGCTTTTAACGATGACTTTAGTCAGTATGGGTATGTGTTTCTAATGAAACACAAGTATGAAACTTTTGAAAAGTTAAAAATGTTTTAGAACAAAGCACAAAATCAACTAGGAAAAAGTATTAATTCCTCTGACCAGATTGGGGTGGTGAATACTTGATCCAGGAATTCATTGCTCATCTGAGAGATTGTGGAATAGTTTCTAAACTCACTCCTCCCAAAACACCACAATGGGATAGTGTATCTAAAGGGTGTAATTTTAACTTGTTATACATGGTTCAATTAATTTTGAGTTTATGTGACCTTACTATCTTGTTTTGGGGTTATGCTCTGGAGAATGTTGAATTCTTACTAAACCATGTTCCATATAAATTAGTCATAAAGACACCATATGATATATGGTTTGGGAAATGTCCCATTTTTTATTATGTGAATATTTGGGGTTATGAAGCTTACGTATGGTATTTGACTTTAGATAAATTATACCCTAAGTCTAAAAAATGCTTATTTATTAGTTATCCTAAGGAAACTGAGAGATATTATTTCTACCACCCTATGGAACACAAATTTTTTGTGGCTTGATCTAGTATATTTATTGAGAAGGAATATCAAATTCAAGGAGTCAGTATGAGGAAAGTTGAACTTGGAGAAGTTAAAGACCAAAAAATATGTTGTGTTCCTAAGATGTAAGTTGAGTCAGTTTTATAAACAGTTGAGGAAGAATAACCAGCTCAAGTTATATAAGAACCATGGAGGTATGTTAGAATTCATCAGGATCCCATGAGATATGGATTTCTCATGGATAATGATGATTAAGTAACATTCATATAAGATGAACCAATATCCTACTGAGAGGATATTAAAAGTTATGATTCTGAGAAATGGTTAAATTCCATGGAAATGTATATGAACTATGTGTACACTAACCAAGTTAGAAACTTGGTGTATTCACCTGAAGGGGTAAGACTCATATGGTGAAAGTGGTTTTTACATAAGAAAAATGGAATGGATGGTAGAGTTTCTACCTATAACTCATGCCTGGTGGAAAAGGGTTACAAACAAATTCATGGTATTGACTATGAAGAGACCTTTTCACCTGTTGTGATGATAAAGTCTATTCGGATTTTTCTATCCATAAAAACTCATTATGATTATGATATATCAAATGGATGTCAAAAATACATTCCTTAACGGGAATTTAGTTGAGTATGTGTATATGATATAGCCTAGGGGTTTTAAAGTTTTAAATGATAATGTTAAGGTTTACAAGTTGCAACAATCTATATATGGACTGAAGCAAGCTTCTCAAAGATGGAATATTTGGTTTGATGATGTAATCAAAGAGTTTGTTTTTATCAATAACATGGATGATTCTTATGTATACAAGCATATTAGAGTGAGTATATTAGTATTTCTAATACTATATGTAGATGACATAGTTCTTATTGGAAATGATGTCCTGATACTTCACTCTATGAATATGTGGCTGGGTAAATGTTTCTTAATGAAATACATGGGTGAATCAGCTTACATAATCAGTATGAGAATCTAGAGAGATAGATCTAAGAAGCTTCTCAGATTGAGTCAGAACACGTGTATTGATAAAGTGATAAAGAATTTTAGCATGGAGAACTCCAAAAAAATATCTTTACCAGTATTGTGTTGTATGAATAATAGAAAGATTCAGGATCCTTATAAAGAGTTAGATAAGATGGGTATGATTCCTTATTAATTCTTCATAGAATCTATCATGTACACCATGTTATGTACTCAAATTGATGTCTCATATGATTTGATCATAATAAGTAGATACCAATCAAATCCTGGTGAGAGTCACTAGATTTTTGTGAAGAACTTTCTTAAGTGGTTAAGAAAGACTAAGGATATATTCTTAGAATTTATAGGAGATAATGATATATGTGTAAAGGGTTACGCGTATTCTAGTTTCCAATATAAAAAATATGATATGAAATTTCAATTAGGATTTTTTCCCCTAAATGTTAGAGTAGTTAGTTAGAAAATTTCTAAACAATACACCAAATTTGACTCGAAAATAGAGGTAGAATACATCACTACATTAGATGTTGTAAAGGAGTCTATTTGGATGAGTAAGTTCATTTATAATATTAGAGTGGTTCCTATCATCAAGATAGAAATTGAGATATATTATGACAACAATGGTGTTGTTACTTAGGATAAGGAACCCTGATCTAATCAAAGTACCAAACACATCCTTCACAAATACCATCTCATAAGGGAAATAGTTGAGAGGGGTGATGTAAAGATTATTTGGGTGGCTACATAGGATAATGTAGTGGATCCATTAACAAAACCATTATTTTAGCAACAACATGAAGTTCATGTAGAATCCCTATTTTTTAAACACATGAGAAATTGGTTGTCATGGTTGTAAATGTATAATGTTATTATAGTAAAGGAAATATTCATTTATCATTCAGTCAAGTGTACTGAAATTTATTTTACATGAATAGTCAAATGATAAATATACCCCTCAATATACAAAGATTAAGTTTTCCCTAACTTATGATCATCATAGAGTATAATGGTTTGTAATGATATGTAAAGGTTAGATTGAATATATTATTATATTTGCTTCAAAGGGTTTTATATGAGATATTTAAGAATAGATTCTTGAGTTAGTAAGTAAATTATTATCACTTGGATAAACCCACAAAAGTATATCTCATGGAATTTCATACATTCATGGATATACTTAGGGGTGTATACTTATTATTAGTCCATATTACCTAAGGTTATAGAGATACCTATCATGAGAACCTTTATAATTTTATACACTACTTATGAAAATCACCGTATGAACTTAACTAATCAGGGGGTGGTTGGTTATGTTGTTGATATTTTCATTGGTTGGAGTGAAACCAAGATGGAATTTGTCCACTTTTATGATAAGAAAAAAAACATTTGGACCTTTATTGAATTATACTAAGGAAATTCATGGTAATGCTTAGTAATTTCACATATGATGTGTTCAACTACTTGGATAAGTGACATGTGATGTTTTTATTAGATAGATGAATGACATGTGATGTATTAATCCACTTGGTTAGTATTTTTGAGAGAATCAAGAAACTTATGAGAGACCTATACTAGATTGACATGTTCCATATCATGTAGTCACTAGATGTCATGGAAAAAATGAGTATATAAGATATATATGATATATATGATACATCTTGTAGTGGAAATTTCATATAGAGATATGATTATATATGAGGGAGATCACACCAAACCCCTTAAATTGAGTAGCACTGATGTTTTTCTAGAGGTTGTTCTTTTTTTACATATATTAAATAGATATTTCATAGTTTTTATCAATATTTCTAAGGCCTGTAGGGTCACACAGTTAGACCCTTGGATAAGGATGAAATTTTGGAGAAAGTGTTTACTAAAAATGGAGAGAGTTTGATGAAAAACCATATCCAAAAGAGTTTAAATAGATTCACAAAGAGTTGTGAAGTTATGCATAAAGACCTTATGGGATTTTAGTGAAAGTTTGATATCGTTGGATGTGCACTAATATATATATATAATATGATATTTTATATATATATATATAAGTGTATATTTAATACATGCATGTGATGCAAGTATTTTTACATATCAAATATACATGCAATAATAAATGTGTGTGTGTGTGTGTGATATATATTTATTTCTCCCAAATGGTTTTATTATCAGTTAAAAACCATTATGAGTGTTTTAATGGATTTATATAAATTCATTGAAAATGTTCAATATTAAACCAATAGTATGAAACACATATGATGTGAGGAGCCTCAAGCTCTGCCTATATAAGAGGATGGTATCCTCTTCTATTGGGTGTGAAGAATTACATCTTCTTCCCATGTTTTTGTTCATCATCTGAGATAATGGCAGTAACATCCCTTCATCATTCAGATATCCTCATGATACGATCATGGATCCATTGGTAAGTTTTCCCCCTTGTAGAAAGGGTGCTTTTTTTCACTACTTCATGATCTTTATCAAGAATTCTCCTTTTCTAGGGAAGAATAAGATTTTTGTTATTGGTGTTTTAGAGGTACTTTGTTTTACAATTTTATTTACACATTGATTCTTAAAGATAGATCTATCTGTGTTTGGGTTGTCTTCCACTACATATACTCATATAATGATTATACAAAACCCATCACATACATCAAATTACATCACATCACATATGACATCAAGGAAATTTTCTAATATTGAATCATAAATAATACAACATCTATAATGATACAAATATGAGTCAATTTTCATACATACATATCCATAATAAACAATAGGTACTAAAATATAAATATAAAAATGACCAAAAAATATATAACTTTCCAAAAGGGGGTTTGAGTTCAAGCCCAGCTCCCATCTCCCAGCTTCATCCTAACTAAGAAATCAAGTATTTTTCATAGGGTGCTTGCCTGTATCCTGACCTACAACCATGAAGTCTACTTGGGTACCAAATGATGACCCAATCATGGTGTAAGTACAACACATTTGGCCACCACAAACAGTGACCCTAAATAAATTTAGACTGAAAATATAAGTTCATGCTGAACTGATAAGAATAAAAAAATAGTTAATTAACAATTAAATTATCAAAATAAAATAAAAAACCCCTCATATATGGGTTCCTTGGTGACACCTGAGGTCATACATGCCCACTTTAACTAGTGTCGAATGTCTCTGAGCATATCAGGTTACCATACCCACCCAAATAATCAAGTAGTAACACTACCACCCACATAAGGTGTTTTCATAACCACCCATAAATGGTGTATTCACAACCACCCATAAGGGTGTATTCACGACCACCCCTAAGGGTGTTTTTTTGAGTAACCACAACCACCCACAAGGGTGATTTACATTTGAGGCATAATCCAACAATAACACTTCAAGTTGTCACTCAATACCTATATCAAGTCAAAACTCATGCCATAATTTAACAACTTTCAAAACATAATATTTGAAGCACAATTATTCCTTTACCCATTAAAATTTTTTCATAGTTATCTAATTTATAAATATAACATTTCAGATCACTTATCTTCATTTACCCAAAACCAACTACTATTTCCAATTACCACTTTTAAATAAAATATAATCGTTCCAAATTTAATTTTCTAAATAAATACCCAAGTACATTAGATTTTTTTTAATTAATTCCCATGGAATTAGTTCACTCATTTGTATTTAACAGGTTTAAAGGGATATAAGTCACGACAAGATCATGTTTAAAACTTAGAATTAAAATTTGAGGTTATGCACAAAATAACGGCATGACGCACGATGAAAGAAATAAGAAAATTGGGTGTGACTATGGGAGAAACATAGGGACCACCTAACTTAGAACTATAGAATACTGATCCTTCAATATCAAGACCTAGTTCAGCCTAGAATGATATAAATTGAAAAGGTAAATAAAGTCCCTAAAAATAATTCATATTAGATAAACATGGAAGGACACTACTTGATGGTGAGAAAAAACAAAAATGCAAGGAAGTGGAGTTGTATAATTCTCTCAAGGTCTTGATCACACTAAACAAAAGCAGAAATGGGTAGAGATTAAAGGAGTTACACCATTGAAGAGGAGGGGGTGGAGGAGAGGTGTATGTGGGGATACTATCCAAAAATGAGGGCTAAAGTTTGGTTAAGAGTGGAAAGGGGGTAAAAATTCAAAATTGTACCTTTTAAAAAAAAGGCCCTTGGAGTCCACTGATTCGCTGTTAGCCATCTTATGAGCCTAGCAATCTAAGGTCTCGTGTTTTTGGACCAGTTTTTTTTTCAAAGGAATTTGAGTTTCTCTTTTGGTGGGCAGTCCAAATTGTAAACCAATATTTTAAATGTCATTCCAAGAGTAGAAACACTTAAAATTATTATTTTTAGATGAGGTTTAAGGCTTGATAGGTGTATCGAGTGTTCTGATGAGTTTTAGGAGTGTCAGACTCTGAAAACTCTATTTCAAAAGAAAAATATAGAACTGCATGGTTGGTGCATGGTTAAAACTAATTATGCATCCCCTAAGAAAAATAGTGTGGCTTAATGAAGGTGTCTGGAGGGTGACACATGGTTTTTCAAATCATGCACCTGAGGTTGCACAACCATGTGAGGGGTTTTTAGAAAATTGCAGAGGTAGATCTCACGGGCTACGCAAAGTTTGTCTAATCGTGCGCTAGCTGTATGAGGTGAGTGCCACTTTGGATAGTAGTACAACATGTTTGGTGTTCATTTATCCAAACTATGAAACTAAATCATGTTTCTCGTCAAAGATATGGAATTTTCCATTTTTCCCTACCACCTTTATCTCTTCCTACCCTTTTTTCTTCTCCTCTATGTGCATAGTATCCTCTCGTGGGTTCTCCCTCTCGGATCTCCTCCTAGTCATGGAGTTATCTCCTCTATCTAGTATTGGAATTGAACTTTATCGGTCACATTTGATTTCCCTCAGTAAGTGATTCAATATTATTCCTTCTTTTCTCATTTTATCTTATTGTATTAGATGTTATTTCCATGTGATCTCATTTACTCTATTTTTAAGGAGTTTGTGTATTCTTTTGATTTCTCTCATTTAGGTTTGAATCAAAGTCCGATAATGGATGATTGGAGAATCCTAAGCATAAGGTTGGTGATTTGGATGCTTTTCCCTCAAAGTTACATCGTTTATAAAATGTGTTGTCATGTCGCGAGCCAGAATTTCTGGGAATCAAACCTAATTTATAAAATACCTTAAATTAAATGCTTATACACTAATAGAAATTGAAGCATTTTTAACGAGTCTTTTATGATGGGATCCCATCACAAATAGTTTGTTCAGGTTTTTTAAAAAACCCTTTTGCGACGAGATTAACTACTCATCACAAAAAACTTAAAAAAATAAAAAATAAATAAATAAGTATTAATAAAATAATAATAATACTACTACTAATAATAATAAAAAAAAAATTTATAAAATAAAAAAAATAAAAAAACCAATATTCACAACAATATAAAATAATAATAAATAAATAAATGATAATAAATAAATAATAAAATGATAAAAAATAATACATAGATAATATAATAATATAATAATATAATAATAATAAATAATAAAATAATAAACACAATATTCACAACAATATAAAAAATTAATTATATATAAATATAAATATAAGGATTAATAAAAATATTACAAAAAAAATAAAATCAAGTGTTTATTAGAAAAAAGTAAATAAATCGTTGAGGGGTCATCTGGAGGAGTTGGAGGAGATTGTAGAGGAAAATTCATCCCTAAACCGTGATTCAGATATTGCATGTACTCCATCTTATGTTTGTGTTGTTGTTTCCACCATCGATGCATCTCCTCCTCCTACTACTGCTGTTATCGACAGAGATCTTCCTGCTTCCTATGTGTGGTCTCTATAAGCTCACCCTAAGCTCAAAGCTACTCCTCATACTATGTAGCAGATGATGATGACTCTCAACAAGCTCCTCTCGAGCTACATGATGACATTGCAACGGTACCATAATAAATCCCAAGCATCAATCGAGAGTCAATACTAACAACTAGGCCTTTCTCAAAGGCTTATTGAGTCACATGCATTCATACTGCATCATAAAATCATGTTGCACTAGAGGTCTAATCCTCAGTCTCATCATGACTCACATCCTATTTTTGAGACATCATGACCTCATATGTCTCCTTCAATTGCAATTTAAAATTCAAATAGTTAAAATATTATTTACAATTAATTTTAAAACTCAAAAAGAAATTATACTAATCTCAATATGATGTTGGTGATCACCTATAATCTCTCCAGTGGAAGGATCATTGTACATACTCCTATAAATGTTGAACTCTATAATATTGAGTTTTTCAACTACTTATATGAGTATAAAATAAATAGTTTACATTTAAATTTATATAAATTATTAAAAAAAAGTATGGATGTGTACTGAATGTATGACTACCATCTCGATGTGTCAGCTCCTACCTCCCCTAATTCTGTCGACCTAATGATGCTCTCCTTTGAAAAGTAGATCTCATCCAGTATGAACCTAATCCATCCTAAACCTGAGATGATATGTAATATGGTTGGTATGCACAACAAGAATGATCAAATTCTATGACTCCTGCTTTCTGCATGGTTTTCCTCCTCAAATTGTGCAAAAATTAATAGCAACACTCACACATATAGATCTCTCGTGCCTCTCAAATAGATTCTCACATAATATCATCTACGAGATACTATAAACCCTATAAATAATTAATAATATCAAGTTATTAAGTAAATAAATTTCAAAATAACTATTATTAATTTATGTACCATCCAATGCTCAAACATACATCACTAAACATCAATGAGAATCTGATCTCATGTCACCCAGGCTTCAGAAAAATAATTTTGAAATATAGAACTCCTCTGTCCAATAGATATATGTGAAAAGTTGTGAAAAAACAAATAATCAAACAATTGATATATAAATAAATTAATGATAATTAATGAAAACTAACTACAATATAAAACTAAACATACCTCTGCATGTGTGGATCGAAGTTAAGATGTGGACGTCGCATGGAGATAGGGTTAAGAATCATCAATCTTGTAAGACTATGACCCCCCCCCCCCACCCAAGTCATCACTGAACCACTGGCGGTATGAGGGTTATATGATGCAACATAATGCTCGTCACCAGGTAGATCAGCCTCCCCCAACTCACAAAATAGATCTGAGTCCATCTGAAACATGAAATGAATGTTGTTAGAAAATAGTTAAAAATAACTATTATATATAGATATATATTATATATGATTATAACCAACATTTAACTATGTCAATATTCATCTCCATCCTCATCTTCGCATATGAAGGTGTAAATATCTTCATATTTCTCCTCAATATCATCAATTTCCATAGGAATTTCAGTTTCATCATATCTTTCCATTTCAATTTCATTTGTTACATCAATAACATCATCATCACCATAGACCCTTAACTGTGGGGTGTCATCATTGATATTCATGTCTCTTCATGGAAAATATGGATTTGAAGTAGTCTCTTGAAAAACTTCAATTCCTTACACTTAAGTGGAACCACATTCACTTTAAATAAACTGATTTTCCTAAGATTTCATTTTTATTATGCTTCACCAATCACTTAACTCTCTTGAAGTAGCATAATAAATTTTATGTGCCTGATGAGCCAATAAAAATGGTTCATTTACTACAAGAAGGATTTTATATTTAATACCAATGATTCTATGGCATGGATGAATACGCAAGCCTCTCTCAGTATCCAAACAATCACATTTAAACATCGTTATGTAATTCTGTCCCAAATAACACAATTCAATTATTTCTTCCAGCATGTAATAAAAGTCAAATTCACTTTCTCTATGATGAGATCCTCTCAATAAAACACCATTATTAATTGTTTTTTTATTCCCAATATGCATGTGTATGAAATCAAAAACCATTCACCGCATATGCATTATAATATTTAACCATTTTGGATGGTGGGTTACTCAATACACATAATTGATTATCAATTTTATCAGCATGTTGAGATACCTGAAAAAAAAAATTAAATAGTTATAAATATAACAAGTAATAAATTGTTTTTATATTTTAAACTATAAACAATTTATTTCACCAGTTTCTAAAATTAGTAGGAAAATTTATTTTTTCGATATTCTTCAAAAGCAGCTGCTGTAATTTGTGGAATCTTTTTCTTGATATGATTATCATATAATCTACAAATAAAAAATATTAATTTACTATAAAAAATATTATAGAATAAGTTATAGGGTCACTCATAGTAAAAATGGTGTCATTTCCTCACAGTTGAGTGGAACATATGTATGAGCCCTATGATGTTCATCATCCAAAAGTCATCATTCATGAAATCCACTAAATCTAAGTTCAAGATGATCAAAAATTGATAATTTATTGTTCATTTCATCATAAACATTTCCCTCATTACAGACCATAAAATTATGTTTTAAGGGATATTCAGATTGAAAATAATGAGAGTAGAAAAAATAAATTTCCTCCAGTGAATAAGCTTTTGTAATTGATCCTTCAACCGATGCTTTGTTACGTACCTTTTTCTTCAATTTCTACATGCATATCTCAAATGGGTACATCCATCAAAATTGTACCAGAACTCTGTATTTTTTTCATACGAAAAATGTAATATTAAATGTTCCATTGAATCAAAGAAAGATGACGGGAATATTTTTTCACTTTACATAAAATTAAAACAACATTTTCTTACAGTCTAATTAGTGCATCGTAGTCTGTTTTCACCACAAAAATGTCTCAAAAAAATATAATATTTCTATTAGATAATCCCAAATTATAGAATTCAACAAACCTCTAAATCTAATTGATGGAATTCTTTCCATTATAACATGGCAGTCATGACTTTTTAATTTGGTAATATAACAATTTTTGACACATCTATCCAAATTGGAAACATAACCATCTGGAAGGCTCAAATCTACAATCCAATGACAAAATAATAAATTATTTTCTTTGTAAACTATATAATCCACTTTTAGCTTTATTAACTTCTTTGATCTTTCATTTTCAAACAGTTTAAGTTTTGGTTTCTTATAAATTTGGGCAAGATCTAATTGTGTCTTTACATTATCTTTGGTCTTACCAAGTGTGTCCAAAACTATATAAAATATATTATCAAAATAGTTCTTCCAAATATACGTGACATCCAACATGTGATGAACCAACAAATCAGACCAATATGGAAGATCTGAAGAAATTCTCTGTTTAATTCAAGTGTGTTCTTTCCCAAAGCCATCTATTTTTTGTTGGTTTATAGTTAGTCCAAAGGTAATGATAGGTAATTAAGAGATAATAGATTTTAACTCAATACCTGAGATCATTGTTAGAGGTCCATCTCTTTCAATTGTACATTTTCTGAAATGATATATGTTCCTCCAAAAAGGATGATCGATAGGAAGAATTCTTCGACGATAGTCGAAGAAACAAGGTTTTCTTATATTGATGAGAATAAATGATTTGTTGTATATCATATAGTATGGACATGATTTTGGACCGTGTATACTCCAACCAGATAACATGTCATATGCTGGGAAGTCACTAATTTCCCGCATCAATGCAGATTTCATTAGGAATTTTTTTTCGCAACAATGTCATACATACTGACACCATTACTCCATGATAATTTTAACTCATCAATCAATGGATTAAAATAAACATCAATATTATTTTTCATATGTGTTGGAATTAATAAGGTCAAAAAGATATATGAATCATTCATCAACATCTATGGAGGTAAATTGTATGGATTTATAAAGATGGACCAATAATAATGTTGACTACCATAAGAACCAAATGGGTAGAAACCGTTAGTATAAAGACTCAATCACACACTTTGAGCTTCTAAAGAAAAATATGGATGTACTTGGTCAAAATGTTTCCATGAATTTCCATAAATAGGATAGTTTAATCCTTTACTTGTTTAAATATTGGTTTTGTGTCATGACATCAATGATGTTGTGTTCTGAGACATAAATAAACACTACAATATGAGTGTAATCAGGAAATACCCCAATTGTTTTACAAGAATCAATCTAGAATTCCCTAGTTGAGCCTCTTTGTACCTTGATTTTCCACATGTAGGACAACTAACTAATGACTCATTTTCATCATAATATAAGATGTAATCATTTGAACATGAATGAATATTATGATAACCAAGACCCAAATTACGAACAAGCCTCTTTATCTTATAGAAATTTTCAAGCAACAAATTTTCATCTGGTAACAGTGCTTTAACCAAAGAGAATATCTAATCAAAACAACTATTTTACATTCTATTATCTAATTTAATAGCCATAAATTTTGCAACCACTTTAAATTTTCTTATCTTTCAACTAGGATATAAGTCATCCTTAGAATAATTAAACAAATCATAAAATTGGGATGTGGTCTCGCCTAAATTTACCCAAGTTCTTAGGGTTAAGAGGTCACTTGTAGTGCAACTTGGGTTATCAAATCCTCAGAGACCTAAGAAGGAACCTACAGACATGTACATATTATAGATTGTTTTTTTCTATGAATTGGCCAACTTTAATTTGATTTTAGATAGGTTTAAGTTAACACTAAGAGATTTAAGTGAATTCAATTTAATATAATGGTTTGATACTAGGTTATCATTTGGGATAGATTGGATGCATTCCTTTTCTGACTATTTCAATTTCTTATATTTGAGATGGGTTCATTCTAGAATATCAAACAAATTCATCACTTATTGGTTTAATGACTATATAACCTAATAATAATAACCTATACACTTGGAAAATCATATTTGTGAGCAAGCCAAGGTAAAGGTTTATATTAGCACTTGAAGTGTGCGGCCATAAAATTAAATAAGGACGAAGAAGTTTTAAAATCACAAAATGAAATTCTCAATTAAAAGAAGTGGTTAGACTTTAATGGAGTGAGAAATAACATCCAATACAGTCTCTTGTAACTCCCTTGGATTAACCTATAAAAACCCGAATCTTCTCTTCAGGTATGTCTTGTTTTCTGGTTGTTTTTTAGAAAAAATAGAGTTTCTGGAAATTTCAGGAGTACACGTTGTGTACTTATAAGTACATGTTGTGTACTCAGTTGTCGCGGGTAGCTGTGTGTTGGTCGTTTAATGGCCGAACACATGGCCGTGTGGGGTAACCTAGAGACCGCCTAAAGCGGAGGCCGGTTAAAGCAAGTATATGCCATGTACCCTTGAAGAACACACTATGTACTTTCTTTTTATTTCATTAAATAGATTGAGGTCACGTCTAATCGACAGAACACCCTTCTTCTCCGTTTGTCTCATCTAGGAGCATTTGTAGCCGACAATTCTTCTCCAAGCCCCCGACTCACCATCCGTTCACTGAATCGACCGATGTCGATTGCGTTGGAATCACCATGGTAAGTCATTCCTTCTTATAGAGCCTCATTTCCTGATTTCTCTTCTTTCATGAGATATTCTTGGTTGAACATTTTAGACATTTTTGTAGATCTACGACATTCTAGGTCAAATCAAAGTCTAGGATTCAACTATATCGATCATACAATGCTGAGGTAGGTGGTTTGTGCCTTTTTGTAGTTAGTCTTAGAGTTATATGTGCAAAAGTGCACAATACCCTTGTTCGGGGTATTGTGTTTCTATGGTTTTTAGCCCTGTTATTGTATGATATGCCTTGTGTGCTGGAGTAGAGGATTTATGATTGTAAATAGGTTTATTTACCTTTCTATGGATGTGTTTCCCATGTTTTCTTGATATTGACCATTTGGTATAGCTTTGCTTGTTAGGCTTCTTTGTTTTCCATGCCTAGTATTATTAGGATGTAGTGATTTTATCTGACATGTTGTGAGATGTTGTAGACTGATTAGCCAAGTAGTTATTTAGGTTTACTCTGGATTCCATATATCGTTTGTATATGATTGACTTACACAGGGTTGTGGGACCCTGATGTAGTAGACCATAGGGGGAATGGATTATGAGGGCTTCCCCATAGTGTTTGTTTACTTTTACGTTGTGAGACTATAGGGGGTGTGGACTTTGTGCTCCCTCAGAGTGTCTATAGTTCCTCGTTGTGAGACCATAGGGGGAATTGGACGTTGAGTTATTCCTCAAAGTGTTTATAGTTACTGATACGAGACCACATGGGGGAATTGACAGTGAGTGCTTCCTCAGAGTGTCTTTGCTAAAGCTAAACCAGAGGGGTTATACTGTGAGTACTTCCCAGAGGGTTTCTTGTGTTTGATTGGTTGAACCAAAGGGTTTAGGATGTGAGTACTTCCCATAGGGTTACTTATGTTTGTTGGTTTCTTAAATAATAAATTAAAATGGATGTAATTGAAACTGTAGGATTTTTTGCTTTTGATTACTTTCTTGTTTACTGCTTCATTTTTCTTATTGCCTACCATATATATTCACTGACTGTTATGCATAAATCTTTGGGTGGTTTCCTACTGGGATTCATCTCACACCCTGTTTGGGTCATGTTTTTTGGCCCAAACAGATTATATTGTTGTAGGTATAGATAATGGAAAGCACTCTTCTACTTTAGGTACATGATTAATGTGGAGCTGGAGAGCATGGGACCAAGTTGAGGCTTGCGATGTTGTTGGAGTTTATTTTTTTTCTTTGTACTTTGGTTTGGTACTATATTCCAACATTGTGACTTGTTTGGATACTTTCCTAGATATATGTATCATTCATCATTTATATATGTGCTCCATTTGTTTATTTCTTCAGTCTTCCATTGTTTATTTTTGTATGGTATTATCACTATTTCTTTTATTGTTATCTATTTATTTTTGTTGTGTTACTCTACCAATGAGGGCATATTTTCCCCACTATCACACCCAAGGCCCTTGCTACTATTTGGCATCTTCTAGCATTTGGGGAAATGTTTTTGAGGCCATGTGACCAACCGGGTATGGGTACCTTTGGGCGGCACCCAGAATCAGAATGTTACAAAATGATATCAAAGGAATTATTTTCTTCTTGACTTACTGTTGGGAGCCTATAGTTAGGGATAGGATGGAATAGGTAGTTGGTAATAAGTTGTGCTCGGGAGTAGCTAACCTGGGTACAGGGAAAAGCTAATTTACCTCGATTATTGTAATTTTTAGGGTTTTTCACTTTTTAAAGTTGATTTGATTTCACCATTGGGTGATTCGCATGTTTTTTATTGTTATCGTTGATATCATTGAGGTTTTATTTCTATTGAAACTCGATGATATGAGGGTATGTCATCTCATTCATCATATAGACACTTACTAGAGATCACATGTTATGCATTCTTTCCATGCCATTTAGGGTGCATTACTGATTGCATGTTATTGTGATAAGTGTTTTGCTAGATATGCATGTTTTTGTGATAGATGTATTGATAGAATACTTTCTATTTGATAGGGTATTGTTAATGTTTAAAGTCCACTTGAATGAATGCAAAACTTTGGTCCCTGAGGTGTTATGGGCCCTCGTGGATCAGAATTTGGTGGATTATTGCACTGTTATGCTTGTTTATGAAATATATAAGATTCCAAGATTTGATTCACGAGGAGTATGGGCCCTCATAGATCAGAAATTGGCACTTTAATGTTCGTTTCAATGTTTTTTTGGGTTCCAGAGTAGTATCTGAGGCTTACTGTCCATAAAAACCCAAAATACATGGTGTGTAATGATAAATACATGCAATGTATCCTTTTGTTCAGGAAGGAACTATTTTTCTTAAGTATGCACCGTGTTCTGCATGTACACATCGTGTAGTTTCTAATAGTGTCACTGGCTCTGTGGGTAGAGACACGGGGCTGGGAAATATTTGGTGGAACACGCCGTGTACCAGACGTACACGCCGTGTGTATAAACCATGTGTCCAGCCGTGTGACCAATGACATAGGTGGGTAATGGGTAGTGAGTATATGCCATATATGGAACAAAAACTCCGTGTAGAGTCAGTCGTCTAACCGTCCTTGGGACTAACAACACGGGCCGGTGAAGTTCTTCTAGTACACACTGTTTCTAGAACAAACACGCTGTGTAGTTTTGTTATAGGGGAACCATGTGGGTTAGTTGTGTAGAAGAACTCAAGTAGGAGAACATGATTCAAGTACATGTCGTGTCTGGGGAGAACACGCCGTGTGTATGGGGTGTTACATGACCAGGGTTGGCAGGAGTACATGCCCATGTGGAGGCTTAAAGGAACATGTTGTGTAGGAGTTATACACGCCGTGTATCCACCTTTTTGAAATCTTGAATGCTTTATTTCTTCAATTCCCTTCTTACAATTATAAGTTTAAATCCTTAATAATCTTGATCCAAGGTGTTCATTTGACCTTGCAGAGTCATGCCACCAAGATGTCATTTGGTTGTACTCCAGTTACAGGGCAGTGACCAGACACCAGATATGGAAGATCAGGAACCGCCAGCAGATCCTCCAGTCGTGCCCATCTTGGAACCATCCATTATCCTGGATACAGGTGTAGATGCATAGTTCTACGAGTGATTTATGAGGATGATGCAAACCTTACAGGGAGCACTGCCTCCTACCCCGTCGATGACATAATTGACGCGGGTTTTCCAGCAGCAGTATCCTCCCAACTTCACAGGATACAGAGGACCTTAGGCTGTAGATTCATGGTTAGAATCCATGTTATCTATCTTCAAGCATCTGGAGATGCCTCCAGAGAGGAGGGTGAATTTTTCTACGTATATTCTTCGGGACTCCGCAAAGAGATGGTGGGATGTGATCTCACAGGCGGGATGCTAGCAGGTTATGTCTTGGGATGAGTTCCAGCATGCCTTCTATGACTACTTTTACCCAGAGACTATGAGGGCCGACCGAGCCCAAGATTTCATGAGTTTGGAGTAGGGTACTCTTTCAGTTATGGAGTATTATTCTCACTTCACCGAGATGTAGCGCTTCACACCCATCACAAGAGGTGATGAGTTATTCTTGGTGAGGAAGTTTGAGTATGGTCTTAGGCACGACATCTGATCTTAGGTGAACATATTCAAGTTGAATTCCATTACCTCTATATTCAACTAGGTTTTGATCATGGAGTGAAATATGAGGGATTCTGGAGTTGTAAGCCAGGTCGGTTTGGAATCTGAAGTTGGTGCCCCTCAGAATGACAGTAGGAAGCACCACAGGGAGTTTACACGTGGAGATCGGAGTAGGCAGAATACTTCTTCTGGTGGCCAGGTGGTGTACTACCAGTGAAGGAAGAGCAGGCATACGAGGCCACATTTCCCAAGAGACCCAGTGGAGTGTCGATCTTGTAGCAATATGGGACATATTCAGTTATATTTTCATATCTTCTCACCAGCAATAGGTGATAAGGGTTATGTTTCAACTCCTCGTACCAGAGCAGGACCACCAGTTTCTCATTAGTCTGGGAATTGGAGTTCTTCAGGTCGTTCAGGCTGAGGTGGTGGTCATAGCCACAGGGGTCTGACGTAGGGTTTTCGACAACCATAGGGTGGATCAGTTCAGGGTTCACAGGGCCACAGTATAGGTTAGGATTTTGCAGTGAAGTAGAATAAGAAGGATCAGGATCCCGACCCTTCTACAGTTTGAGGTACTATTCTTGTACCTCAGTTTTAGCTTCTGCTCTTTTCGATATAGGTTCTTCCCATAGTTTCATATCCTTCACTGTTGTGGAGAGCCTTGGGCTCTGTATATTTTCTTCTACTAATTTATTGACACTGGACACTCCATTGGGGACAAGAACGGCTAGTGTACGATAGTGCAAGGAGTTCCCTCTAGAGGTTGGTGGGTGTCACTTCTTATGGGACCTCTATGTCTTAGAGATGACAGGCTATGATGGCATTCTTAGAATGGACTGGTTAGTTCCCTTCCAGGTTGTTTTCGATTACTATCTTTGTAGGGTGATTTTCACATCACCATAGGGCATATCGTTTCTTCATAAGGGCGAATGGGATGTTCAGGAAAGCAGAGCGGGACCCGAGCATCATGGGTTGGGAGGAGTTATAGCCCAAATTGCTAGTCTATATCTAGATGACCATGGGAATTCATAGTTAGACTTTCCTCCAATGGTGGATCATTTTAGATAATTCTTTCCAGAGGACTTTTTAGGTTTGCCTTCAGAGCATGAGGTAGACTTTTCTATTGATCTCATGCTAGGAGCAGCACCGGTGTCAATTACTCCTTATAGGATGGATACACTAGAGTTACAGGAGCTCAATAAGCAGTTGGAGGAGTTGTAGGAAAAGGGTTTCATCTGACCCAGTACTTCTCTTTGGGGTTCACCTATCCTATTTGCAAAGAAGGCGGATGGTACCCTCAGACTTTGTGTAGATTATCGGAAGCTGAACCAGTTGACGGTCAAGAACCAATATCCCTTACTGAGGATTGATGATCTCTTTGATCAGATTTGAGGAGAATGGGTGTTCTCAAAGATTGAATTAAGATCTGGTTACCATCAATTGCATGTTAGACTATCTGATATACCTCTTATAGCCTTTCTGAGTAGGTATAGTCTATACGAGTATGTGGTTATATCGTTCGGTCTCACGAACGCACATGTAGTTTTCATGGCACTAATGAACCGAGTGTTCCATGCATACTTGGATTCATTCGTGGTAGTCTTCATGGATGATATCTTGGTGTACTCTCACACTCGATATGACCATTCCACACATCTTGAGATTGTTTTGAGTACATTGAGAGAGCATTAGTTATATGATAAGCTCTTAAAATGCCACTTTTGGATGGACCAAATTCACTTCTTGGGTCACGTTATCTTAGAGACAAGAGTGTCAGTAGACCCAGAGAAAGTGAGAGTGGTAGTATCTTGGGATAAGTCGAAGAACATATTTGAGTTATGGAGTTTTCTAGGGCTGGATGGTTACTACAGACGTTTCATACAGGACTTTTCATGCTTAGAAACGCCACTGACAGACCTGACTAAGAAGGGTGTGAAGTACTTATGGTCATATTCTTGCGAGTCAGGCTTTTTGGAGCTGAAAGGTAGGTTGAATTCAACACCAATATTAGTATTTCCATAGTTGTGCAAGAGCTATACTATGTACTATGATGCATTAGGTATCGGTATGGGATATATGCTTATACAGGGATAAGGAGTCGTTGCGTACGAGTCTCGGCAGTTGAGGCCACATGAGAGGAATTACCCGATGCATGATCTTGATTTGGTTGCGGTTGTTCATACCTTATGTTGTTGGAGACATTATCTTCTAGGAGAGAATTTTGTGTTTTTCACTGACCACAAAAATTCTTAAGTGTATATTTACTCAATGTGATCTGAATTTGAGACAGTGAAGGTGGGTTGAGTAACTTAAATCCTTTGAATTTGAGCTTACTTGTACGCCTGGGAAAAGCAACATTGTGGCTGATACATTGAGAAGGAGGATGTAGATACAGGTAGTTTAGAAGGCTAGACGTTTCTTTCTTCTGTAGTTGTTACCTCTACTCTTCTTGATCGAGTGCGAATGAGGCAACTATCAGATGATGGAGGCCTAGTTCTATGGGAGAGCGTGTTAGGAGAGGACCCTATTTCTGGATGGATAGTAGGTGAGGATGAGATATTGCATTTTCATGGGTGCATATGGGTGTCAATAGACATACACGGGGAGCTGATGTGGGACTTTCATTCCTCAGTTTGGGCAGTTCATCCTGGTGTCACCAAGATGTATAGAGATCTACACCAGTGATATTGGTGTTCAGGTATGAAGAGAGATGTTGTCGGCTTTGTGATGAAGTGTTCTACCTGTCAGGAGGTGAAGGTGGAGCATTAGTGACCAGCAGGTCTTTTGTAGTAGTTACCCATTCCTGAGTATAAGTGGAATGATGTCGCGATGGATTTCATGACAGGTTTGTCGAGGTCTCCTCAAGGGAATGATGTAGTTTGGGTTGTCATTTATAGACTCGTGAAGGTTTCTCACTTCTTTCTGATCAAAGAGACCTTCAGTGTTGATGAGATGGGAAGGTTGTACATCTGAGATATTGTACACCTACATGGGGTTCCACACTCCATTGTTTCAGACAGGGATGCTCATTTTACTTCTCGGGTCTGGAAGGGGCTACAGAAGGCTTTGGGTACACAGGTACTTCTGAGTACAGCTTACCATCCCTAGACAGATGGCCAGTCTAATCATATGATTCAGGTTCTAGAGGATATGCTTCAATCATGTGTCCTAGATTTTGGAGGTTCTTGGGAGAAGCACATACCTCTTGTGGAGTTTTCCTACAATAATAGTTTTAAAGAAACTATTCAGATGACACCTTATGAGGATTTGTATAGTAGGTCATGCTGATCACCCCTATGTTGGCTAGAAGTAGGAGAGACAGCTATGTTGTGACCTCGTCTTATCTAGGAGAACATAGAGCAGATAGATTTGATTCGGAAGAGGATGAAAACTGCACAGTCACGTCAGAAGTCTTATGCTGACTAAAGACGATGACCTTGGGAGTTCGAGGTCGGAGATCAAGTTTTTCTGTGTGTCACACCGAGGTTGGGACACAGAAGGATTAGGAGATAGGGTAATATTTTTCCGAGATATGTTGGAACTTTTGAGGTTTTGGAGAGAGTCAGGTCGGTTGCCTATCAGCTATAGTTACCACAGAGGTACCGGGCTATGCACGACATTTTCCACATTTATCAGTTGCAGCATTACTTCTTAGACCCGTCTCATGTTTTTCAACCTGGGAAGGTTGAGATGGAAGTGGAAACATCATTCGAGGATCATCCTATCTGAATTGTTGATCACAGTGAAAAGGTTCTCAATGGCCGGTCTATTCCTCTGGTACTGGTACTATGGCAGCACGGGCGAGTACAAGACGAGACTTGGGAAAGGGAGACCAATATACGGTCGTAGTGGCCAGAGTTATTTAAGGGTTATTTTTCTACACTGCCTTGCTAGGGAAATTCGGGGACAAATTTCTTTTAAGGGGGGAAATTTGTAAGAACTGGTATCTTCTCTTCGGGTGTATCTTGTTTTCTGGTTGTTTTTGAGAAAAAGTGGAGTTTCTGGAAATTTCAGGAGTACACATCGTGTACTTATAAGTACATGTCGTGTACCTGATTGTCGCGGGTAGCTGTGTGTTGGCCATGTAACGGCCGAACACATGGTCGTGTGGGGTGACCTGGAGACCTCCTAAAGCGGAGGCTGATTAAAGCAAGTACATGTCATGTACCCTTGAAGAACACATCGTGTACTTTCTTTTTATTTCATTAAACAGACCGTGGTCATGTCTAATTGACAGAACACCATTCTTCTCTGTTCGTCTTTTCCAGGAGAATCCATAACCGGTGATTCTTCTCTGAGCCCCTGACTTGCCATCTATTCTCCAAATCGACCTTCATTGATTGCGTTGGAATCACCACGGTAAGCTCTTCCTTATTCTGGAGCCTCATTTCCTGATTTATCTTCTTTCATGAGATATTCTTGGTTGAACATTTTATACGTTTTTATAGATCTACAACATTCTAGGTCTAATAAAATGTTGGGATTCAACTATATTGATCATACAACACTGAGGTAGGTGGTTTGTATATTTCCATAGTTAGTCTTTGAGTTATATGCGCAAAAGTGCCCAATACCCTTGTTCGGGGTATTGCATGTCTATGGTTTTTAGTGCTGTTATTTTCTGATATGCCTTGTGTGTTGGAGTAGAGGATTTATGATTGTAAATAGGGTTATTTACCTTGTTATGGATGTGTTTCCCATGTTTGCGTAATATTGACCATTTGGTCTAGCTTTTCCTGTTAGGCTGCATTGTTTTCCATGCCTAGTATTATTAGGATGGAGTGATTTTATCTGAAATGTTGTGAGATGTTGTGGACTGATTATCCAAGTAGTTATTAAGGTTTACTTTGGATACCATATATAATTTGTGCATGATTGACTTACACAGGTCCATGGGAATCTGGTGTAGTAGAATATAGGGGGAATAGACGCTGAGGGCTTCCCCAGAGTGTCTGTTTATTTTTACTTTGTGAGACCATAGGGGGGATGGACTTTGTGATCCCTCAGAGTGTCTATAGTTCCTCATTGAAATACCATAGGGGGAACTGTACTTTGAGTGCTTCCTTAGAGTGTCTATAGTTACCGATACAAGACCACATGGGGAATTGACGGTGAGTGCTTCCTTATAGTGTCTTTGCTAAAGCTGAACCAGAGGAGTTAGACTGTGAGTACTTCCCAGAGGGTTTCTTGTGTTTGATTGGTTGAACCAAAGGGGTTAGGTTGTGAGTACTTCCCATAGGGTTACTTATGTTTTTTTGTTGCTTAACTAATAAATGAAAATGGATGTAATTGAAATTGTGGGATTGTTTACTTTTGAGTACTTTTTTGTTTACTGCTTCATTTTTCTTATTTCCTGTCATATATATTAACTGACTATTAGGCATAAATATTTGGGTGTTTGCCTACTGGGATTCATCTCACACCCTGTTTGGGTCATGCTTTTGGTCCCAAACAGATTATATTGCTGCAGGTATAGATAAGGTCAAGCACTCTTCTACTTCAGGTACTTAATTGTTATAGAGTTGGAGAGCATGGGACCAAGGTGAGGCTTGCGATGCTGTTGGAATTTATTTTTTTTCTTTTTTACTTTGGTTTAGTACTTTATTCCATCATTGTGACTTGTTTGGATTCTTTCCTAGACATATGTATCATGCATCATTTATATATGTGCTCCAGTTGTTTATTTCTTCAGTCTTACATTGTTTACTATTATATGGTATTATCATTGTTTATTCTATTGTTACTTGTTTATTTATACTATGTTACTCTTCCAATGAGTACATAGTTTCCTCACTATCACATCCAAGGCCCTCACTGCTAGTCGGCAGCCTCTGGCATTTGGGGAAAGGCGTTTGAGGACATGTGACCAACCGGGTATGGGGCACCTCTGGGCGACACCCATAACTGAGACATTACACAACCCATAAGATTATTATCCCTCCATTGATTCTATTATCTCAATGGAATCGGGAATTAGACTCATGAGGGCAGAATTAAAGAAGTGAAAAACAACAAAATAACGATCACTCCATCATTGTGTGATAAATTTCACAAGGTTTGGTGTGAATAAATTCACACCTTGAAGTAATGGTATCAAAATGATATTAATAATAACATAATAATTGGATAAGAAGAACTTTTATTAAGAAACTAAGGTGAATTTAACAACTTATATGAGAAAGAAATGTGATTACAAACACAAAGCAGCAACATAACATTACAATGAAACCAAGCACAAAATATGCTTAACTCCTTCACTACCACTACCTTAAATAGGCATTTCAATAGGAATGGTTCGATCCCCCAATAGTACATGTCTTCTCACTTGATTATGGTAGGCCTATGGTGGTAGAAAGTTTGTGGAATTTTGAATTTTCCACCCTTGACCCGAAATGGAAGCTAGCATGCATTCACTAAACAGAGGCACTGAAATGAGATTCTAGATGGACGAATTTGGGCAGTCCATTGAAGAAAAAAATATATATTAGTACGTCCTTTAATATCTTGTAAACTTTTATCCCAAAATGATTTTTTCTTTTTGAGATATGATTGAAATGGTGGGCAGTTTTTCTAGGCCACAAAATATGGCCCAGAATTGTATCTTCAACTTAGGGCACCTAAAACTCCATTAAAACATCAAATTAGTTCTAGAAACTTTTTAATTAAATATTTCTCATGATTTTCTCTATCTCTAGTTCAAATTTGAGAATAATTGGGCTTGGATCTTGGCTGATACAATAATTTTATTAGGTTGTTATCCAATTCACTTTTCCCAAAATGTTGTTGGTTCAAGACCCACTTTGGTGGTCTTCCAATGTGAATCTTCAAGTACTCCAAAAGTATGAATTTTTCCCAAAGGAATTAGAAACCTGAAAATTAAATACAAAAGTAAAATCATGAACATTTTGTGTTTTAGGAGGTGTTCAAATATGTACCAAGTAATAGTGCACTTTAACAAAGAATTACAATCATAATGTGAAATATTGTTTAAATTGCAAAATGAACTAAAAATGGTGTTTATGAATAATGAAGCATGTGAATATTATAATAGAAAAAATGAATATTAGCCTCTTTTAGTGGCTAATTAGGATGGTTCTAACTCTGGAGTTAAATAAATATCATCCTGAGTTTTAGTTTATTGAAAAGACGAACCAGTCACATCATGTACTAAATTTTGAAACTATGATGGATTTGGAACCAAATTATTAGCATCTTCTCCAAAACTGTATTCATCATGTTGATACCAAAAAACATAATCATTTTGAAAACCAAATCGCAATAGATGACCCACAATATTTTCAAATGTGTCAAACCTCCTCCGATCACGTTTTTGTCACTTCTAAAACAAATTTTGGTTTTGAGGGTGAAAATGATACAGAATCTTCAACAACTATAATAAATACAGGATTTACATTAAAACCATTTGGATTCCTATGATGGTTTATCCAATCAAGATCATGTAATAAAGACTATTATTGACTTCCTTGTTGTATATTACTCTAAAAAATATAAAATAATTAAATTTTTTTGTGATTAATTTGATATAAGAAAAATACAATCCAAAAAAGAGTGGAAATTACTATTCATTACTATTTATTACTATTTATTACTATTAATTACTATTAATTACTATTAATTATTATTTATTACTATTTATTATTATTTATTCCTAATTATTCCTATTTATCCCTATTTATTCCTATTTATTACTACTTATCCATAATTTTCCCTATTTATTACTAATTATTTCTATTTATTACTAATTGTCCCTATTTATTACTAATTATCCCTATTTATTTCTATTTATCTTTATTTATCCCTATTTATTGCTAATTGCTCTTAATTATTGTTAATTACTGCTAATTACTGCTAATTGCTGCTAATTATTGCTAATTGCTGCTAATTGTTGTTAATTGTTGCTCATTACTTCTAATTACAACTAATTACTGCTAATTATTGTTAATTACTACTATTTATTCCTATTTATTCCTATTTATTCCTATTTATTCCTATTTATTACTATTTATTCCTAATTATTTCTAATTATTTCTATTTATTTCTATTTATTCCTTGTTATTCCTATTTATTCCTATTTATTCCTATTTATTGCTATTTATTGCTAATTATTGCTAATTATTTCTAATTATTGCTAATTATACATAATTATTCATAATTATTCCTAATTATTTCAAATTATTCCTAATTATTGTTATTTATTTCTAATTATTCCTAATTATTCCTAATTATTCCTAATTATTCCTAATTATTCCTAATTATTGGTAATTATTGGTAATTATTGCAAATTATTGCTAATTTTTTCTATTTTTTTCTAATTATTGCTAATTATTTCTAATTATTGCTAATTATTGCTAATTATTGTTAATTATTCCTAATTATTGATAATTATTCCTAATTACTACTAATTATTCCTAATTACTGCTAATTATTCCTAATTATAACTAATTATTTCTAATTATTGCTAATTATTGCTAATTATTGCTAATTATTCATAATTATTGCTAATCATTCCTAATTATTCTGAATTATTACTAATTATTACTAATTATTACTAATTATTACTATTTATTACTATTTATTACTAATTATTCCTAATTATACCTATTTATTTTTAATTATTGCTAATAATTCCTAATTATTGTTAATTATTGCTAATTATTCCTAATTATAGCCAATTATTACTAATTATTACAATTTATTACTAATTATTACAATTTATTATTAATTATTACTATTTATTACTAATTATTACTATTTATTACTAATTATGACTATTTATTACTATTTATTACTATTTATTGCTATTTATTGCTATTTGTTGTTATTTATTACTATTTACTGCTATTTATTACTATTTATTACTAACTATTCCTAATTATTCCTAATTATTTCTAGTTATTGCTAATTATTCCTAATTATTGCTAATTATTCCAAACTATTCCTAATTATTCATAATTATTACTAATTATTATTATTTATTACTAGTTATTATTATTTATTACTAGTTATTACTAATTATTACTAATTATTACTAATTATTCCTAATTATTACTAATTATTCCTAATTATTTCTAATTATTCCTAATTATTTCTTATTATTTCTAATTATTATTAATTATTCCTAATTATTCCTAATTATTACTAATTATTACTAATTATTCTAAATTATTACTAATTAACTCTATTTTTTACTAATTTTTATTAATTAATACTAATTTTTATTAATTGTTGCTAATTTTTATTAATTATTGCTAATTTTTATTAATTATTACTAATTTTTATTAATTATTACTAATTTTTATTAATAATTATTAATTACCACTAATTATTACTAATTGCCACTAATTATTACTAATTACCATTAATTTTTACTAATTACCACTAATTATTACTAATTATTGCTAATTATTACTAATTAGTACTAATTATTACTAATTATCACTAATTAACATTAATTTTTATTAATTTATAATAATTTATTACTAATTTATATAATTTCTTACTAATTATTACTAATTACCACCAATTATTTCTAATTACCACCAATTATTACTAATTATCGCTAATTAATTAAAAAATTACTAATTACAGCTAATTGTTAATAATTAATGCTAAATTTTACTAATTACAGATAATTAAAATAAATTATTACAAATTAAAACTATTTAATTTTAATTAAAAACATTAATGCAAATTATAACTAAATATTTCTATAAAAAAATAATGAAAAGAAAAACTAATTAATTTTAATTAAATCTAATTACTGCTAATCAATAATAATTATTACTAATATTAAATAAAATAAATTAAATAAAAAATTACCTTGAAACTGTCTCTTTTAGCAGATGTAAAACTTGAAAGTTTATCCCTTGTAACGTTTGAAATTCTGAAAAATTTAAACTAAAAAATTACAGAGCAAAGGGAATAAGAGAAGTTGATAGAAGTTGTGGATGGAAAAAATTCGGGGGGGGGGGTATTTATAAGTTAGATCTTTTGCGACAGGATTATTTGTGACGAGATTCTCATCGCAAATAGTTAAGTGGTTATTAATTGAGGTAACGATAAAAAATAGTATTTGTTACGGGTCTCATCGCAAATATTATCTTGTCGACACTTTATTTGCGACGAGTGTGGATTCCCATTACAAATAACATAAAACTGGGAAGAGTATTTGCAACGGGAGTTTAGCCTCATCGCAAATACTCTTCCTGCGCTTTGGCACCCAGGATGCGACAAAGGTATTTACGACGGTCCATCACAAATAGCTCTTTTTTATCGACTAATTGCGACAGGTCAAAATTTTCGTCACAATTAGTCTATTTCGATGAATTATTTGCGACGAGTCATATTCCCGTCACAAATAGCTCATCGCAAAAAGCCAAAATTCTCATAGTAAGACCTTACACTTGATGTTCTCTAGACCCCCATGACATGGTTGGTTGTTGAAACCTCAACTTGGGCCACCCCTTTGGGTGTTCACTAATATTTTCTTTGTTAGCCATTGGTTGCAATCAACCAAAATATTGAGCAGGCATGTTTGGTTTGACCCCTAAGAAAATGAAATTGATTAATTGATAGTTAACCTATTTTAATTATAATAAGGCATGTCTACTCAGATGGCCTTTTATCACTTTTGAGTGAGACGACTAATAAAATGGTTTTCTTTTATAAATGCATGGATACTTGCTTCCCTTTAGTTAATGGAAACTCGAATCGAATTGAATGAATTGTTAAATTGTTGAATGCCACCACTTGACCTCATTGTCATTTATAAATTAAATGATAAATGGAATAAATGAAATTGAATGGTGAATTGGCATGGGTGTTTTCCATGGCCTATTATCACTTATTAAATACAAGGTGTCTTATACTTTTGGACCTTTTTCCTGTTTAAAGAGTGTTCAGACTTGAGCCATCCTTGGATTCCTAAGGGAATTCCTTGAGCACTCAGAGGATACCACCCCAATTCATTGGTTCGACCACTGAGTGAGATACCACACTAGGGTTCGGTCAATGGCATTTCTATATGTGAATGCCTCAGTGTGGTATAGACGATTCGCCTACATATCTGGAAAATTAGAATGTCTTGGATTATCTCCTTGGGTTCATCTTGATATCCTCAAATACATGATGCTAAGGATTGCCTCCTTGGAGTCCAAATCATTCTTAGCCCAAGATTACTTGGGACATAACTCCCAAAACCCGGTTAGAAACTTTTTACGGTGGAATTCCAAGGATTTATCCTTTAGATTACACTCAGACCCCTATAGATAGACTATGAGTTATTACAATGAGTTGGATTGACCCTCTAAGGTCATGAACGCCTTGGTTACACCTTGGGTCCTTTATTATTATCTTTATCATTATGTTCCTTATTTAAAGTATGAGACCCCTAACATATAT
The DNA here is from genome assembly GCA_963277665.1 of Viscum album. Lineage (NCBI taxonomy): Eukaryota > Viridiplantae > Streptophyta > Magnoliopsida > Santalales > Viscaceae > Viscum > Viscum album. The sequence continues at coordinate 1,363,610,223 of OY728141.1, read as the reverse complement.
ATTATCCTTATGTGGATGTCTGGGCACTAAGCCACAGGTCCTCACCGGTGCATGTATATCTCTACTTATATATTCCTTTGTATTCTTATATATACATGTCAAAACATGTTCAATGATATTCCATCTTAGGTTAAAGTAGGTATGGTTAGGCAGGTAACCATGAGGAACCTGAGCCGACTTGATTACATTTACATTACAACAATGCCTTACTTTTTCTATGTCTACACACTGCTTTATTTTATACTCAGGGGTTTGAATGCATTAGATGTCGTTGGTGGTGGCATACTAATTATATCTCACACCCTATTCAGACCACTATTTAGTACCCAAACAGATATCTCCTGACTGCAGGTTAGGACCTTGGATCGTGCTTTGTGTTGTTTTTCATCTATGGACAAGAACTTGACATGGGAGCTTGGGAGTAGCGATTGAGCATGTGCTCAGGCCGCCTTCTGAAGTTCTAGTCTTTATTTATTTATTCTTTTTTCAATTTATCCATGTATATTGTTCTACCTATTGTATGTATGTTTCTTGTACATTGTAGTATGTTCATGCATGGTTATTTATGCATTTGTTATTGTTTTTCAGTTATCATTTATCTTGCACTACTTATACTAATATTTATTGATTGTTTCTTCTATTGTACTTATTACTGAACCAGAGGGTATAATATTCCCACCATACCACCTTTAGATCCTCACTACTAGTCGGCACCATCTGGCATATGGGGAGGTGCCTTTGAGGCCATATGACCAACCAACTTGGGGCACCATTTCAGTGGCTCCCAGGTCGAGACGTTACAAAGTGGTATCAGAGATCATTTCAATTTTGTCTCTATTTGTGTATTATAGATAGGATAATAAGAATGTGTTAGCACTTGGTAAATAGCTCGTGTCTGGGTTTGGCCAACCCAAGCACGGGGGGAAAGATCAAGTTGCATATGATGAGACTATTGTTCATGATGATATTTTATTACAATTGATTATTATTTTACCTCGGTGACTGTTGTACTTCCATTGGTTATTGATTTGTAGATTTATGAGATTTACCTCTTGGATCGGTATGGTAAGAGACTGAATTTTTTCATGCATCATTATAGGCATATAGAGATTCACATGTCATGCATATTCCATGTCATGTTGGTTGCATTGCTTCACTACCTAATACTTGATGGATGTGCCTCACGTGATTATTCTGCATGTTTTCCTGTATAATATGCTTTTTTGGTTTCTTTCTATATGCATATAATTCCTTATTTATGTGAACACATGATTTGTTATATTATGATAAAACAATTGGTTCTTAAAGTGTTTGCATCAACCTAAATGGTGTTTTCCTATATAGCTTGATAGTGGCACCTTAATTAACCAATTAGGGCGTGTTTAAGCCTTAGACCACTGGTTGAATGGGATGAAACATTTATGGTTGTGATTAAATTGGTTTCAATAATAGTTTATAAAGTGTATGAACCTTTATAAATTGGGAAGGGTAACCTATATATTCAAACCATCATATATGAACTTGTTATATTCTGAGACTGAAAATAAAAACCTGGTTGTTATTACACGAATGCTAATTGTGAATTATAAAGGCAAGTATCCTTATAATTTGGGAATGGTGATTCATTTAACTGAACCAGAATGTATATATATGTGTAAATGTTGAATTTCAATTTCTACAGAAAATGTTTTCTTTTAAATGAAGGGTGAATCGTGACTTACGAGGCTTGTACCTCTATTACTTGGGCATGATGACCATATGAATAAATTTATAAATGCGCAACTAGAACCAAGTAGGCCATTTGGGGCATGTTTTTTATGATATTAACCCATTAAGGGTATGTATAAATCTTTGAGGAACCAACTGTTATTGGGTTACATTTACATGGGATGCCAATTGTAATTTATAGAGCATTGACTCCATAAATTAAAAATGGTTTCCCATCTAACTGGACCCAGGTTGACATGATGGGACCATCTTAGGTCATCTTTACTTTTTTATGCCTTAGTACCCAACCCCGTGGGGGTATGTTATGATAGATGGTATGGTTATTTAATGTTTCTGCAACTACTTATATGATGTTACATATAAACCTATGTTGGCGTCTTACTTAACTAGTCCCCTTTTTAATTAATAAAAGACTTGTTATCTATTTTTAATATTTATTATTATGAGTAAACAATTAATTAAAATGCTAATTATAACATAAATAGTGTTTTCCTCTATAGCTTGGAATGGACATTTTCTTTAAATGAGACCAGTTGTGAGAACTTATGGATAAATCATTGTTTAAAAGAAAATTTATGAGATAATTTTCCTAATGTTTCACGGTGTCAACTAAATAAAGTTCTTAGTATGTTTTTCCTTGACAACAAGCACTTGATATCCCATTTATATGAGCTTCATTAAATGTTGTAATAATTGAGCTTCATTTAAATGACTTAAAATGGACCCTTTTATAGGTGTTTATAGAGTGAACCCTTGAGTAATGGTTAGCTTTAGTTTTCCTTGAGAGACACTTGAACAAGAATTTGAGTGTTTCCCATAGGTCTCAGTTGTCTCTTTACCTGTTGATACATTGAACTTAAAGTATAGACAGTAGAACCTAGTGACTTCTTAGGAATAAATTTAGTTTAAAAGTGGACACCCTATTTTGAAAGAGGGGTTAACCCATTGAGGTATCACCCTTAGTGACGATGGACTGATAGATTTTTGAGATGAGTTTCGAAGCACAATAAGTGTTGTCTGTTTGATTCGGTTGAGTCAGTTAGGACTCTTAGATAATTTAATGACACTCTTGGGTAGGCAGATGGTTGTCTGGTAAGTTGACCCTCAAGGGGGCATTCTTGTATACAAATACCCAGTGATTTTCAACTCTTTATCCTATGACTTGATGTCATGGCCCTTATAAGTCTACGATTTTCCTTCCTACTTCAGTTTTTACTTTTTTTAAGAAAGTTTTTAGGAACGTTAGATATCATGAAACTGATGCCTGTGAGTGGGTTATGGTTCTCATGTTATAGACCTTAGGGATAGTTGGGATACCTAGAGTACCTTTCTTTTTTCTAGAACCCTTTGTGCATTAGCTTATTTTTGTTTGATTAAGGGAAACATGCAATAGATATTGGTCTGGGGTTTACGTTTCCTTAAGAGAAATGTGCTTTTTTTTACACTAGTTTCTAGAACGATGCATGAAGGTGCTCAAATATTTTGATTTATTCATGTTGATGCCTTTCTATTTCTAGGAAGCACTTAGTGTGTTGGATATTGAAATTGGATTTGATGGGTATGACTTATCAGGTGATTGTCCCACTTGACCAGTAATGGGTGGTTGACACCATAGTTTCTGAAACAAAATCATGAGGCCAACGATCGTTCAATAAATCATGGAGCATTTGAAATGCCTGATGTTGAAGAGAAGTTCTAAAGTAACTACCAGTGTATTAAAATACTGAATTTTTGTGTAGCACGGTCAGTTTGACCCTGTTGATGAACGACTCATGGTAGCATGTGTTAGGTTTTGAAATGGGTAGTACAAAATATACACCCGTTGTGTATGGAAATCTTAACACACACTGGTTGCACATGAGGTTTTTTTAGAATTGAATGTATATGAGTGGTCGAGTGTGAGTTAAGGACCAATGTTTTAAAATGAAGTGATTCTTATAGACATGGTGACCCAGAGATTTGGGAAAATTAAGGAAGGTGTCGACGATGAGGGATATTTTGGAGATGGTGATTTAGGGTGTCGTATAACAATTAACACATAGTTATACCTTGACCCACATGGTTGGGAGACGTGGTGACAGGGTTAATATAAGGCAAGGATAGCATTTTTTGATGATATAATAGATTAGGAAGAGCTATACATATCTTTTGGTGGAATCTTACTTTACTCCTGGTTAGAGGTGATCATGCCCCCTATCTTGAAATCGTCATGAGTACATTGAGTGGGCATCAACTATACATCGAGCTACTTAGATATCTTTTTTAGTTTTATAAAAGAACTCCTTGGGAGTTACGCTTTAGGATAGGTCTTAAAATAAGTCAAATGATTCATAGTACACCATTGGCTGTTTAAGGGTGGTGACCCATATTATGTTTTGAAAATTAGTGAATGCCTTGGGAAATATTCTTGGGAAGCATGAACAGGTGATGTGTGAAGTTTTTGTTAGTGCTTGGGGATGATAAAGTTCTTACCCACACTAGATATATGTATAGGATGGACAGGGAATAGGTAGTGGTAATCAGTTTTTCATTTGTTGATGTGACGACAAGTATGCTCTTGAGGTGGGGAGTGGGACGTCGGTCACTAGAGAGAGACCCTAATGTGAGAGGGGTCATGGAATCTTGAGTTTGGTTGTTGGATGGTCTTTTGAATCATGTATTTCATAAATGTTTGGATTGATGTATGAGTGTATTTCTTGATAAATTCTAGGTACATGTTCAATTATGGACTTGGGTGAAGTCTGGGTGCAAGAATTAATCTTGAAGTATCATATGAAAATCCATGGACACTGGATCAGGAAATGCATTAGTGCTTGTGATATAGCACAATGATGGTTTTGAGTTGGAGATGTTATAGCTGGGAGACTTCAATGGGAGTTAGTTATGGGATTTAGTGATCATGCTAGGAATGATCTCAGCACGCCTTGGGTTAAAGACTTTTCGAATCTCGTTTAGTGACACGTTGGCTGTTGAAGTCGAGAATTTTATAAAATAGTCGGATGGGGGGTGGTTCGAATTGAGTTTCCTCAATAAGTGGATGTGGTCGATGAAAAAACATGTTCATCATGTTATGGTATGATATAGGTATAGTTTAAAGGTTGGTTGTGCTTTTCAAGGAAAATCCAGTGTGACCAGTATAACCCTAGTCGACTGGAGTTCATTTTTTTTGGTCAAATCAAGGACCATGGGTAGTTCTCTCATGTGTAATTTTATAAATGTGTTGGGAGTGTTTTCAGAAAGCTAAAGACATGCTTAAATAGGAAATTTTGAAGGTGAGAGCACCATAACTCGGAATTGGTCAATGGAAATATAGAACCTATGGTGGGAAGCACCATAGGCCAGTTGATTTAAGAGATGACTATATGATTGTGTCTTGAGTTTTACGGGATTGTTTAAGAGTTGTGTTGATGTTTCAATTTTGAATTTGATCATTGGGTTGATTTTTAATGGCTTATGTATCATATGATAAAGTGGTTCTTGGAGGCACGTTGGGAATTTGGAAATGCAACATGACCATTTCATCAGAAAATTCTCAACCCAAGTAGGTCAGGTGCCCGAATGGCCCGAAGGCCTTATTTTTTATTTTTATTATAGATAATCCCCCTTTTAAGGGTTGAAGGGGAACCCGTACATGACCCGTAAGCCCAAGGAACTAGGCCCGACATGACCCACAATACATGACCCAAAGGCCCAGAGGCATACCATGCCCATTACATGACTTGTAGGCCCAGCCCACTAGAACTGCCCCTCCTCAGCGTCTTGCATCATTGATCTCCTTAGCTCTCCACCTTGCATTGCTGATCGGCTAGCATTGCCTCGTACAAAGCTTCACGGTGTCTGGTCCCAATGGTGGTTGTCATACCCTCTCATTCTTCCAATCCGGTTAGCTCTGCATCTGGTGGCTGCTACTCTTGTTGCTCTGATCCTCTTCTGGGTCCTGTTCTGTGTGAATTAGGCTACTCCATGATCTATGTGACCCAAAGGCCATGTGGCCCGAAGGCCTTTGATGACCCGAAGGCCCTGGAGACCCGTAGGCCCAAACCGGTGGCCCCAAGGCCCAAATCAGATGAATAGTTCTGGCTGCTACAGTACCGAACAGTAACTGCTACAGTGACTGTTACAGTACTGCTGCAGTACCCCGGAAATTCACCTTCACCCGGTTTTGAACCCGGGTCTCTTGGATGCCAAGAAGGAGCCCTTACCACTCGGGTACGGGCTCGTTGGCCGAGTAGGTCAGGTGATGTTTTCATTATTCCATAAGGATTATTGGGGATGATAAGTTATAAGGTGGGGAGGTTTAAAGGTCCCTTATTTTTTGACCTTTTTTTTCAAAGGAATTTTAGTTTTTCATTTGGTGTATGGTCCAAATTCTAAACTGAGATTCAAAATGTAATTCTGAGAGTAGGAATACTTAGAAGTGTTGTTTTTATATGGGGTTTGAGGCCCAAGAGGTTTCTCAAGTGTTCAGATGAGTTTAATGAGTGTCAAGCTCCGAAAACTCTTTTTCAAAATAAATAGATAGAGGCACACAGTTGGTATGTGATTATTACTAACCGTGTGGCTCAAACCGTGTGACCTGTTTTCTATAGGGACATGGTTTAAAGAAACTATGTGACCCCTAGGGAAAATTGTGCGACTTGGTGCATGATTCTAGAGGGCGACACACTATTTGTCAAACTATGCACCTAAGGATTCATGACCATGCAAAGGGTCTATATAAAATTATAGAGTAGATCGCATAGGCTACACATAGTTTGTCTAACAGTGCAATATCTGTGTGTGGTGGGTGACACTTAGTAGCACCACATGGTTGGCGTACAATTATCCAAATTGTGCGACCAAACTATGAAGCTCGTTAAAGAGATGGAATTTACTATTTTTCCCTTGCCTCCTTTACCTCTTTCTCCCTTCTTTTCTTCTCCTCCATGTGAACATTAGCCTCTTTTGGGTTCTCCCTCTTGGATCTCCTCCTAGGAATGGATTTATCTCCTCCATCCGATGTCAGAATCGAATGTCATCAATCACATTTGATCACCCTCGATAAATGGTTCAATCATATTCCTTATTTTCTCTGCTGATCTTTTCATATCACATGTTATTTCCATGAAATCTCATTTAACCTAATTTTAGGATTTTTGTATATTCTTTTAATTCATATCATTATGGCTTGAATCAAAGCTTAGTAATGGAAGAGTATAGTTTTCTAATCATGTGGTAGGTGGTTTATATGGATTTCCATCAAAGTTACGTCATTTATAAAATGTGTCATTGTGTCACGTGTCGTCCTTTTCAAGCATCACTCCTAATTTATGAAATACCTTAAATTAAATGCCTAGACCTTACACTTGATGTTATCTAGACCCCCATGACATGGTTGGATGTTGTAATCTCAACTTGGGCCACCCCTTTGGGTGTGACCTATTATTTTTCTTATTATACATTGGTTATAATCAACCAAAATACTGTATAACTATGTTTGGTTTGACTCCTAAGAAAATGAAATTGATTAAATGGTAGTTAACCTATTTTAATTATAATAAGCATTTCTACTTACATGGACTTTTATCACTTTTTGAGTGAGATGACTAATGAAATGGTTTTCTACTTACATGGCCTTTTAAATGAATTATTAAATGGTTGAATAACACTACTTGACCTCATTGTCACTTATAAATGAAATTCTAAATGGAATTAATGAAATAGAATGGTTGGAATGTATGATTTCCATGACCTATTATTACTTATTAAAAACAAGGCGCCTTATGCTTTTAGACATTTTTCTTTTTTAAGGATTATTCAGACTTGAGTTAGCCTTGGATCCCTGACGGAATGCCTTAAGCACTCAGAGGACACCACCCTGATTCATTGGTCCAGCCATACCACACTAGGGTTCGGTCAATGTTTTATCTATATGTGAATACCTCAGTGCGGTACCAAAGATTCACCTACATATCTAGAAAATTAGAATGCCTTGGATTATCTCCTTGGATTCAACTTGATGTACTTGGAAATGTGATGCTAAGGATTACCTCCTTGGGATCCAAATCATGCGTAGCCTAAGATTTCTTGAGACATGACTCCCAGACCTAGTTAGAAACTTTTACAATGTAATGCTAAGGATTTATCCTATAGATTAAAATTAGACACCTATAACCTAACTGCATGAGTTATTACTATGAGTTGGTTTGACCCTTTGAGGTCATTGAAACCTTGGTTACACCTTGGGTCCTTCTTTATTATCATATTTATCATTATGTTCAAGTATAAGACCCCTAAAATATCTATCATCCTTATGTGGATGTCTGGGCACTAATCCAAAAGTACTCGTTGGTGCATGTATATATTTGTATATATATTCTTTTGTATGCTTATATATACATGATGAAACATGTTTAGAGACATCTTGTCTTAGGCCAAAGTAGGTATGGTCAGCCAAGTAACCTTGATGAACCTGATCCGACTTGATTACATTTACATTACAGCACTGCCTTAATACATGCACACTGCTTTATTTTATACTCAGGGGTTGGAATGCAATATATGTTGTTGGTGGTGGCCTACTGAGTATATCACACACCCTATTTGGCCCACCATTTGGTACCCAGACAGATATCTCCTGATTATAGGTTAGGACCTTGGACTTTTCTTAGTGTTGTTTTTCATATATGTACTAGGACTAGACATGGGAGCTTGGGAGTAGTGGTTGAGCATGAACTTGGGATGCCTTCCGGAGTTAGAGTCTTTATTTATTTATTATTTTTTCAGTCTTTCCATGTATATTGTTCTAACTATTGTATGTTTGTTTCTTATACATTGTAGTATGTTCATGCATGGTTATTTATTCATTTATTATTTATTTTAAGTTATCATTTATCTTCAACTTATTATTCTTATCTTTATTGATTATTACTTCTGCTATAATTATTACTAAACCATAGGGTATAGTCTCCTCATTGTACCACTTTTAGACTCTCACTGCTAGTTGGTAGCCTTTGGCATACAGGGAGATGCACTTGAGGCTATGTGACCAACCGTCTTAAAGAAACATTTCAGTGTCTCTTAGGTCGAGACATTACAAGAATCCATATAGGACTACCGGTTATCCCACTAGGTAGCTAGTGGGACTACAATAACATAGCGTAGTCCTGGTTCCTAGCCTTGAGCCCCCGGTTCGCTCTTGCCACCCTTCCTACCTCTAAAACACGCTAAAAAACACAATACAAAAGACATAGTTGAAATTAAAGAGGAACATACCTCAACAAAAATGGTGAGGTCTTACACTAACCATAGGTAAAAATTACTTATTTAAATTAGAAATAGAGGTGATACTTTGATATCCCCATCTTTGACTTTTTTTACACCTACATGAAAACATAACATAATTCAAGGGCATTTTAATAATTAAGTAGTATGACGCCCTTTTCAAATTATCGAATGCCCCTAAATTCTATAATCTTTTCATTAAGGTGTAAAAAGTGTCAAAATAACACTTCTTAATTAGAAATATATTTTGAAAATGCATGTTAACTCATTTATGAAATGCATATTTTGAATTTAGTTTAGAAATGTTATTAAATATTAATGTGTGTATTTCATAATGGTGATAATGATGATGAATCCTTGGTTCCCAATAAAACCCTTCACATGGACCAAGATTCCATATTCTCCAACCTTTAGAATTCTGACCATTAGATTAGATGTGGTATGTATTAATCTTAACTGTTGGATGATATCACATGTACTCTATATATAAGTCTATGTGTTAATGAAATGAGAGAACTTTTTGGGATCTACATTGTGTTCCCTTTACTTCTTTTTTCTATTATATTTGTATTTCCATTTGTCTTCATTATCATAATATGAATATTCAACACACGTTTCATTAATGATACACACCACCTATAATCAATCATTTATTCCCGGTTTCGAAATTCCTCATGGTTTAATTTTGCGTTCGACCAATTTCACAACATGTTATCAACACATTAATCTTATCTGCATTATGCATCATGATAATGCTATCATCAACATAAGATAATTCTTACACGAAAAAGGTATGTCACATGTTTCCCTAAACATTCTTCTTTTGGCATACTCTTTTGTGTGTGCATCGACTCCACTCATTCGAAGAGATACAACAAAAGGAAACTCTTATTTTATATGTAAGATAGTATTATATTTATTTTTCTACTCTTAATAAATTTAAAAATAATATATTATTTTCTTAATCTTTTGTTACGAGAGAAATAATGAGCTCCCGAAGAGCTATAATGACTCACAACTACCAAAATTTTAGTTCATTACCTAAAGTGAATGTGATTGATTAATAAACGACTTAGTCAATGTCAAGAAAAACATCATTAATCAAATAAAAATAATGAAGTAATGCCACTCTAAGTGGTTGAATGATGAACATCGCGTACTTTTTGTACTCCGAAGTGCTGAAGTAAATTTTACTAAACATGTCATGAAAGACATAATAAAATTTAACATCCCTCGTCTCTTTTTATACCTTGAAGGTGTCAAACTTGATTATGTTTAAATAATCATGAAGGATATGGTATTTATTTTACTAATACGCCTCCCCCGAAGTATGATGAAAATGTTGAATCGAATATTCATGTCATTGTCTTAAAGACACTATAAAACCCAAACAAATAATTTTACTTTGTTCCTTGAAGTGAAAGAGGATATTTATTGAAAATGATTTATTTCATTCTCAGAAGTGAATGAAAATATACATGATTTTATTTTAGATCAAGTTCGAGGTGAATATGATGTTTTACAAATGATCATTATGTTGTATTTGTTTATAATAAATAACAATAATATAACCACCAGAAGTGGTTTGATGATAATAAACATTTAAAGATAACAATTAAGTTTAATAGTGAATATAAAATAATGCATCCTCGTATGATGATATGTAAATAGTGTCCTTTGACATTATATTAAAACATGTCTTTGTTTGTCAATTATTTCTCTTGTAGTTACAATATCGAATAAATACATTATCATTTATCATGTTCTTATGGATTATTAATACCATCTCATGTAATCAGTTTGATATTATCCCCTAAAGCATATATTATTACTCTTCTAGTTCATAGATGACATAACACAATTACATAACCATTACAATCAAATATATTTTATGAAAATGATTTCACCACCTGAAGTGGTAGTGATGATTATCATAATAAATAAAATTAGTGTTGGATATAGGATAATCATTATTGATAAATAATGAATTATCATTCACGGCTCATGAAATTCAATGAATGGATGAATTCTCCGATGTGAATGTAATTACATCACTTCATTCCTTAAAGAGAATAAAATTATTCATAAAAAAATTGATATGATTTGTGCTGCTCAAACATAATATTTTATCATGAATAATTGAGAGTTGATGAAGTTTGATCAAATGATTTCTTCTTCATTTGGTAAAGTGAATGTTGTTATTCTATGTATTATAATTTTTTATGGTTATGAGCTGTGTGTTGTGAATCCATAAGATTCTTCCACATTGGTTCTCGCTATCACATTCACCAGCTTCAAAATACATGGAGACTCCACTCCCAAGTAGATGTATTGTAAAATAATATTTGGACCAGAAGTTCCAAAATATACAATAATCCGCTTGGTGATGGGCCTAACCTATTATGAGTATGAAAAATGGAAGACCCTAAAGATCTTATATACGTCGATTATGAAGAAAAATATTTATAAAGATTATTTTGATTAAATGCTTCAAGAGAACTCATATATGAGTTAGTATATGCACATGTAAGTATATTTACTGGTAAATAAAATCAATTAATGACTCCATAAGTGCAAATATATTCTTATCTGGTAGTACAGGTTCTTAATGATTTGTTATATCTGAAGTCGTGATGAGATATATCAATGGTATTCTTGAAAACGAATATCTTATGGAGACATTGGATAAAATGGGTGCCTCGATATGTGACAAGCATTCATAAAAAGTGATTATAAAGAATTTGTTTTGTACAATTGAATCAATGATGATAAACCAGAAGTTTACTAATCCTGATACTTTAAATATATGACATTATAGTTTAATCTATCCAAGATCAATTATAATGAAAGATACTAATTCAAGTATACATGAGCACCAATTTGTTGATAACATAGTAGACATCCATCAGGGGGAGAATGGTGAATTCATTTAATGGATGTATGTCTACTAAATTATCAAAGAATCCATTCGCATTAGGTTGTTATGAATGCTCCGTGTATAATAATTCATCACGAGTTACTGATTATTAAGATACCTGTTATTGGGGTAAAATATTTATATCATTAGCAGCTATTTTGGAAATGATTTTATCATATATTTATAAAGAACAAATTATGAAGTACATATGGGCACGCCCACCTACCATGTGATCCGTCTAAATACCATATGAACGATGCATATACTAAATGGTCATGTGTATTAACTATTGGTGAGTATACATTGCTTATTATGCATGTTGATCAAAAAAAAATATTGAGCATCACAACACTGTATACAAAACAGTCTTGTGGAACCATTGACAAGATGCCCATAACACTTACATGGATGTAAAGTGTTAAAAATCAATAGTCTGATTATACACACCATAAGTGTGGTTGAACTGATTATATAAAATCGTTGTTCATCATGAGTAGAAAACAATAAATATTTTTTCCATTGAAGAGGAAAATGAATACATCGACAACATTGTATATTTTTTATTGTCCATGAAGTGACACTAGTACCAGAAAAATCATGAGATCTCAATCAATGTTGTTGTTGAAATATTTAAATCTTTGAATGCTTTCAAAACTCATCGATACCAATGGATTTTGATAGATGTTGACTTCACTATAAATGACCAAAAGTATTAAAAGGAACTTATGGTATGTTCAACATATAAAGTTTTGGGTTTATTGTCCAAACTGCCAAGACTATCGAATACTGATGATCTTATTGTAAGAAACATTCTTCCTTATAAAATTGGATATTTGGATTATGTGCAACCGATGTTGTCATTGTTTATACATATGATAACTATGAACCTCTGAATGGTTCAAAATTCCTAAAGCATATTTCATGTATCAATCTTAAGATACACCTGTATAAGGAAGAATGTACAATTGATCCTATCATCACATGGTTTGAATAAATTGTTGTTTTTCATTAATCTATATGTTTTGAATAACATCAAAACTCCAGAAGAGTTTGCAAAATCATCAAGATGTTTGATGAAAAACTTACTTATCCCGTACAGATTAAATATACGCACATTTTTTTATCCCCGAATCATATGCATGTACATGTGCATATGTACCTTGCAAATAACAATAAATCATATTACGATGCAAGGTAATGTTCATCTCTATTAATTGAAATCTAAAGGATATGAATTATTCCAAAATTCAAAACTGAATGTTTTGGTTATGAATTGATTTATAAGAGGGATATGTAACTGTTGTACTCCTTTTCCCTTCAATTTTTTCTCATTGACTTTTCTTGATAAGGTTTTTAATGAGACAACATTGCGGGGACTTGATGTTACTGTAACTTTTTTTCTCTAATTAATTGTTTTTCCCCTAAAGAGTTTTTCATTGATGAAGCTTTTAATAAGACAATCATACATCATAACATATATTCAGGGAAATGTTGTCAATTATTATGGATATTTACAATTAGTGACAACTGTTGGTCTTATTCGTGAATTAAAATTTTCAATGACACCATTTATTATTACCTATGGTCTCTCTCCCATCTCTACATAGGAAAGATGAATCACATCACATGTATTATATATATATGATGTGTTAATGAGTGGAATTTTTGACCTCATTGTTTTATATTTTATTGTTTTTCTTTTATATTTGCCATCATCATCATCATTATTGTCTACGGTTTGATCGTGTATTCTCCGTTTCGAAACTCTTTACAGTTTTACTCAACGTGCTCAATTTCACACAGGAAATGGTTTTTAATTGAGTTTTTTGGCCTCAGTGTTTTTATATTTTCTTGTTTTTCTTTTATATTTGCCATCATCATCATTATTGTCTACGGTTTGATCGTTTATTCTCGGTTTCGAAACTCTTTACGGTTTTACTCAACGTGCTCAATTTCACACAGGAAATGGTTTTTAATTGAGTTTTTTTATTTGATACGTCGAAGTGGGGTGGGGGGGTCACGATGCTTCATTGAACCTTATTCTCCAGTTTCTTCATTGCTTGCAGATCAGGGGCTGTTTCTTCACCAGTTGGAAGTTAACTGCCGCACTGGAGGCTAATTTGAGCTACAGAAGATTTGATGATCTCGTGATTCTCGTCCGATGAAGCTGAAGTTGCTGAATTGAGTACGCTGCTCCATCCGATTTGAGCTAAAAGATATCCGGACATAGAGTAAGCTGTATGGATTTCGGGGTCCACACTAGTTGCTGCGTAGCCATCCGATGCTGCTGAGAATATTTTTTGGTTGAACTTTGTTTCGGAAACTCTATTACACTGGTCTGCAAACACTTTCAGCTCTATTCATCTTTTCAAATTGTTATATTCTAGACGCTCTCCTTTGCTTTTCTTTCCTCAAGGATTTATTGACTTAGACACAATTAAAGTATTGATAGAAGAAGAGTGCATCTAATTTCTTTTTTTAAAGAACATTTTCATCACTAGCAAAAGACTGACAGGTTAAGCTGATGATCACTTGGAGTGAGAGCTTCATTAAGTCAAACGATAGTTAGAATCTACGATGACTACAACATTATTTTTGTTATGGTTGTAATTCTATTACTCGATAGTAAAATAGAATTATCTCTATAACAGGATTTCATTTCCTGGAAGAGATTGTAAACAACTTAATGATAGTTTAGTTGATCATAAAAATTCATTTACAGACAACATTTTTACAGGATGCATCAATTTGATTTTTTCCTTTACTATTTTTTTTACTTTACCTATTGATTGTCTTCTTCCTTTGACACAATCCGATTACTAACTTTTGTCACTGACTGCTACCATTGCACTTTTTTTTCTTCTTTTTCACTATTTTTGTTTGGCACATGCATTTCACATTAACCAATTTGTTCATGCAATTGCTTTCGTTTCGTCAATTATTTGTAAATAACCTATTAGTACATCATCCCTTCCCTGTGTGATCGGCCCTTCACTACTATATACTAGTGCACAAAAAATAATTATTTTGTTGGTTGTGATTGATGATGACTGGTTTAAAATTTTGCATCGTTGTTGGGGAAAGCAAGGCTTATTTATGGGATTTTCATATTCTGTTATGCATGATTGAAATAGTTGCGCTGAACTTCTTAACTGTGCTTAAAATATAGAACCCCTACTTGATTAGTGCTACAATAAACGCTATTTCACAAGCTGAAAATTGAAGTTCTGATCATGGTATTTACTTGTTCAACTTAAAATCAATTGCTGCTGCTTATTGTACTATTTTTTGAGATGAAAAACTGAAAAACTGCTGCTGGAAGTGGTTGTGTTTACTGCTAAAATGGCATTTTCCACCTTTTTAATAGCATTTTGGAATTGTGTGCTGTGAAATTCATTAAAAACACATCTTAGGATCTAAAAACGGGCATGCAAGCTAGTCTGAAACATAGGTGCTTTTTAGGCTTTTGATCACAAATTTCACTTAATAAAATGAAGAAAGTTTTTGTGATGCTTTGGATAGGTTTTGTGAAATATTATAACAATGTCCTGAACCTAAAATTCATTTGAGAATGCTTATGCATTGTTTCTATCGAGGGATCAAAAGAAGATGATCAACATGTTTTGGATAGAAAAATTGATGGATTTCTTGTGTGAGGCTGTGATGAAATACATAGGGTACCATGCGTTGAAACTGCTGAAAATCAAAGAAAATTTGTTGAATCTCAATGCTTGAAAATTATTAGACAATCTTAACGTGTTAATGGAATGGATTTTTCTAGATTTAATGGAACTGATTTAATGGAACCCATGCTTAGCGTCAATGCAAAACAAAAGAGCCACCTCTTTTTAGAATGAATCCCAAACTATTAGGAATGACTCCCATATTGATGACAATTTTTCCTTATTAGTGTCCGTGAATAACAATTTGTTTGAGTTAGTAGATAGTGAAGGGAAAGAGTTTCTTAAATTTTTTCATGCTAAAATTGATGGAATAAAGAAAAGTTCTACCATCATGGAGTAAAAATTTAAAGAATTTGAACAAATGAACAATCCTATAAGGCGATTAAGTGATAAAATCTTTCAAGAAATCCAAACTGAAATACAATGTTTTACAAAAACAGTGTGGCTGAACTGTTCGTCAAATGGATGGAATATGAAGAGGTTGAGCCATGTGTCCTTGTGTTTGAAGAGAAATCCATGCCTCCAACATGCGGAAGTGAAGTATATAATCAATTTCATGTGGATTTTGTTATGATATCAGTTGAAATGGAACTCTTTAATCATTTTTCTAACATCAACACTTCATTATTGGCTGATATAGAAACAAGAGTTGCCAGAATTCACTATTAAGCTGAGAAAATAGCCTAGGGGAAGATCACATAGAACTGGAAAGTATTGGTTTAAAATCTTTTCAGACTAACTTGGAAAATCATTTCCTTGAAACTGTTTTGCAAAACTAAGCTGCATGTATTCTTGTTTGTGATGATTTTGATAGCCCAATTAAGGGTGCGAGCCGTAAGGTTAATGCTACATCTTTGGAGGGACCTTTTATTTTTATTTGACCTTAAGTGAGCTTCAAATGAGACAATTTTCACCTGAAAAAAAAAGGTGGACAACATGTTGTCTTTCACTATTAAAGGAAACTTCCAGGTGTAACTTTCAGCTTTTGGGAAGTTTGGTTGATCCCAATGAAGTCTTAAAGCTCACGGGAAAATCTTTATACTATGGGATAAAGGAGCAACCAACATGTGGTGGTTTCTAACCAAAAAGCCACACTTTCCTAGTGATCTTGGTTAGATTTTGTGGGAAGTTTGGTTGGAGACTTTAAAACTAGCACTCTATGGGAGACATTCCATGATTTTCTTGCTGTTAATAAAATAGTTGTTTTTGTTTTCTTCCATTTATTTTTTTCTTGCTAAAAATAAACATCAGTCATTCCTTTGCTACTCATCGTGACTCAAAGTGCAGGTATTTTACAGTGGTTGAAAATGTGGCAGTACCTTTCAACATCAAAATAGGTTTAATATTTCTTCTGAATTAATTTTGAAATTTAACTTGCAAATATGTTTTCTTCATAGGAAATCAAAGACATCCGCCTGGATGCTTTATATAGTGAAAAGAAGGGATCTTCCCACTCATTGCACCTACTGTCCCTCTTGATTTAAAGATCACTTTTTGGCTTGTAAATACTGATACTACTCATTGTTTGCTTGAGATTTCATTACGTCACTTCTCCTTTACTTTTACACATGGTTGAATTTCTTATTGAGCTCCAATGATTCGATTTCTTGGTTCAACATATTGGTTTTGTAGATTCTCTAATAAAAACAACCAGGCTGGATGAGGGTTTCTTGATTCATTTTCCTTCTTGTTTTTTATTTTGGCTGCACTATTATTGTATTTTGTAGATGTCGAATTCCCCTTACCTCAATGTGAGGCGGGGATATTCTTTTATAGATGAGTAAAATAAATTACACGGTGGGATATTCCGATGTGGGACTCGGAAATATCCATTATACTAAAATGGGGTCCAACACTCCCCTTCAACCTGGACATGCCCAGCTTGGACTGAGAGTCCCACAAAAAGAAAAAGACGACATCGAACAAGGCCATACATACTCCCCCTCAAGCTGGGTCGTGGAGGCTGTGAATACCCAGCTTGGTAGTGAGAGTCCAGGCGAGCTCCTGGGAGGCTTTTTGTGAAGATGCCGACAAACTGATCCGCCGTCGGAATATGTGACCAAAACTGATATGGTTTTGCTCCAGATGGTGGCGAAGAAAGTGGCAGTTCACCTCGATATGCTTCGTTTGTTCATGGAAGACAGGATTCGATTCAATCTTCGTGGCTGCCTGATTGTCACACCAGATATGAGCAGAAGTTTGTGCTGGGAAACCAAACTCATGGAGAAGATGACGAAACCAGAGGATCTCAGTGGTAATCGTGGCCATGACACGGTATTCTGCCTCTGCACTAAATCTAGAGACGACAGTTTGCTTCTTGCTGCGCCATGAGATGAGGTTACCGGCCAAGAACACGACAAATTCAGAAGTAGATTTGTGGGTAGCAAGGCAACCTGCATAGTCCGCATCACAGAAGACCTCAACATCCAAATGAGCGTGATGTGAGTATCGAAGGCCACGTGCAGGGTGTTTCTTTATGTATTTGGCAATGCGGAGGACAACATCCCACTGAGATCTGGTTAGATGTTCCATGAACTGACTCATTTTGCCAACAGCGCAGACAATGTCTGGTTGTGTTATGATGAGGTAGTTGAGTTTGTCCATCAGACGACGGTAGCTCTCTGGGTGAGGAAAAGGGTGTCGAATCGGCATGGAGAGAGCGTTCCGCAGGCTTAAGAGGAGTGTCCACTGCAGTTGCCTGGCTCAACCCTGCATCCTGTAAGATATCGAGGGCATATTTTCGTTGGTAGAGAGAGATAGTGTCCGCAGAACAGGAGATCTCGATGTCAAGAAAGTAGGTGAGAGGACCGAGATCTTTGGTGTGGAAGTGGTGGTGAAGGTGCGCCTTGAGTTGGGCGATTCCAGTGGAGTCGCTCCTTGTGATGATGATATCATCAACATATACCACCATCAAAATACAATCGTTTGACGTCGTACGGAAGAAGACGGTGTGATCCTTCATACCGCGAGAGAGGCCAAAGGTGGCGACGACAATGCCGAAGCGGCCAAACCAAGCATGAGGAGACTGATTGAGGCCATATAGGGATCGACGGAGGCGACAAACATAGGAGTCGGCTCCAGAGGCATGAAATTCGGTGGGCTGCTGCAGGTAGTCTTCTTCGTTAAGAAAGCCATGGAGAAAGACATTCTTGACATCCAGTTGATGTAGCGGCCAGTGATGATGAGCGACCAGAGATATGGATAGGCGGACAGAGGGCATCTTGGCAACCGAAGAGAAGGTCTCAAAGTAGTCGATGCCATAAGTCCGAGCAAATCCCTTCGCCACAAGGTGGGCTTTGAGGCGATGGAGAGTGCCATCGACATTGAGACGAATCGTATAAATCCATTTGCAGCCGACCGCCTGTTTGCCTGCAGGAAGGGGGACCAGATCCCATGTATGGTTGTCATCTAGAGCCTGCAGTTCATCCCGCATCGCCTGTAGCCACCCCGGGTGGGATTTGGCATCGCCAACCGTGCGGGTGGGGCTGGTCGTCGGAGCGTCGAGGAAGCCGCATGGGCGGGGCTGGTCGTCGGAGCATTGGGAAAGCCACACGGGTGGGGCCGGTTGTCGGAGCGTCAGGAAAGCCGCACGGGAGGGGCTGTTGCCGGAGAGGAGGCCGGAAAGGCTGGACACGAATGAAACTGATGAGGAGGGCTGCCTTGCAGAGGAGCAGCGGACAGAGGAGATCCAGAGAGGAGATCTAGTCACGGCCGACTAGATCTGGCCGAATGGGAGGGAGTAG
Source organism: Viscum album (assembly GCA_963277665.1). Lineage (NCBI taxonomy): Eukaryota > Viridiplantae > Streptophyta > Magnoliopsida > Santalales > Viscaceae > Viscum > Viscum album. The sequence goes on along the minus strand of OY728141.1, from coordinate 1,363,590,889 downwards.
CAGAATATGTGATGAGCAGAGGGGAGTCGGTCGCCGGAGGCAGACGGGAGAGCAGCTGCGCACGGAGTCGGTCGCCGGAGGGTGCGCCTAGAATCGTCGCGCATAGGGAGGGAGTCAGCGCAGGATCATCGCGTCGGGTGGGCCTGTGCAGAAGGCCAGAGCGGAAGCGGAGGAGCCGCGTGTGGGATGGGAGGAGCCGACGTGGTGGATTTGGATCCGACGGGAGTCGCGAACCAGGGAGGTGCCGACCGGGGCTCGATCTGCCGGGAATGGGCACAGAGGAGTCTGGCGAATGGAGGCGGGGCGTCCGTCGTCGAGCGCACCTGGGAGGGAGGCGGAGCTGGACGTAGACGGGAAGCCACTGGGAGGGCGGCCGGAAAAGCACCGCAGGAGGGCGGGAGGCCGGACGTAGCCAGGAGACCGCAGCTGGAGGAGACTGTCGTTGGACGGTCGTTGCGCGCAGGGAGAGGGCCTCCAGGGGTCGACAGAGGGGCGCATACGGAGGATTCCGCGCAGGAGGGGCCGGCGCACCTGGAGGAGGCCGTCGCATTGTGAGGGCGATGCGCAGGAGGGTTCCGACTGGGGCTCAATCTGCTGGGACGGAGGAATGCCGGGGGGGGGGGTGGCCGACTAATTCGGCTGGGAGCCCCCCCCCCCCAAACGATAGTAAAATAGAATTATCTCTATAACAGGATTTCATTTCCTGGAAGAGATTGTAAACAACTTAATGATAGTTTAGTTGATCATAAAAATTCATTTACAGACAACATTTTTACAGGATGCATCAATTTGATTTTTTCCTTTCCTATTTTTTTTACTTTACCTATTGATTGTCTTCTTCCTTTGACACAATCCGATTACTAACTTTTGTCACTGACTGCTACCATTGCACTTTTTCTTCTTCTTTTTCACTATTTTTGTTTGGCATATGCATTTCACATTAACCAATTTGTTCATGCAATTGCTTTCGTTTCGTCAATTATTTGTAAATAACCTTTTAGTACATCATCCCTTCCCTGTGTGATCGGCCCTTCACTACTATATACTAGTGCACAAAAAATAATTATTTTGTTGGTTGTGATTGATGATGACTGGTTTAAAATTTTGCATCGTTGTTGGGGAAAGCAAGGCTTATTTATGGGATTTTCATATTCTGTTATGCATGATTGAAATAGGTGCGCTGAACTTCTTAACTGTGCTTAAAATATAGAACCCCTACTTGATTAGTGCTACAATAAACGCTATTTCACAAGCTGAAAATTGAAGTTCTGATCATGGTATTTACTTGTTCAACTTAAAATCAATTGCTGCTGCTTATTGTACTATTTTTTGAGATGAAAAACTGAAAAACTGCTGCTGGAAGTGGTTGTGTTTACTGCTAAAATGGCATTTTCCACCTTTTTAATAGCATTTTGGAATTGTGTGCTGTGAAATTCATTAAAAACACATCTTAGGATCTAAAAAGGGACATGCAAGCTAGTCTGAAACATAGGTGCTTTTTAGGCTTTTGATCACAAATTTCACTTAATAAAATGAAGAAAGTTTTTGTGATGCTTTGGATAGGTTTTGTGAAATATTATAACAATGTCTTGACATCCGCCTGGATGCTTTATATAGTGAAAAGAAGGGATCTTCCCACTCATTGCACCTACTGTCCCTCTTGATTTAAAGATCACTTTTTGGCTTGTAAATACTGATACTACTCATTGTTTGCTTGAGATTTCATTACGTCCCTTCTCCTTTACTTTTACACATGGTTGAATTTCTTATTGAGCTCCAATGATTCGATTTCTTGGTTCAACATATTGGTTTTGTAGATTCTCTAATAAAAACAACCAGGCTGGATGAGGGTTTCTTGATTCATTTTCCTTCTTGTTTTTTATTTTGGCTGCACTATTATTGTATTTTGTAGATGTCGAATTCCCCTTACCTCAATGTGAGGCGGGGATATTCTTTTATAGATGAGTAAAATAAATTACACGGCGGGATATTCCGATGTGGGACTCGGAAATATCCATTATACTAAAATGGGGTCCAACACTCCCCCTCAACCTGGACATGCCCAGCTTGGACTGAGAGTCCCACAAAAAGAAAAAGACGACATCGAACAAGGCCATACATACTCCCCCTCAAGCTGGGTCGTGGAGGCTGTGAATACCCAGCTTGGTAGTGAGAGTCCAGGCGAGCTCCTGGGAGGCTTTTTGTGAAGATGTCGGCAAACTGATCCGCCGTCGGAATATGTGACCAAAACTGATATGGTTTTGCTCCAGATGGTGGCGAAAAAAGTGGCAGTTCACTTCGATATGCTTCGTCTGTTCGTGGAAGACAGGATTCGATTCAATTTTCGTGGCTGCCTGATTGTCACAACCAGGCTGGATGAGGGTTTCTTGGTTCACCACTGAGATCCTCTGGTTTCGTCATCTTCTACATGAGCTTGGTTTCCCAGCACAAAAGCCTAAAAAGCACCTATGTTTCAGACTAGCTTGCATGTCCCTTTTTAGATCCTAAGATGTGTTTTTAATGAATTTCACAGCACACAATTCCAAAATGCTATTAAAAAGGTGGAAAATGCCTGTTTAGCAGTAAACACAACCACTTCCAAAGCATAAGCATTCTCAAATGCATTAAAAACACATCTTAGGATCTAAAAAGGGACATGCAAGCTAGTCTGAAACATAGGTGCTTTTTAGGCTTTTGATCACAAATTTCACTTAATAAAATGAAGAAAGTTTTTGTGATGCTTTGGATAGGTTTTGTGAAATATTATAACAATGTCTTGACATCCGCCTGGATGCTTTATATAGTGAAAAGAAGGGATCTTCCCACTCATTGCACCTACTGTCCCTCTTGATTTAAAGATCACTTTTTGGCTTGTAAATACTGATACTACTCATTGTTTGCTTGAGATTTCATTACGTCACTTCTCCTTTACTTTTACACATGGTTGAATTTCTTATTGAGCTCCAATGATTCGATTTCTTGGTTCAACATATTGGTTTTGTAGATTCTCTAATAAAAACAACCAGGCTGGATGAGGGTTTCTTGATTCATTTTCCTTCTTGTTCGTGCAAGCTAGTCTGAAACATAGGTGCTTTTTAGGCTTTTGATCACAAATTTCACTTAATAAAATGAAGAAATTTTTGTGATGCTTTGGATAGGTTTTGTGAAATATTATAACAATGTCCTGAACCTAAAATTCATTTGAGAATGCTTATGCATTGTTTCTATTGAGGGATCAAAAGAAGATGATCAACATGTTTTGGATAGAAAAATTGATGGATTTCTTGTGTGAGGCTGTGATGAAATACATAGGGTACCATGCGTTGAAACTGCTGAAAATCAAAGAAAATTTGTTGAATCTCAATGCTTGAAAATTATTAGACAATCTTAACGTGTTAATGGAATGGATTTTTCTAGATTTAATGGAACTGATTTAATGGAACCCATGCTTAGCGTCAATGCAAAACAAAAGAGCCACCTCTTTTTAGAATGACTCCCAAACTATTAGGAATGACTCCCATATTGATGACAATTTTTCCTTATTAGTGTCCGTGAATAACAATTTGTTTGAGTTAGTAGATAGTGAAGGGAAAGAGTTTCTTAAATTTTTTCATGCTAAAATTGATGGAATAAAGAAAAGTTCTACCATCATGGAGTAAAAATTTAAAGAATTTGAACAAATGAACAATCCTATAAGGCGATTAAGTGATAAAATCTTTCAAGAAATCCAAACTGAAATACAATATTTTACAAAAACAGTGTGGCTGAACTGTTCGTCAAATGGATGGAATATGAAGAGGTTGAGCCATGTGTCCTTGTGTTTGAAGAGAAATCCATGCCTCCAACATGTGGAAGTGAAGTATATAATCAATTTCATGTGGATTTTGTTATGATATCAGTTGAAATGGAACTCTTTAATCATTTTTCTAACATCAACACTTCATTATTGGCTGATATAGAAACAAGAGTTGCCAGAATTCACTATTAAGCTGAGAAAATAGCCTAGGGGAAGATCACATAGAACTGGAAAGTATTGGTTTAAAATCTTTTCAGACTAACTTGGAAAATCATTTCCTTGAAACTGTTTTGCAAAACTAAGCTGCATGTATTCTTGTTTGTGATGATTTTGATAGCCCAATTAAGGGTGCGAGCCGTAAGGTTAATGCTACATCTTTGGAGGGACCTTTTATTTTTATTTGACCTTAAGTGAGCTTCAAATGAGACAATTTTCACCTGAAAAAAAAGGTGGACAACATGTTGTCTTTCACTATTAAAGGAAACTTCCAGGTGTAACTTTCAGCTTTTGGGAAGTTTGGTTGATCCCAATGAAGTCTTAAAGCTCACGGGAAAATCTTTATACTATGGGATAAAGGAGCAACCAACATGTGGTGGTTTCTAACCAAAAAGCCACACTTTCCTAGTGATCTTGGTTAGATTTTGTGGGAAGTTTGGTTGGAGACTTTAAAACTAGCACTCTATGGGAGACATTCCATGATTTTCTTGCTGTTAATAAAATAGTTGTTTTTGTTTTCTTCCATTTATTTTTTTCTTGCTAAAAATAAACATGAGTCATTCCTTTGCTACTCATCGTGACTCAAAGTGCAGGTATTTTACAGTGGTTGAAAATGTGGCAGTACCTTTCAACATCAAAATAGGTTTAATATTTCTTCTGAATTAATTTTGAAATTTAACTTGCAAATATGTTTTCTTCATAGGAAATCAAAGACATCCGCCTGGATGCTTTATATAGTGAAAAGAAGGGATCTTCCCACTCATTGCACCTACTGTCTCTCTTGATTTAAAGATCACTTTTTGGCTTGTAAATACTGATACTACTCATTGTTTGCTTGAGATTTCATTACGTCACTTCTCCTTTACTTTTACACATGGTTGAATTTCTTATTGAGCTCCAATGATTCGATTTCTTGGTTCAACATATTGGTTTTGTAGATTCTCTAATAAAAACAACCAGGCTGGATGAGGGTTTCTTGATTCATTTTCCTTCTTGTTTTTTATTTTGGCTGCACTATTATTGTATTTTGTAGATGTCGAATTCCCCTTACCTCAATGTGAGGCGGGGATATTCTTTTATAGATGAGTAAAATAAATTACACGGCGGGATATTCCGATGTGGGACTCGGAAATATCCATTATACTAAAATGGGGTCCAACACTCCCCCTCAACCTGGACATGCCCAGCTTTGACTGAGAGTCCCACAAAAAGAAAAAGACGACATCGAACAAGGCCATACATACTCCCCCTCAAGCTGGGTCGTGGAGGCTGTGAATACCCAACTTGGTAGTGAAAGTCCAGGCGAGCTCCTGGGAGGCTTTTTGTGAAGATGTCGGCAAACTGATCCACCGTCGGAATATGTGACCAAAACTGATATGGTTTTGCTCCAGATGGTGGTGAAAAAAGTGGCAGTTCACCTCGATATGCTTCGTCTGTTCATGGAAGACAGGATTCGATTCAATCTTCGTGGCTGCCTGATTGTCACACCAGATATGAGCAGAAGTTTGTGCTGAGAAACCAAGCTCATGGAGAAGATGACGAAGCCAGAGGATCTCAGTGGTGACCGTGGCCATGACACGGTATTCTGCCTCTGCACTAAATCTAGGGACGACAGTTTGCTTCTTGCTGCGCCATGAGATGAGGTTACTGGCCAAGAACACGACAAATTCAGAAGTAGATTTGTGGGTAGCAAGGCAACCTGCATAGTCCGCATCACAGAAGGCCTCAACATCCAAATGAGCGTGATGTGAGTATCGAAGGCCACGTGCAGGGTCTTTCTTTATGTATTTGGCAATGCGGAGGACAACATCCAACTGAGATCTGGTTAGATGTTCCATGAACTGACTCATTTTGCCAACAACGCAGACAATGTCTAGTTGTGTTATGATGAGGTAGTTGAGTTTGTCCATCAGACGACGGTAGCTCTCTGGGTGAGGAAAAGGGTGTCGAGTCGACATGGAGAGAGCGTTCCCCAGGCTTAAGAGGAGTGTCCACTGCAGTTGCCTGACTCAACCCTGCATCCTGTAAGATATCGAGGGCATATTTTCGTTGGTAGAGAGAGATAGTGTTCGCAGAACAGGAGATCTCGATGTCAAGAAAGTAGGTGAGAGGACCGAGATCTTTGGTGTGGAAGTGGTGGTGAAGGTGCGCCTTGAGTTGAGCGATTCCAGTGGAGTCGCTCCTTGTGATGATGATATCATCAACATATACCACCATTAAAATACAACCGTTTGACGTCGTACGGAAGAAGACGGTGTGATCCTTCATACCACGAGAGAGGCCAAAGGTGGCGACGACAATGCCGAAGCGGCCAAACCAAGCACGAGGAGACTGCTTGAGGCCATATAGGGATCGACGGAGGCGACAAACATAGGAGTCGGCTCCAGAGCCATGAAATTCGGTGGGCTGCTGCAGGTAGACTTCTTCGTTAAGAAAGCCATGGAGATAGACATTTTTGACATCCAGTTGATGTAGCGGCCAGTGATGATGAGCGGCCAGAGATATGGATAGACGGACAGAGGGCATCTTGGCAACCGAAGAGAAGGTCTCAAAGTAGTCGATGCCATAAGTCCGAGCAAATCCCTTCGCCACAAGGTGGGCTTTGAGGCGATGGAGAGTGCCATCGACATTGAGACGAATCGTATAAATCCATTTGCAGCTGACCGCCTGTTTGCCTGCAGGAAGGGGGACCAGATCCCATGTATGGTTGTCATCTAGAGCCTGCAGTTCATCCCGCATCGCCTGTAGCCACCCCGGGTGGGATTTGGCATCGCCAACCGTGCGGGTGGGGCTGGTCGTCGGAGCGTCGAGGAAGCCGCATGGGCGGGGCTGGTCGTCGGAGCATTGGGAAAGCCACACGGGTGGGGCCGGTTGTCGGAGCGTCAGGAAAGCCGCACGGGAGGGGTTGTTGCCGGAGAGGAGGCCGGAAAGGCTGGACACGAATGAAACCGATGAGGAGGGCTACCTTGCAGAGGAGCAGCGGACAGAGGAGATCCAGAGAGGAGATCTAGTCGCGGCCGACTAGATCTGGCCGAATGGGAGGGAGTAGCAGACGATGTGATGAGTAGAGGGGAGCCGGTCGCCGAAGGCAGACGGGAGAGCAGCTGCGCACGGAGTCGGTCGCCGGAGAGTGCGCCTAGAATCATCGCGCGTAGGGAGGGAGTCAGCGCAGGATCATTGCGTCGGGAGGGCCTGTGCAGAAGGCCAGAGCGGAAGCGGAGGAGTCGCGTGTGGGATGGGACGAGCCGACGTGGTGGATTTGGATCCGACAGGAGTCGCGAACCAGGGAGGTGCCGACCGGGGCTCGATCTGCCAGGAATGGGCACAGAGGAGTCCGACGAATGGAGGCGGGGCGTCCGTCGTCGAGCACACCTGGGAGGGAGGCGGAGCTGGACGTAGACGGGAAGCCACTGGGAGGGCGGCCGGAAAAGCACCGCAGGAGGGCGGGAGGCCGGACGTAGCCAGGAGACCGCAGCTGGAGGAGACTGTCGTTGCGCGCAGGGAGAGGGCCGCCAGGGGTCGACAGAGGGGCGCATACGGAGGATTCCGCGCAGGAGGGGCCGACGCACCTGGAGGAGGCCGTCGCATTGTGAGGGCGATGCGCAGGAGGGTTCCGACTGGGGCTCAATCTGCTGGGACGGAGGAATGCCGGGGGGGGGGGCGGTGGCCGACTAATTCGGCTGGGAGCCCCCCCCCCCCCAAACGATAGTAAAATAGAATTATCTCTATAACAGGATTTCATTTCCTGGAAGAGATTGTAAACAACTTAATGATAGTTTAGTTGATCATAAAAATTCATTTACAGACAACATTTTTACAGGATGCATCAATTTGATTTTTCCTTTCCTATTTTTTTTACTTTACCTATTGATTGTCTTCTTCCTTTGACACAATCCGATTACTAACTTTTGTCACTGACTGCTACCATTGCACTTTTTTTTCTTCTTTTTCACTATTTTTGTTTGGCACATGCATTTCACATTAACCAATTTGTTCATGCAATTGCTTTCGTTTCGTCAATTATTTGTAAATAACCTATTAGTACATCATCCCTTCCCTGTGTGATCGGCCCTTCACTACTATATACTAGTGCACAAAAAATAATTATTTTGTTGGTTGTGATTGATGATGACTGGTTTAAAATTTTGCATCGTTGTTGGGGAAAGCAAGGCTTATTTATGGGATTTTCATATTTTGTTATGCATGATTGAAATAGGTGCGCTGAACTTCTTAACTGTGCTTAAAATATAGAACCCCTACTTGATTAGTGCTACAATAAACGCTATTTCACAAGCTGAAAATTGAAGTTCTGATCATGGTATTTACTTGTTCAACTTAAAATCAATTGCTGCTGCTTATTGTACTATTTTTTGAGATGAAAAACTGAAAAACTGCTGCTGGAAGTGGTTGTGTTTACTGCTAAAATGGCATTTTCCACCTTTTTAATAGCATTTTGGAATTGTGTGCTGTGAAATTCATTAAAAACACATCTTAGGATCTAAAAAGGGACATGCAAGCTAGTCTGAAACATAGGTGCTTTTTAGGCTTTTGATCACAAATTTCACTTAATAAAATGAAGAAAGTTTTTGTGATGCTTTGGATAGGTTTTGTGAAATATTATAACAATGTCTTGACATCCGCCTGGATGCTTTATATAGTGAAAAGAAGGGATCTTCCCACTCATTGCACCTACTGTCCCTCTTGATTTAAAGATCACTTTTTGGCTTGTAAATACTGATACTACTCATTGTTTGCTTGAGATTTCATTACGTCCCTTCTCCTTTACTTTTACACATGGTTGAATTTCTTATTGAGCTCCAATGATTCGATTTCTTGGTTCAACATATTGGTTTTGTAGATTCTCTAATAAAAACCAGGCTGGATGAGGGTTTCTTGATTCATTTTCCTTCTTGTTTTTTATTTTGGCTGCACTATTATTGTATTTTGTAGATGTCGAATTCCCCTTACCTCAATGTGGGGCGGGAATATTCTTTTATAGATGAGTAAAATAAATTACACGGCGGGATATTCCGATGTGGGACTCGGAAATATCCATTATACTAAAATGGGGTCCAACACTCCCCCTCAACCTGGACATGCCCAGCTTGGACTGAGAGTCCCACAAAAAGAAAAAGACGACATCGAACAAGGCCATACATACTCCCCCTCAAGCTGGGTCGTGGAGACTGTGAATACCCAGCTTGGTAGTGAGAGTCCAGGCGAGCTCCTGGGAGGCTTTTTGTGAAGATGTCGGCAAACTGATCCGCCGTCGGAATATGTGACCAAAACTGATATGGTTTTGCTCCAGATGGTGGTGAAAAAAGTGGCAGTTCACCTCGATATGCTTCGTCTGTTCATGAAAGACAGGATTCGATTCAATCTTCGTGGCTGTCTGATTGTCACACCAGATATGAGCAGAAGTTTGTGCTGGGAAACCAAGCTCATGGAGAAGATGACGAAGCCAGAGGATCTCAGTGGTGACCGTGGCCATGACACGGTATTCTGCCTCTGCACTAAATCTAGAGACGACAGTTTGCTTCTTGCTGCGCCATGAGATGAGGTTACTGGCCAAGAACACGACAAATTCAGAAGTAGATTTGTGGGTAGCAAGGCAACCTGCATAGTCCGCATCACAGAAGGCCTCAACATCCAAATGAGCGTGATGTGAGTATCGAAGGCCACGTGCAGGGTCTTTCTTTATGTATTTGGCAATGCGGAGGACAACATCCCACTGAGATCTGGTTAGATGTTCCATGAACTGACTCATTTTGCCAACAACGCAGACAATGTCTAGTTGTGTTATGATGAGGTAGTTGAGTTTGTCCATCAGACGACGGTAGCTCTCTGGGTGAGGAAAAGGGTGTCGAGTCGGCATGGAGAGAGCGTTCCCCAGGCTTAAGAGGAGTGTCCACTGTAGTTGCCTGGCTCAACCCTGCATCCTGTAAGATATCGAGGGCATATTTTCGTTGGTAGAGAGAGATAGTGTCCGCAGAACAGGAGATCTCGATGTCAAGAAAGTAGGTGAGAGTACCGAGATCTTTGGTGTGGAAGTGGTGGTGAAGGTGCGCCTTGAGTTGGGCGATTCCAGTGGAGTCGCTCCTTGTGATGATGATATCATCAACATATACCACCATCAAAATACAACCGTTTGACGTTGTACGGAAGAAGACGGTGTGATCCTTCATACCGCGAGAGAGGCCAAAGGTGGCGACGACAATGCCGAAGCGGCCAAACCAAGCACGAGGAGACTGCTTGAGGCCATATAGGGATCGACGGAGGCGACAAACATAGGAGTCGGCTCCAGAGGCATGAAATTCGGTGGGCTGCTGCAGGTAGACTTCTTCGTTAAGAAAGCCATGGAGAAAGACATTCTTGACATCCAGTTGATGTAGCGGCCAGTGATGATGAGCGACCAGAGATATGGATAGGCGGACATAGGGCATCTTGGCAATCGAAGAGACGGTCTCAAAGTAGTCGATGCCATAAGTCCGAGCAAATCCCTTCGCCACAAGGTGGGTTTTGAGGCGATGGAGAGTGCCATCGACATTGAGACGAATCGTATAAATCCATTTGCAGCCGACCGCCTGTTTGCCTGCAGGAAGGGGGACCAGATCCCATGTATGGTTGTCATCTAGAACCTGCAGTTCATCCCGCATCGCCTGTAGCCACCCCGGGTGGGATTTGGCATCGCCAACCGTGCGGGTGGGGCTGGTCGTCGGAGCGTCGAGGAAGCCGCATGGGCGGGGCTGGTCGTCGGAGCATTGGGAAAGCCACACGGGTGGGGCCGGTTGTCGGAGCGTCAGGAAAGCCGCATGGGAGGGGTTGTTGCCGGAGAGGAGGCCGAAAAGGCTGGACACGAATGAAACCGATGAGGAGGGCTGCCTTGCAGAGGAGCAGCGGACAGAGGAGATCCAGAGAGGAGATCTAGTCGCAGCCGACTAGATCTGGCCGAATGGGAGGGAGTAGCAGACGATGTGATGAGTAGAGGGGAGCCGGTCGCCGAAGGCAGACGGGAGAGCAGCTGCGCACGGAGTCGGTCGCCGGAGAGTGCGCCTAGAATCATCGCGCGTAGGGAGGGAGTCAGCGCAGGATCATTGCGTCGGGAGGGCCTGTGCAGAAGGCCAGAGCGGAAGCGGAGGAGCCGCGTGTGGGATGGGACGAGCCGACGTGGTGGATTTGGATCCGACAGGAGTCGCAAACCAGGGAGGTGCCGACCGGGGCTCGATCTGCCGGGAATGGGCACAGAGGAGTCCGACGAATGGAGGCGGGGCGTCCGTCGTCGAGCACACCTGGGAGGGAGGCGGAGCTGGACGTAGACGGGAAGCCACTGGGAGGGCGGCCGGAAAAGCACCGCTGGAGGGCGGGAGGCCGGACGTAGCCAGGAGACCGCAGCTGGAGGAGACTGTCGTTGGACGGTCGTTGCGCGCAGGGAGAGGGCCGCTAGGGGTCAACACAGGGGCGCATACGGAGGATTCCGCGCAGGAGGGGCCGACGCACCTGGAGGAGGCCGTCGCATTGTGAGGGCGATGCGCAGGAGGGTTCCGACTAGGGCTCAATCTGCTGGGACGGAGGAATGCCGGGGGGGGGGGGGGCGGTGGCCGACTAATTCGGCTGGGAGCCCCCCCCCCCAACGGGGGAAGCCTAGGGCAGGGAAAAAAATGTGAAGGAGGGCTTGGGTTTAAAAAACCTCCTCTGATACCATGTAAAAGTATAAGAGGTAGACCCGAATCTCCAAAGTTTTCTTTTTTAAAGAAGCCCTTGAGGTTATTTTATAAGGAATAATAAAGACCACATGAGACCATAAGTCCGATGTGGGGCGCAAACTCCAACGAAATTAATAATCCTCTCACTTTTGAAATCTCATCGTTACATGATTCATCCGACATAGGGGTTGGCAAGAGCTTAGATGCCTCTAAAACCATTCGTCCCCTGAGGCCGTGGACGCAGTGTCCTCCAGCCGAGTAGACAGCCTTTTCCACAATAATACAATTCGTCCCGTCTCTCCCTTATTTAATACCCCTCTGACCACTAACAACCCCACTAACAACTATCAGAGAAATGACAAAGCTGCCTCTGGGCAGTTACCTAACCCACTAACAGCCGAACCCCAGCCTCCACTGCGGCAGCAACCCCATTCCCTGCAGCCTATTAGCCCAAGTTCCTATCAGACCTAAATCACTGTTGTCTTGTTCTGCTGCGCGATCTTTTATTCGGGACCACGATCGTGCTGCTCAAAGCAAAGATCACAAACGAGATGCAGCTGAATCAGAAACTGCATTAATTTTCTCTTCGGGAGGTGAGCAAATTGGAATACAACGGGATTGGGATGAGGAACTGCAGTCCTTCCAGGTGATTTTCCATAAAAGAATTTCAAGAATAGATCTGGCAGGGGAGGGCCCTCTCTACAAGGTGACATCTGTCTTTGTTGATATCGTACTGTTAAAGGATTGGATGTCAGACATCGATACAAATATTAGGAGTGAAAGCAGTGTGGATAGTTTACCTGGAAAGGCTACCAACAATTGGTTGCATGGAGCTTGTGGAGTTTCTAATGGGGGACTTTGTGTTGCCTCAAGCGCAGTAGACCATAGCAGTATCTGGAACAAAGATTGTCATGCCAAGATACCGGAGGCTGCAAAACATCTTTGATGGCGTATGTGGTTCTTGATGCCTCTGGTGATGTTTTCCAGTTAGCTGCACCAGTAAACCGCAAAGGAGCTGATGGCAGCGAGAATAGGCGTTACAATTTAGACCTGATGAAAGCAACTCCCCGTGATGCTGTCTACACTGGGCATGGGTTCTGTTTCTGTTTTTTTTTTGCGTCCAGTGGAAGATGCTATGAGGGACGAGGTCTCTCTCAATCGCACTCCATTTGATTTCCTCAGTCTTTAGGACAAGACTGGTGGCACGAGTGATAGAGATCTGGACTCCACAGTACAGCCTGAAAGGCACAATACGGAAAGGGATATAGAGGAGCGCAGCACAGCTGGGACAGCCTGGTTGGAATATTCTAGAAAGGGGATAAGGGTCCCAGCAGGGGGAGAAATGCAGCCTCGAAGCAATGGCCACAACTGTGAAAATAGAGGAGCACAGCACAGCTGGGACAGCCTGGATGGAATCTTCTTGAGGGGATTAGTTGCTGGCCATGTGAAGGAGGGGTGGGGGGGGGAGGGGTTGGAGAGAGTGAGGCAGGGAGAATATTGTTAGTTCAGTCGGCCTAGGGGCTTGGGCAGGAGAAACTGGGGATCTCTCGAGTACTTCTCTCTATCTTGCATTCTTCTTCTTTCCTTTTTCTCCTTCCTCCTTGTAAACTCAAGTTCCTCACAGCTGCCATACCTTAATACGAAGTAGTCAGCTCCTGTTGATTCACTGTTGGAGGGACTTATCAGTAATCAATTGCATTTGGAGTTTGTTATGATAAAAGTTGAAATGGTACTCTTTAATTATTTTTTAAACATCAACACTTCATTATTGGCTGAAATAGAAACAAGTGTTGCTGAAATTCACTGTGAAGCTGAGAAAATACTGGAAGATAACATAGAATTGGAAGCTATTGGTTTAAAATCATTTCAAACCAACGTGGGGAAACATTTCCATGAAACTGTTTTTCAAAATACAGCAGCATGCACCCTTTTTTGTGATGATTTTGAGTAACCAATTGAGTTTTAGAGCTGTAAGGTTAATGCTACATCTTTGGAGGGACCATTTATTTTTCTTTCACCTTAGGTGAGCTTCAAATGGGAAAAATTTCGCCTGAAAATGGAGGCGGACAGCCTGCTGTCTTTCACTATTAAAGGTCACTTCTGGGTGGAATTTTCAGCTTTTGGGAAGTTTTGTTGCTCCCAAATAAGCCTTAAAGCTCATGGGAAATTTTTGTACTAAGGTATAAAGGAGAAACCGACATCTGACGGTTTCTAGCCAAGAAAAAACATCCTACTAGTGATTTTGGTTAGATTTTGAGGTTAGTGGGGACTTCAAAAATAGTGCTTCATGAAAGAAAACCCCTGATTTTCTTTCTTTCAATAAAATAATTTTAGATTTTGTTTTCTTGCACGTAATCTTTCGTTGCTAAAAATAAACATCAGTCATTTAGGTCCTATTGCAGTGGTTGAAAAAGCGGTAGCACCTTTCTACATCAGAATAGGTTGTCTCTTGCTTGTGAATTAATGATGAAATTTCACATGTGAATCTATTTTCTTCATAGGAAATCAAAGACAACAACCTGAATGTTTTACATGGTGAAAAGAAACACGGTGAAAAGAAGGGAGCTTCTCATTTGCTGCACCTTGTGTCCCTCTTGTTTTGAAGTTCGCTTTTGGCTAGGAGCTACAGATATTACTCATTGCTAGCTTAGGATTTCATTGCATTGCTTCTCCTTTACTTTTGAACCAGATTGTATTTCTTATTGAACTGCAATGATGAAATTTCATTCTTCAACATGTTGGTTTTATAGGTACTATAATGAAAACAATCTGGTTGGCCATTATGGACAACAGGGGTGATGTTCAGTTTTCATAGATCAATGGCTTGGCTGAGAGGAGCTGAATGGAGGGCTGCAGAGGTCACCATGGCTGGATGGGGGCTTTTTGATCCATTTTCCTGCTTGATATTGATTCCGGTTGCACTGTTATTGTATTTTAACAACTGGAATCTAACGCTTTAATTTTCTAGTTTTGTAGGAGCTGAATTGAATCAACCAGTTTGAATAGAAATTCCAAATAAGTAAGATGATCCATTCAGTTATATTAGGAGGATAGAGCCACGTTATCCGGAGTAAATTTTTTATTTTTCATTCTGTTTTTGCCCCTTCATATGCTGTGATCTGTGTATGCTGCCTCCATTTCCCTGTTGAATTTCTTTCATGTTGAATTCTTTGTTGATATTCCTGCTGAAATTTGTGCTTAATGCTGGTTGAAAACTGTTTTCATGGCGTAATAGGTTATTTACATGCTGATTTCCATGTTTACATGAAAATAAATGTGAACTTCAATTGAATTCATGCATTTGCACTCTGAAATCCATTTTTTCATGTTGTGATTACGCTAGATGTATGTCAAGTAGAGGCATCCATGCTCCTTTTTGAACTTTCTTGTTACTCTTTACCTGCTGATTAACTGGTGAAATTGCAGATCTTTTGTAAATTACTGTCTAATTGCACCTTCCACCATGAAATTCTACATTGGTAACAATGATGAATTTTATGTTTGGAGGAAGGGTTTTTCATATATGATGAACAAGATTTCATTAGCGCATGTTTAATTTTTCAAAATTTTCTTTGAAATGGTTTACTGGTTTTTTCTTCTTCATGGAGTTAATCTGGTGATATTTTCTACTCTCTTGAAAATTCATTTTTGATGCAAATTTGTACGTACATCTTATATATTGAACTGAATCTAGAAATTTTGATTTGAATTAAATGTTAAAATTCAGCTTTTATGTGTTATGGTTAATGAACTCCTAATCTTTGGTTGATCCGCTTGGATGTTTTTATTTTTCTCTGAAGTTGATGGATGAGTATGTTTTATTTAAGTCGAACTATTTATTCCTTCACTTATCCATCGTGCTTTTGAGAGTTGTTTAATTTATTTCTGCGACTAATTATGGTTAATTATTGAGTTGTGAGTGTATCAACCATGGTGATAAAGATATAATTTGAGGGATCCCTTAAAAGTATGAATGATGATTGTTCAATTCTTTTCATAAATTCCAGATTTGATCGTTCACTAAAATTGAAAACTACTTTTGTGCCAATGTTTTCATTCTCGCGCAAGGTGGGCGGACTCGTGGAAGTGGAGTTGCCTGAACATGGAGTTGAGGCGATGTGTTTTGTGAGCATGGATGATTTGTGTGAAGGGTTGGCCATGCCTATAAATAAACTGCTAACCCGTCATTAGGATAGGGCAAGACTTAACAAAAATCTTAGAGCTCTGTTTTCATGTAAGACTTATGCGAACGGATTTCTTGCGTGCAGCCATTTTATGTGATCATCATTTGCACGAAGAAAAGTGGTCATATTTAGCAAACAAGTGTTTGTGCGAATGTGAGTTATGCGAACATCTTTGGAGCACAAAGAAGTTGTGTGAAAGTAAGTTGCTGCATGAAAGAAACTTAAGGGGATCACTCAGAATTTCTATGGTAATTTAGAGTTCATAATTTGGATGAAATAAGTGTTTCATGACACACCAATTGATGTGTCTAAAAGATGTCGTTAAATCCTTCGAGCGTGATCAAATTAAAAATTTATATGCTCTCGAACTATACTAACTACAAAGGCGTAATATAGTGAAATCATGGGGTCGGTCCCACAGTGAAGGGTACAATGATGACAACTCTTCACCAAAGGTTGGGTCGTCCCGAGTTCGATTTGATTTTATTTAAACTACATCGCTTGGGTTTGAATTCAAATGAAAAAAAGGGATAAAAGTCAATTTCAGGGTTTAGACAGAAGGGTAATCCTAAATCTAATTTTGGATAGACCTACGACTTAGGTTGCAAAATAGTGCAAATGTCACCAATTGATCTTGGTCCAACCAATTGGATCTACCTAAGGTGCAACTATTCTTTGGTTTAGAGATAGTCGACAACCTAGGTGCAGTAAGCTCGACTTTAAGATAGAAAGTATCACAAGCTATTGGTCATAGCTTGCTCAACTCCAACTAAGTTAGGGTCTTTCGATTGCATCTCCCATGGCTAGGATAGTGCATACAAATGAGATAAACAATTGTTTTTAACCTAATTACTACCCATAAAGTTACAAAGTATCGATTTAGAGATTTATTACATCAAAACATACCCCCTCCTCTTGACCCCCAACCCTAAGCGGATTAGCTACGCATGACGATTTTAATTGAAAGTAGGGAAACATACAACATGCTCGACATAATAAATACAGTTCAAAATAAAGCAATACACAATTGAAATCATATAAAATCAATCAGAAACTAACTTGAATGAAGGAACGACAAAGAACGCAGCGACAATTGACGTTGAACGGTAATTGGTATTGAAATCAGAACGTTGGAACAACAAACAATAAACGAATCTTGACACAAAAAGCGGTAACAAAGGAATGATCAAAATGGTAAAAGAAAGCTAAAAAACTAATTTTAGATGAAAGCGGAAAAGAAGCAAAGAAGAAAAGAGGAAAAGTCTGGCGACGTCCTAGCCTCCTCACGCATTGAGGGTTGCTTGAAATATATAGGCCCAAGCGGTTCACGATGTGTAAATGATTCACGTCGTGAACATGTTTTAAGTGACTTCTGCATCGAGACATTCATGGCGTGTAATTGGTTTTCACACCGTGTATTTTAGATCTGCAAAGATCCCCAAAAATCTTGGATCTCATAGATTTCACGGCTTATAACTCCGGTGAGATTCATAATTCGAACTTTTCACATCGTGCATTGATCTCACATTGTGTATCTTCATCATGTCCAAGCTTCGAAGATTTCATGACGTGAAAATGGGATTCACGTCATGTAAATGGAATTCACGCCTTGTAATTCAGCTGGTAGGTGGTCTGCTTGAGGAATGCACATTGTGTACTTTGGATTCACAATGTGTAATGTCCAATTTTTCTGTTTTTCCAGCATTTCCTCCTTTTCTCTAATTATTTAGTTCCGAGCCTCCCGAACATCTTATGATCATCCAACATCGTGGGAAACCTTCATTCAAAGGGTATCTTCATCCGTTTGACTTCAATAATCAATCCTGGATTTATCGTCAATTTCTGTTGTTGTGCCGAGCCGCGAAGTGTTTTTCTATTCCTCAATTGCCATGTTTTCCTTCAAATTGCTCCACATGTCAGTCCTGCCATAAGAATAAAAAAACCATCACTATCAGACATGAATCTCATATTCAATCAATCAATATTCAATTAAAACACATATAACAACACATGAATATATAGATACAAAATAGAAATATCACCAATTTTGGTGTAATAAAAGGTGATTCAATTCATCAAAGACATTTATTGAAGGAATGACGAGTACACTTCAGTAGAGAGAGCATTTATCTTTCAACAAGTGATTAGTAATGAATCAAGAGAGACAATGAGTCCGTTCCAAACATTGTAGCAGTAGTGCGCTTAGTGATTCTGATACATTGACACATTTCCTTTGCATGTTCCTTGGATTAGTCCGGTTTGGGTGATCTAAGTAAAAATTGTTGCGTCACTTGCATATTTTTTATTTCATCATATATTACTATGAGATAAAAGTGAAAAAGTGGCCTTTTAACAACGAAACAAGATCACAAAGAAAGATTATTTTAATTTGTAATACCTCGATTCACTCTCCCTCTTAGGGCATTTAACCTAGTAGAGCTAACAAATTGTCACCTTGCGTGTGCTAAATTAATTTCTTGAGGTCAAGAAATGTACTAAGTGTGAGAGAATTTGACTTGACAATATTTTGAATGTTTTTTACAAATATTTTCATATATATATATTCTTGATCATTTTGTGTTTAAATCTGACTTAAATTTCATATATACAAATGGTTTTATAATTTGTTATTCTTCATAAAAATGGTTGAAACATTGCTTAATTGTGCTAAAATGTTTTTTATATGATTTTAATTGAAGATTATTCTGTACTCATATTTTTTGATGTTTCATGTTTAAATTTTAATTGTGGCGTGAGTCAAATGTTGAATAAATTATGAACAATTAATAAATTCTTTGAGGTGAAATTTGGAAATATGTTTTGATAGTTTAAAATATCTTCTATGTTGAATTCACTATGTCATGAGAATTGAATTTGTAAATGTAATTTGTAATGGAATTTCAATTTTTCTTTTATATTAATTTTAACATGACCACTAAAAATGTTTTTTGATTGAAATTATAAATATATTGATTCGTGAATTGAATATTTTGAATTTAGTTTCCAAATATTTCTTAATTTGTATTTTCAATTGCTTTTCTAGAGGGTGAGTTGGAGTGAACATTTTTGGTTGCTAGGATTTTCTTTAGTAATCAAAGAAGGCTTTGGTGTTGGTATAATATGTTACAAGAGATAAGGATTGTGTGGGGGATGCTTCTGGAATTTGATACCTTTGTCCATCTGATTTTATCAAGGCTTATGTAGTTGTTGATCAACTCATAGACCATAGAAGAGATGGATCAGGGGTGGGGACTATTTGAGGGGCTCATTTTGCCTACCGATGGCACTGCTCAAGAGGCATTGTTGAACCGTCCTATTTATTCGCTACTTATAGATCTTGTTGGGGATATATATAGGTAGGTAATGGATATGAATGTTATTTGATGATAACAAATAGAGCATGTTGAGACACGTTACAATGTCACTCTTCTTAAGATTATATTTGCCCCACCAAATTGGTAGTACAATGAGTTGCTAGTGATTCCTCTTTAGGATACAATGGTGGCTCGATGCTTTATACTTATGCTTAGTGGAGAGTATCCATTGAAGAGACTTTGAAAACAAGAGAGCTTTGAAAGTTTTTTGTTGTTGCACACCAACATTTTTTTTATGATTGTAGAAGGATTGAGAGGAGTTTTTGGAATGGTAATTGGAATATTTCGAAGTCATTTATCCATCTAATGGAGAATCCAATTTATAGGGGAGTACCCCTTTGGATAAGGCACCCTGCCCCTTGGATCTTGGTAGATACTCATTTTAGAAATGTATGTCGTACCTGAATTAATCTCGCTTGTCTGATCGCACCTGATCGATTAAGTGGCTCAGATTGCACCTGCTAGCGAACAAATATGCCCGTTAGATTGCATCTGATCTGATCAATGGTCTAGATCGTACCTGTTCGGTGAACCAAGCTGACCTACCAAACATACCCGTTTGAGCTTGGCTCGAATGATGGCCTATATCGTACCAATTTCATGATTCGAGATTCCCCAAAGCCACCCCTTTAAAAAAACTTAAAAAAACATTTTAAATATTTTAAAAAAATCTTAAAATCCAACAATCCCCCAACATTTTAAAATATTTAAAACACCTTTTTAAAATCAAGCATCATACTCTCTCGAAAAGAACTTGTATAAATAAAAGTATCTCTCAATTTGAACCTTTATATAGTAGAAACTAATCGAAGCTAAATAGATAAACAAGTGGACACTGCCTTGAACATGTAACTCATGTTATCATCCAGATTCATCCCATACAAGCCTATCCAAATTCTCCAGTTCTTCATCTACTCCTAGACACCATTATGACCATGTGTCACTTATCCTTTCATAAATGTTTGAGAGCTAAAATCATAATCTCTTTGGAGCAGCCCCACTTCTACATTCACATTGGTGAACCAAAAATAGTTCCCATGTTTCAACACTTGTTTGATATCCTTAGTTCATTAAGAGTTTTAAAATCCACCCCCTTTTCCTCATGATCACCAAACACCATTTCCTTGGGATGTAATATACATTTGGCATTTCGTTTACACATATGATAGAATTTCCTATATTGAACTTATACATGAAAAGTTATCACATGTTAAGTTGAGGTACCATCATTGATGAATTTTTTGATAAGAACCTTAAACCCATCCCTAAGGAAGTTTTGTGGACCAAATCCCTTGAGAGTCCTTTTGTCGGTGGATTTTCCAAATTTTGGATCAATCTAACAAAGTCCACAGTTATGATACCATCTTGTATCAACTACCTCACATAGCTATGTTTGAGAGAAACATGTCTCAATTTTTCATTATAATCATTGATATATTTCTTAGCCATCATTACTTGACTATCATAATGTATAATAACTAGAGAGATTGATATTGTCCATAATGATAGATTTGATAAAAGAGATCTTATCAATTCCACTTCTTTTTCGATAGCTCCTAAAGCAACAAACTCAGAAGTCATTATGGAGTCCTTTATACAAGTTTGTTTCTTTGATCCCTAAGAGATTACTCCACCTCGAAGTGTAAGAACCCAACCACTCATAAAATGGTGATCCTTCATATTAGTAATCCAACTTGCATTAGATAATCCATCCAACAACCTTGGGTTTCCGCTATAACATATACAATAATATATTATACCCTTAAGATATCTGAGTACTCTTTTAACTGCATCCCATTTTTCATATCTCATATTACTTGTATACCTACCCAACTTCCCAAAAACATATGAAATATCGGGTCTTATGCTTGTCATGGCATACACGAGACACCCGATAACCCTTGCATATTCCAGTTGAGCAACTACCCTACCAGGATTTGGTAGCATCCTACTCCCAAAAGCATATGGGGTAGAAACCAGTGAAAAATCAAATTGTTCAAACCTCTTTAAGTCCTTTTTAATATAATTAGATTGAGAAAGAAAAATAAAACTCTTATTTCTAACAATTTTGATAATATTAGCTTCACCTAAGTCTTTCAAATCAAAGTTTCTAGATAAAATAGAATTAACCTCATTTATATGATTCATATCAATTCCAAATATTATCATATCATATACATATAAACGAATAACTATACCATTATTATTATGAAACCTACTATAAACACATTTATCAGCTTAGTTAACTACAAATACATTTGAGAAAATTACTTCATTAAATTTCTCATGCCATTGTTTTGGTTCTTATTCTAAACCATACAGGGGCCACACCAATCTACAAACCTTATTTTATTTTCTAGGTACTATGAATCCTTTTGATTGTTCCATATATATTTATTCATTTAATTAACTATTTAAGAATGTTGTTTTAACATCCATTTAGTGAAGTTCCAAATTATATATAGATTTTAAAGTGAGAATAATTAAAATCAAATCATTACTAGCCATAGGATCATAGGCATCGAAATAATGAATTTCTTCCTTTTTTGTAAACCATTTGGCTACCAATCTTGCTTTATATTTTTCAATTTCATTGCCAAATTTTTGTTTTCTTCTAAATACTCACTTATAACCTATCAGTTGTGAAACTTGAAGGATAACATCCAATATCCAAGTATTTTTCTTGGTTATAGAGTTTATTAATAATTTATAGCTTTCTTACAAAGAGATTCATTAGAATATGACATAGCGTCTTTGAAAGTTTTTGGATCAAACTCTATATTGAGCAAAAATAGAGTTTGTGTAACAATCCTATCATTAGTTTCTTAAATATATATATATAGAAAACATATCTATATTCATTGGTTATCCAAGGTCGTTTTCTTTTACGAATCTCCTTGACCGTATCTTCTTGAGATACTCTTTTATTTGATCCAAATTTCTCTATTTGGACTTTATTAGGTAAAGTGGAAAGCCTTGATTCATCAAAGATAGTATATCTTGATTTAATAACTTGTTTAATTGCCACTAAATCATTTGATTCTATTACCCTGAATCTATAATCTTTTGAATGCGCCATAGTTTTAAGAAATATGATATCAATACTTCTTTTACCTAATTTTTTCCTTTTAGGTTAAAGTACTCTTATAATTGCATGAAAAACCTAAACTGTTAAATAATTTAGGTTTGGTTTCCTATTCATTCATAATTCATATGGAGTCATAGACTTCCCTTTTGTGGGAAACCTATTTAGGACTGCCACACTGTTAATAATGCCTGTCCCCAAAATCCTATTGAGAGACATGAGATAGACATCATGGAATTAATCATTTCCATTAATGTTCAATTCTTTCTCTCAGCTACACCATTTTGTTGAGGTGTATAGGGTGTTATCACTTCATATATGACCCTAAAAGATTTAAGTAATGAAGAACTATAATATTCACCTCCCTTATCAGATATGATACATTTAATTATATGCTCAAATTGGTTTTCAACCTCATTTTTATAAATACTAAATATATTTATAACTTCATCTTTAACATGTAAAAGATAGACATCAAAAAATCTAGAATGACCATCAATAAAAATGACAAATTACTCATTACTTATGGTGTGTGTAGCATTAAAATCACATACATAACTGTTTATTAAGTCTAACAAATTACTTTTCATTTCTATAATTGGATATTATTTTATAACTATTTTAGTTTGTAGGAAATTCACACATTTATAATCATTTTTTATCTATTCTAGGTAATAATTCCATTTTTCACATGCCATGCATTTTCTTAAAATTTATGTGACCTAAACGATTATGTCATAAATAAAAATATTCTAGCAAGTAGAAACAAATTTTTTATTTATTTTGAATAATTCATCATACAAGTTACCCTTTCAAACAAAGATCTCACCCTTGGATAAAATAAATCTATTTGCCTCAAATACAAGCTGAAACCCATGCTTGTTTAACAAACTCCCCATGACCAAGTTCCTATGAACTTTAAGTATATACAAGACATCATTTAAAGTGAGTATCTTTCTCAAGGTAAACTCGATATCGACCACACACTTCCCTCATATGTTTATTATTTTGGAGTTACCCATGTAGAGGGATTCCCCATATTTGATTGATTCCATCCCCTTGAAGATAGATTTATTATTTCACACATGTTGTGTAACACTGGAATTGATCCACCAAGAAGAGCTATTCTCAAGCACATTAGCTTTAAAGATCAAGCCTGTAAAGTTATCCTTTGAAGTCTTGTTTCCATTTTTCTTCTTATGAAGATGAAAATCCCATTTGAAGTGTCTTGTATTGACACATAAATAGCACGTGCCTTTCTTATTCTTTCATTATTCCTTTCATTTTGAAGGATGGTTTGAATATTTTTCCCCTTTGAGGACCCAGATGGACCAAATTCCTCTACTATAAGGACCTTGGATTTATCATCCTTAGGTTCATTTTCCTCATGTTTTTTATTTTCCTCCTAAATTGTAGGTAGTTGAGAAACTCATTAATGGAAATATATTCCTTCTTTTGTTTTAAATAATGTTTAACATTATTCCAAGAAGGGGAAGTTTATCTATGATGGATGTGATAATGATGACATCATCTATGTTCATCTTGTTTTGTTTTAGGAATTGTAAGATGTGTTTTATTTCATAGAATTTCTATATGATAGATCTATTATCTTCCATTTTATATGAAATAAATTTTCTTACTTGGAATTTCTTACTCGTTGTATCCTCAGTGTTGTAACTTTGTTCCAAAGCATTATGTATCTTCTTTTCCCTCAGGAGGTGTTGGTAAGTGTTGAAGATATCATCGACTAATGCATTGAGTATGTTTCCTCAACACACGAGACTATAGTTCTCTCATTTTTTTCATAGTGTGATAAACTTGAAGTGTTTCATTTTTGATGTGAAGGGATCACTACCACAAAACAGGGCAAGGGAAGCACTGCCTTTTATCAACACTAAGCAAAAAGCACTGATAAAGGGGTGGGCCTTTATCAGCGCTAGCTAAAAGCACTGATAAAAGTTTTTAATAAAAAATATTATTAATTTATATAAAATTATTATATTTATATTAAAAAATAATGTTCATTTGTATAAATTAAATAAAAAACAAATGTTTAATTGAAAAAAGTATTTCTAATATTATAATTATATATATATATATATAATTAACTAATTATAAGATTATAATAAATTAAATTAAATAATAAATATATTTATTATATTTATTATATTTATTAGAGATTTATTAGATTTATATTTATTAGATTTATTAGATTAATTTATTATATTTATTGAATTAATTCATTATATTTATTATATTTGTTATATTTAATATATTTATTATATTTATAAATATATAATACTTTTTAATATATATATATATATTTATAATTAAAATTATTGAATATATATGTGTTTTCCAATGAATTTGGTTAATGAATATATTGATCATGCATATATATATGTTATGTGTATAATGTATGAATGTTCATTTATACATTACATCATGTTGTCCATTGATGCGGTATATTGATTAATTCATAATGTTACCCATATGAACTATATATGTTCTAAAAAATGTACTTATAAAATTACATTAAATATATTTAAATAATAAGTATATTTTATTATATTTTTAATGATATATATAAATAATTTTCGAATACATTTGTAATTATAATTATAACTATATATATATAAAATAATTATAAAATTATACATATAATATTATAATTTTATTAATATATATATATATATATATTAACAATTATATAAAAATATTTATAAATATATACTATTTATAGTTATAATTATAACTATAAATAAATAAATAAATATATATGTAAATAATTATAAAATTATAATAAATATATTTATTATACTACTTATAAAGTTATAAATATATAATTAAATAGATATATTTAAAAATATATACAAATATTTATAAATAAATACAAATAAATTTATATTTATTTAAATAATTATTTAATTGGTTGTGAAATTGTTCTGATAATGAGTCCTTTATCAGCGCTAAAAAAGTACTGATAAAAGACCTATTTATCAGCGCTAAAATTATAGCACTGATAAAGGTATGTTTTATTAGCGCTTTTTATTTTAGTGATGATAAAACACACCTTTATCAGCGCTTTTAACTAGCACTGATAAAGGTTCTAACGAGTTTTATAAAAGAACCCTAACAGGCTCCTCCTCCCTCGCACCCTTTTAAGCCTTCACAAAAGCTGACCCCTGCGCCGTCAAGCCCTCCTCCATCATGAACCCTCCTCCGCCGCGACCCCCCTCCTCCGCCGCTGCCTCCTCCTCCTCCTCCGCTGTGACCCCTACTCTTCCGCATCCCCTCCTCCACCACCGCTGCCTCCTCCTCCTCCTCCTCCTCCTCCTCCTTGCACGACCCCCTTGCCCACTTGACCTGCTCTGGTGTGCCCTCCTCATCCAAAGACCATCCCAAAAGCCTCCTCTACAGTGCAAAAATCCCCCCGACGAGTCTCTATTGCGATTTCCCTAGTTTCCATAGGGTTCGAAGGGTTTGGAGGAGTTTTTCATCTAATTGTTGGTATATCATTGAGTTTTGGGGGAGTTTTTCATCTAATTGCTGGTATATCTATTGAGTATGATTTTTCACCATTTTATTATTATTGTTTACTGTTATTTATTATTTAACTTAGGTGGATATACTTATTAGATATATTCCATTCTCTTTTTTTTATTACCTCTGTTTATTTTTATTTTCAATGTACTGCTCTTAATTTTCTTATCTTTTTTATCATACAAAAAGGGGGAGATATATTCAAATTTTGGGAGAGTTTATTGGATTTGGTAATTATCAAATGGGTTGAATGGTTCCTTTCCACTCTGTCTATGTTTTGATAAATTCATATCCCCTCTCAATTTTATTATTTTTATTTTGATAATTACTTATTCCTCTCTTAGTTTATAGTTTATTATTCTTTATTATGGTGGAGATGCTTATTAGATAAATTCATATCCCCTCTAAATTCATATGGTTGTTATATCACTTATGCTTCCACATGCTCTTTCTACCTACATAGACCCATTCTACCTATTTATACCCTCATACGTGATACTTTTGGATAGATCCTACCTTTATACTCGGTCAACAGCCTCTATGATGGATAACTTATCTATTAGTGTCTATATTTTAGAGTTGGACAATATTTTAGCTTTATCTTCTTTTCTTAAAATCTAGAGTCATGAGTAATATAATAGAAACATCCTTTAAAGAAAAACATATAGGACTCATCTCTCTAATTTTTAAAATTCCCTTAGTAATATCCAAATATATTATATACTCCTCAATGCATTTATTTTTCCTTTACATCTAAATTGAATTGGAAGTAGTTGACATTGCTTCCATGGAAAAAGGTATATCTTCAATCATCTTTTAATATTCACAATTGATCACACATAATAATGAATTTCTTAGTAACTCATATAATTGTGTCGACAAGATTGGGCTCTCCAACCTACTTCCAAATTGTCCTTCTTTATTATATATTGACATCAAGCTCATTGACACTTCATGTTCATTGAAAAAAAATAAAAAAAGGAATTTGTTCTCAACGAACACCTATTGGGATTATCACATATAAAAAATAAACAGAAGAATAAAATACATAAGGGCTCTATTCCATCCCCAAACCTCACTAAGGTTATACCAGCACCCATAAATCTACCCAGCCTGATTCTCGCACTAGTAAAAAATTAGGCAATAGTAATGTGTTATGACAGTGGTTATAGACCAATTGAAAATGGATATAGTTTATATCCACTATCAGGACACCCATGGGTGTTATCCCAGTTTTTATAGCCCACCGACAATAGCCATAGTCAGATGGTCTAATACCATAGGCAATGCTTGTGGATGTAGTCCCTATTACGGGGAACCTATATCCATGGTTTGTAACCTTTTCCATAGGGAATCAACTTCCATGGGTGGACCATAGACATAAGCATCTCCATCTATGGTTTATTAATGTGGTCATATAATTTGACTTATTAAACAAAATGACGAGTTTTGATCTCAAGACCACTTCTATAATTTATCTAAGACTTTAACAATAAGCTACAATGAACTATCTTTATAAATACACACACACACACACACACACACATCTACATATATAAATATATGTTTGTGAGTGTGTATAATTTTTTATAACTATAATAATTATACTTTTAGAAAATAAAAACGGTCATGGATTCTGGAACCTTTGGCCATAGTCGATATCAACTATGGTCATAGGTGTTATAGGAAAGTCCTACCACCACTATATATATGGATCGTGGCCTTAGGAATTTCCCATTCCCTTACCATGAAAAAAATTCCTTTGGCCATAGTCCATATCAACTCACACACCAGTTATACCTCCATTAAAAGGTATGTGACTTGGTTATTCTAATCTAACCAAAAATTTGATCACAGGTTGTGCCTTGTCATTGAAAAAAGGCACATGTCTGGCTTATGCCTCTAGGTGTGTAAAAGGAAAGGGGTTTTTATTCATGCCTTTTTATGGTGAAAGATAGATATTAAAGAGTTATACTCTCCTTCAAAAGTGAGTTCTATCTAGTGCATATCCATGTGACATCCTTGTATTTTAAAGAATAACATAGGGTTGGTTTTGAAGGTGAAAGAGGGAAGTTGAACTAATTTTTCAAATGGAACCAGATTCCATGACATGGTGAATATTCTACATCATGGAGGTTGTGCTTATGGCATGGTTGGGGAACTATGGTGTGGAAGATAGTTTTTATGGTTCTAGTTGTTTTATAATAGTTGTTTCATGGAGTGTTGGTTTTGGTGTGAAGTCTTATAATGTGGAGTTCGCACAGTTCTTCTAATTTTGGTATCATTTCATTATGTAGGGTGTGAGGGCTTAGAGGTTATGGTGTAGTGATAACCAATGAATTATAGCCCCTTTCCCCTAGATTATATGATCTCATTGTTGACCATGCACATTGATTATAAATGTTTTTTTACCAGGAACCATTGTGGTGTGGCAATATCCTTTGTGTCATAGTTCTTTCTCATTTGGGACCCATTGTGGCATGGCCCTATGCATTGTGTTGTGATGCATGTTTTCCCAGATTGCCTATGTGTTGTGTTGTGATGCATGTCTTGTTCTCCCTTATATTTAGGTACTTTCTCATTAAGTCCATTTTATGCTTGGATGCTTGATGCACCTCTTCTTATTGAACCTAATGATGGAATAATACAAACGACCTAAATATAATTACTTAAACCAACATCATTCTAATGAAAATTATACAATGAATATTTAAACACACTGCCACATCATCATTTCCATCAACATCTCCACATCATTCAGCCCCCAAGATTATTATTTACACATTCCACATCACTTGTAACTATATGATGAATGAAACCAAACCCATTAATATTCAATGAGGTTTGTAAGATATTTACTATTAGTTTCTGATGTCTACTTCACACACTAGGTTCAAAAAACATTACTACCATAAAAATGAGTAAATCCTTAACAATGACTACTCTAATGTCCAATCTATAAAAGATTTATCAGATATGATACTATCAGGACCCACCCCCATAGGAACTCCAGTGGATTGGGTAATATATTATTGTTTGACCCCCTCCCCCCCAAATCCTATATTTAAATATACATGGGCTAGTTACAATTGGAAATGTAATGATACGAACCAGGATGGTATCATAACCAACAACTAACCTAACTTTCCACTAACCTAAGAGGCGTTCATGATCCCTATGGGATAACTATGATCCCATTAAAAAAAGATACAATTAATGTGGAATATTTTACCCTTAAATTAGAGTAAATTAAAAATGATCTTTCTCCTGAAAACCAGACATGTCCCATTCATAAGTTGAAAATCTAGGAAAATAGTAGATACAAAAAAATAAATAAACAGGAAGTAGATATCATAAATGGAAAATAAAATCCCACTATTGATAAGTGGAATTGAATAAGGGATGCTTTGTAAAATCTAAAATTATTATTTTTTGGTTTGTATGGTGTTATGATTGTGAGAATGATTGTGTGTTTGTATGGTGTTGTGGTTGTTGGAATTATTGGCATGCCATTTTTTCCCATGTTGTAGTTCCTCCACCATTGAATATCAATCCAAGACTTACCCATTTTAATGGCACCACCACTTTTTTACTAGTGAAATTCCACTGAATCTTAGAAAACCACTTCACTAGAGGACTCTATGGGACATTTTATAGAAACCCTAGTCAAATAACCATAACAAAACATGTAATGAATCCTTCCACCTACAAGCACTCTATGAAAAATCATACCATCTATTAGTTTAGTACCATAGTTCTTGACTCAAGACATTATGTTTCTAAAGAAACACTAAAAAATTAGTTTAAAACAATGCA
This sequence comes from Viscum album, assembly GCA_963277665.1. NCBI lineage: Eukaryota > Viridiplantae > Streptophyta > Magnoliopsida > Santalales > Viscaceae > Viscum > Viscum album. Next base: position 1,363,561,172 of record OY728141.1, on the reverse strand, counting down.
TATAGATCACATGTGGGATACTAAAACATTCTAGTTCAAGGGATTATCGTAGCTAGTTCCATTGATTAGGTGGTTGGGAAGATGGGTGTGATCTAATTTGGTCCTGAGTAATGCATGGAGAGGTAAGGGTATTGTTTACCACAGCTAGTTCCATTGATTATAGTTGGATGATGACCCTAGTTGAACATATTTTGTGCAAATATTTTGTTAAATATTAATATTACTGAATCAAATAAGATGAATATGAATAAAGAATGAATGAATGCCAACCGATTGAAAAAATAATATTAAGATGGCGTTAAAGATTTTATCAAGTTTGAAAAAGATCATGCATATGACCCTTCTCAAATCCTTTGTCTGTGTTTACACTGTTATTATTCAAGAAAAAATAGTCTAGAGGAGTTGTAAGAACACTTGATCTGTCATGGAATAGATCAAAGTTATACATGTTGGAATAAACCTGGGGAAAAAATGAATGTAGGTAGTGTCTAGGATAACACTGCATTTTATGGACCATCTGATATGATTACAAGCATGAAAAATGAAGACGATCGTATGGAGGATGTGATTATAGATGTGAATGATGATGAAGATATTATTGAAGAAATGAAAAGGAAAGTTGAAGATGAACTTTGTGATTTCCCAAAATTGTTTGAGAAGTTAAAAATTTGTTTAAAGATGCCATTGTATACTGGTTTCACTAAATATACAACATTGTCAGCCGTATTGAAGCTTTATAATTTGAAAGCAGGCAATGGGTGGAGTGAATCCAGTTTTATGGAACTACTTACTCTCCTGAATGACAATGTCCCAAAAGACAATGAGCTCCTGAGATGAACTTCTGATGCCAAATGAATGCTATGCTTGATGGGTATGATCTCTGAAAGAATATATGCCTTCCCAAATGACTGTATACTATTTCTTAAGGACCAAAAATCACTTAAATAATGCCCAAATTGTGGTTAATCTATATACAAGAAATATGAATCCAGTCCTATGAAATTTGTATGGTAATTTCCAATCATTCCAAGGTTTAGGTGCCTATATGGAAGTGAGGAGACTCCAGGACAATTAACATGGAATACAGATACAAGAATTAAAGATGAGAAACTACGTCACCTGGAATAATCTCCTCAGTGGAAGAGAATTGATCATGAGTATCCTAAATTTGGAAACGAGATGAGAAACCTTTCTCTTGCATTATCTATAGATGGAGTGAATCCTTTTGGTTTTCAAAGAAGCACTCACAGTACATGGCCGATTATGTTGGTAAATTATAACTTACCACCATGGTTATGCATGAAACGAAAATACATCATGTTATCTATGCTTATATCAGGACCAAAACAACTGGGTAATGATATTGATATTTATTTGACTCCATTGATCGAGGATTTGAAATTATTGTGGGATTCAGGTGTTACGTTGTATGATGCTTACAAAAATGAAGATTTAAATTTGAGATCCATGTCGTACGGGATGATAAATGACTTTCCTACTTATGGAAATTTTTTAGGATATAGCATTAAAGGAACTCAAGGTTTTACCATTTGCGAATAAGGTACACAATCAATTAGATTGAAACATTCATCACAAACTATGTTTCTAAGACATCACAGATTTCTTCCCCGATGACATAAGTACCGATATTGGATGACATCATTTGATGGAAGTTCATAAGAACTTACAACACCATCTCCACTAACAGGTGATCAATTGTTTGATAAAGTAAAAGATGTGGACACTACTTTTGGTAAACCTTTTTCAAAAAACCTTACGAAAACTGGTTGGAAAAAGAGATCAGTTTTTTTTGAATCACCATACTGGAATTGTCTGTATATCATAAATTTTCTTGATGTTATGCATGTTGAAAAAATGTATGTGATAGTGTCATCGACACATTGCTAAATTTACCTGAAAAAAAAGGATGGAATTAAGGCTAGGTTGGACATGGTTGAGATGGGAATATGAGATGATTTGGCACTAGTGAAGGGTGAAAAATGAACATTTCTTCCTCCTGCTACTTACACTCTTTCTAGGTAGGAGAGATACCAGTTTTTCAACTTCTTGAATGATGTAAAGGTTTCATAGGTCTATTCATCAAATATCAAGAACATCATGTTAATGAACGATTTAAAGTTAAAGGGTATGAAACCACATGGCTGCTATGTTTTGATGAAAGATATAATTTCTATATCTTTACGTTGAATTTTTCCCAAGAATGTCCACTATACATTAATGAAGATCTGTTTATTCTTCAAATCTATATGCAGTAAAGTTATAGACCTGGTGAAATTTCCAACTATGGAAAGAGAAATTTCCATCATATTATGTGAATTGGAAATGTTCTTCCCACCGACATTATTTGATATGATGGTTCATTCAGTGAGATAGATTCAACTATGTGGTCCTATACATTATAGATGGATGTATCCCACTGAATTATATATAAATATTTTGAAAGGGTATGTCAAAAATCGAAGTTGGCTAGAGGGTTGTATTGCAGAGCAATATATTGTTGAGGAAGCTGTTGATTTATGCACCGAATACCTATCTGGTGTGGAAAGCATTGGCCTACTGAAATCTCATCACACTAGGTGGCTTGAGGGTGAAGTAATTTTTGGAAGAGAGGTTGTCACAATCAATATTATAGATCAGAAGCAGGCCCACCTTTACATTTTTCATAACATTTTCGACGTTGATCCATATGTTCAAACCTACAAAGAAATTATTAGGAATTTGAATCCATCTAGGGATGAAATATGGATATCAGATACACATAATTGACAATTTATAGGATGGTTTTGGGACCATATTTTTAATAAGTCAAATGAAAATATGGGTTCAATTTCATAATGACTTCGATGGATAGCCAGAAGACCAAGTGTGTATGTACTATCTTACAATTATTATGTAGTTAATGGTTATAAATTCTATACTAATGAACATGATGAAGACAATAACATGAATAATAGTGGGGTTACACTTGTGGATGAAGCTATGCATGTTACCAGTGCTAAGAATAAAAATCCAATTTATAAAAATATGTCATACTTTGGAATCATCAAACAAATATGGGAGTTGGATTATATGAAATTCCAAGTGCCGATTTTTAAATTAAAGTTGGTTGATAATAGGAGTGGTGTTAAAATATATGAATTGGGATTCGTGAAAGTTGATTTCAGTAAGGAAGGGGAGAAAGAAAAACCATTTATAATGGCATTATAGGCAGTACAAGTATTTTATGTTCCAGATCCCGCAAACCAAAATTGGTCAATTTTTAAATCCCCGAACCCACACTTCTAGATTAATTATTAAAACAAGATGTGTATTTTTTTTATAAAGGATAAAATAAAAATACACAGTATATTATACATTTGAGGACCTTTTCTGGTCTAGGTTCCGGAGGATTAGACAACCCATACATAACTTTTACAAAATTAAACATAAACATTTATTTAATTCATTCTTCTCTAGATTCTTATTTCACCTTAAGTTTTCCTTAGTACACGTAATCACCTGAGGATATACATAAAAAGGGGGTGATCTAAAATCCCAATAAGAGGATAGATAAAAAATATATAACCATGGTTGAGCATAATCATAACATAGGAAAAGGATCATGAGCATGAGAGGAATCATTAATAAAATACTTGAAATGTGGCAATGCATAAAAATGAAACATAATGTCTTAGTGGTAAACTACCACACATAGTTGTGAAAAAAGATAGAATCATTTTCACACATCATTTCACTTTAAATATTAAGATTCACCACTCTACCCAATTCATTGGAGCGCTGTATAATTCTGAGCGCACCCATCACATCATAACATTATAATTATCATGCATGCCACATAGATCATATATAAAAAATGAACATAAATAAACCATGTAAAGTAATGGTTTTAATATCATAATAACATGTTCAAAAACTTTGGGTTCCCAAAATAAATAGGGAATAACATACTTGATACAAGAACTATCAACCTTGAGTGAGAAGTAAAAGGTGTGTTTTTGAAAAAAGAGTTCTTTTGGAAAACATTTGTTTGGTATAAACTCCAATGAAAAACATTTATATCAAAGAAAAGGTAATATAATGATGAAAACATTATTTTTAAGGATTTACCATACCAAAAAAGGAGTTAAAGAGGGAGAACCCGAAGAAAGAAAGTTGGGTTCAAGAATTTCCCCTCACCTTGTATCTGAACGCTTTTTTCACTTTAATGTCATGTATAACCACATTATATTCATCAATTAACAATTAAAGAACATTTTTTTACAAGAATATGGTTCATTATGGTTTCATTAAGTTATTTTATGGGCCTTTGGATGAGTTATATAGTTTAAATACATTGTTCGGGAATGTTCGTTTTTATGGTTGTCTTGAGCGGTTCACTTGTATTCATAAATGGAAGTTCGTGTAGAACATGGATAAAAATCCAGAACTGATATTTCATGTTATTAATGATATTAAAGGATTTTAAATTATCTTATAATGAATTATGTCATATACCATGTGGATGAATCATTAGATAAGAATTTAATGATGATCGTTTGGGTTAATTTGGGCAGTTTTTCGACCACAAAGAACTTGTTTTGTTTAATAATTTAGTAATATGTATATAAGATAGTTACAGAACATTAAATAGGATATAATACATATAACATAATCCAGTTAAACCATAAAAATGTTTTCATGACCATATATTAATGTGTTAAAGGAAAATGAAAGCACGTTGTTCTTGAAAGTGATAAATTAACACCTCACAAACAACGTTTTCTTTTCTAAAATAAAAATAAGAGGAGAAGGGTGTTATATTATATATTATCACATTAGTATCATAAAATTTAATTATTCTTAAGATACTGGAGTTACCATACCATGTGGATGAGGACAGGTGGAGAGATATTAAGAAAAGGACTTGAAATTGAAAGGAAATTAAAGGAAAAGAGAGAGAGAAATTACCTCTTGAATTATCCTCTTGAGATCCTCCTTAAGAAACATAAGCTTGGTATTTTGATGAGAAAAAAATATCTTGGATGTGGGGGATGGGATAAGGAAGATGTTTGGATAGAGTTTAGACATGTCTTGAATCTTGAGAGGTGTGATTTTTCAAGGGGAGGGAGAGAGGTTATTTATACATGAGGAGGGGGGTGTTTTTAGAATAAAATATTAAATAAAATAATATATCAAATGTTAGACTTGTAAAAGTAGTTTTTTGAAATAATAAATCATATATTAATATAATATAATTTTTTTATATTTTAAATCATTTTTATAATTCAAATTCATTAATTCATTGAAATGAAAGTGAAAGAAAGAGAAAAAGATACTTTAAGAAATCAGTTTTTGACTTTAGGCTTTGGAAAGTTCTTTTTAGGTTTGGAAATTGAGTTTATTATATTTTAAGGAAAAATTCATAAAATTAAATATAAAATGGCCTAATATAAAGTTCTATAAAGTTTATGTCATCATTACATCATGAATGATGCAATTTAAGATATACCGGTTATGTGAAAAACTGTATTTTTACTATTCACATGAAAATTGAAGTATTTTAGAAAAATCCCAAAATTCAACCAAACCATTTTTGATGTGTAGAATCCAAAAATTAAGTCCATTTTTCAAAAATTATTTTCTAAATATGATTAATTTAATTTTTAATTAAAATTATAATTTACTTGAAAAATACAGTTTTTAAAATTAAAATTGATTTAATAATGCTTTCAAAAATTACATAAGGTCATATAAAATTATCTTAAAACCCAAAAGACATAGAATTTTTAATTTATGAAAACATTTTAGGAAAATACTTTTTATTTTAAATTAATTAATTAATTATAATTAATTATTTATGACTTACAAAAACACCAATACTTTTACTATAGTCAAATTTTCACTTATAAGATGCCTAAATTTTATTTAATCATTCATGGGAAAGGTTACTATTATTTAGGATGATTTAATATTCATAAGGGTTATAATACTATTCATAATGGTAGGTTACTATTCATAAGGGTAGGTTACTATTCACTAAAAATTAAGTTTGTCCTATCAGACTCCAAACTTCTTACTGATTATAACCATGTATGTTAGATTTTTTGAAATTCAAAACACAGAAGTGACAAAATTAAGTTTAACAGCTAGGTTATAAATTTCACATAGTACTCAGTAGTTCATTTAAGCACACAATGTTTCCTTTTAAAATCTTGGGATGTTACACAATTGTTCTGTTATTGACCAAAACAACCAAAGGGTCAGATGAAAATTCAATGGAGGATGACCCTTTCATTGGGACTTCGCAATAATTTTGCAATGGTCCCAATGTAGATGGAATTTTGTATGTTATACGAGACCACAATGTAGGTATTTACATAGTTGATAGAGGGGTTAAATCTCTCCAGCCTTAAAAAAAGAGAGTTCAATAATCAGGTTATTTTTTATTGTAATATACATCATGTTACCTTATGTTATTATCTATTCACTGCTACTTTTATGTAATCTAAATTAAATGCTAAACCACTTTTGTAGATAATGACTTCTAAACCTGCTGATGCATCCAATCCTGAGGCACAATAGGTCTCTCAACCTGCTACTGTTGGTCCTAGTGTAGAGGAACAACAGGTTTCTCAACCTGTTGCTGCTGGTCCCAGTGCTGAGGTACAATAGGTTTCTCAACCTATTATTGCTGGTCCTAGTGACGATGCTAGTGATATGGAGGAACATAATGACGATTTTAAAACTGAGGAAATGGTAGGCAATGAAACCCTGGCGGCGCAAAAACAAAACAATATCACCGTAGTTTGACAGTGTTAGCCAAAATCCTCAAGGTAAAAGAAAAAGGTATCAAATTTGGGGTGGGATGGAATAAGCGAGGCCAGTATGTTAACCCCAAAAAATCCATCTTTACACTACTGTAAATTTAAACTATACCAATGGTTAAAAACTATTGTTATTGAATGGAAAAACTTTGGTATACAATATACCAATGGTTTTCCAAACCGTTGGTAAGTCAGTCATAGGGATAGATTTATACCAACGGTTTCTAAATAACTGTTGGTATATGCTGCAAAAAATCACAGCTTCCCAATGTTTACCTAGAACCGTTGGAAAAAATCTATACCAACATTTTAAAACCATTGGTTTACAAATCATTCAGTGTTTTAACAATGGTTAAAAAATCATTGGTATAGTTTTTACCCAACGGTTGCAAGTAACCATTGGTAAAATGCAGAAGTCCTTTGATATACCAACGGTTTTGTAACCGTTGGTATAACTTTCATATTTCTTTCACCCTTATACAAATAGTTTATAAACATTGGTATAGTATTAAAATTTCTTTCATCAGAATACCAAAAGTTATAAATCGTTGGTATATCCTTCACCCAGATTTCACAGTAACATACCGAACCCAACACCCAGAAACTATGCAGAACCTAATACACCTGCAGGGAAGCCAATGCACCTAGGACAATACACCACACAGAATCCAATATCATCTGCACATAGAATCCAATATACAGAAGCCTCCAATATTGCATACACCAGACTCCAATACACCTGCAGCAAATCAAATACACCTGGAGACACAAGCCAATACACCTACACAAAGAATCCAATATTGCATACACATACTCCAACATTGCATACATTGTAAAAATTACATTCCATATTAACTATAAGATAAACCTTTTAGAATAGTCCTCCCAGTTCTAGTAGTTAATTTCCAAACCCTCACCTTCCACATTACTAAATACTGAAACTGGGTAATAGGTGAATGTTTTCTCATTAGTCTTCCAACCAATCTCAAATTACGAGTCTTGGTAATTTGGTCAGCCAATAAACTATAACCAAGAATTGATACCACTTTTTGGGCATAGGAAGAGAATATAAATTTATGGAAGTTATATATTACAATTGATAAAACTAATGTGATTCAACATTTGAGACTGGGTAGTTGAGGCACTACACCTATCACTCTAATCCACCCCTGCTTCCAGTTTGGTCACCTCATTTTTCTTACAAAAGTGATTCTATTTGATGAAAATAAACATGAATGGAATAATGCATGATATAAAATAAAAAAAGAACAACACTGGGAAATATTTGGTTTAGATGATAGTAATATTCTGTTAGGGAGGGGGTGTGGGCTGTCTGGGGGGGGCTCTCCTTTTGGGCTGTTTGGGGGGGGGGGGCTGTCCAGGGGGTAGGGGTGTCCAGGGTGGTGGGGTGGTGTCCAGGGGGTGGGAGGGGGGGATGTTCAAGGGGTAGGGGGTGTCCAGGGGGGGTGGGGGTGGGGGGGGGTGTTCAATGGGTTGGGGGGATGTCCTAGGGGGTAGGGGGTGTCTGGGGGGGGGGGCAGTCCAGGGGGTTGGGGGGGTGGGGGGCTATCCAAGGGGGTAGGGGGTGTCCAGAGGGGTGGGGGGTCCGGGGGGCTGGGGGGTGTCCAGGGGGGTGGGGAAGAGGGGGGTATAGGGGGTTGGGGGACTGTCCAAGGAGGGTGGGGTGGTGTCTAGGGGGGTGGGGGGGTGTCCATGGGGGTGGGGGCTATCAAGGGGGTGGGGGGCTGTCCATGGGGGTGGAGGGCTGTCCATGGGGGTGGTGGGGCTGTCCAGGGGGTAGGGGTGTCTAGGGGGTGGGGGGGGGGGCTGTAATGGTTTTAATAGAATGAATTTCATGGATTTTAAGATCATTGGTATTTTTAAAATGGTTTTGGAATATTGTTTATTTCAATAGTATGTGTTTCTTTAGGAAAAAATGAATGTTTTTGGTGTGTATGGTAGGAAAGGGGATTTGGTTATTAGGAAATGAATTAAATTTTTATTTTGGGACAAAAATACTATATGATTTTTGAAATGGAACCTTCAAAGGGATTTTTATAAACCATTGGGGAGTTTTAAATAGAAATAAGTCTCCATTATATGACTTTGAAATGGTTTTATGAAGAATTATTTATGATGTATCTTTATGGGATTTGTGATTTTGTGTCCCTTGTTTTAGAACATCAGATTATTTTACTAAAGGTTTTGTTTTTGATAATTCTTTAGAATGTTACCACTATAAATGAATCAAAAAGTCAATAAGAGGATATCTCAGGTAGTCATTCTTGTGATCTAGCTATTGTCTTCCTAGTCTTGGTCTCTACTAAAACTCTTGTGGAAGTGGATTAACCATGTTCTTCTTAGATCATTGATTATGCATGGGAGTTTCTAAAATAACATCCACTATTTTTTATTGGTGATCAAGGATCCCAAGAGGCAACGAAGTGGGTAGCTATGATTAATGGGATCTTCGAGTTGTTAGAAACCTTATAATCCATGGGGGTGGGGGGGCTATCAACTGGGGTGGCGGGGCTGTCCAGGGGGTAGGGGGTGTCCAGGGGAGTGGGTAGGGCTATCCACAGGGGGGGTGGGTGGGGCTGTATAGGGGGGTATGAGGTGTCCAGGGGGTGGGGGGCTATCCACGGGGGTGGAGGGGATATTGAGGGGGGGGGGGGGTAGGGGGTGTCCGGGGGGGGGGGGGGTGGGTGGGCGGGCGGGCTGTCCACAGGGGTGGGGGGCTGTCCACAGGGGGAGGGGGTGTCCAGGGGGGTGGGTGGGCTATCTACAGGGGTGGAGGGGCTGTCGAGTGGGTAGGGGGTGTCCAGGGGGGTGGACAGGCTGTCCACTGGGGTGGGGGGGGGGATGTTTAGGGGGTATGGGGTGTCCAGGGAGATGGGTGGGCTATCCACGAGGGTGGAAGGGATTTCCATGGGGGTATAGGGTGTCCAAGGGGGTGGGAGGGCTATCCATGGGGGTTGGCGGGCTGTACATGTAGTTGGGGAACTGTCCAGGGGGTACGAGGTGTCTATGGGGTGGATAGGGCTATTCAGGGGGGTACGGGGTGTCCAGGGGGGTGGGCTGGCTGTCAACGGGGGTGGTGGGGCCATCCAGGGGGTAGGGGGTGTTCAGGGGGGGGGGGGGGTGGACAGGCTCTCCATGGGGGTGGGTGGGTGGGGGGGGGGGTTTCCATGGGGGGAGGGGATATCTAGGGGTGGGAGGGTTGTCCACAGGGGTGGTAGGGATATTGAGGGGGTAGGGGGTGTCCAGAGGGGTGGGCGGGCTATCCACGGGGGTGGGCAGGCTGTCCACGGTGGTGTGTGTGTGTGTGTGGGGGGGGGGGTGTCCATGGGGGTACGAGGTGTCCAGGGGGTGGGTGGGCTGTCCACGACGGTGGCGGGGCTATGCAGGGGGTACAGGGTGTCCAAGGGGGTGGGCGGGCTGTCCACGTGGGTGGGGGGCTGTCCACGGGGTATGAGGTGTCCAGGGGGGATGGGCGAGGCTGTCTAGGGGGGTACAGGGTGTCCAGGGGGGTGGGCGGGCTATCCACAGGGGGGGGGGGGATGGGCGGGCTCTCCATGGGGGTGGGGGTGGGAGGCTGTCCATGGGGGGAGGGTCTATCTAGGGGGTGGGCAAGCTGTCCACGGGGGTGGCGGGGATGTCGATGGGGGAATGGGGTGTCCAGGGGGGTGGGTGGCATGTCCACGGGGGGTGGGTGGCCTGTCCATGGGGGGTGGCGGGGGGAGGGGGGGTGTCCAAGGGGGTATGGGGTGTTATGGGGGGGGGGAGGCTATCCACAAGGGTGGCGGGGCTGTCCAGGGGGTACGAGGTGTCCAAGGGGGTGGGTGGGCTATCCACGGGGATGGGTGGGCTGTCTATGTGGGTGAGGGGATGTCCAGGGGGGTGGGAGGGGCTGTCCAGGGAGGTATATGGTGTCTAAGGGGGTGGACGGGCTATCCACAGGGGTGGCAGGGCTGTCCAGGGGGTAGGGGGTGTCCGGGGGGGGGGGGGGGGGGGGGTTGGGCAGGCTCTACACGGGGGTGGGGGGCTGTCCATGGGGGGAGGGGCTGTCCAGGGGGTGGGCGGGCTGTCCACAGGAGTGGCGGGGATGTCGATGGGGGTAAGGGGAGTCTAGGGGGGTGGGTGAGCTGTCTACAGGGGTGGGAGTGCTGTCCACAGGGGGGGGGGGGGCTGTCAAGGGGGGTACGAGGTGTTCAAGTGGGTGGGTGGGCTGTTTACAAGAGTGGAAGGGATGTCCAAAGGGTACAGGGTGTCCAAGGGGGTGGGTGGGCTGTCCACATGGGTGGGTGGGCTGTCCACATGGGTGGGGGGCTGTCTAGGGGTACGGGGTGTCCAGGGGGGTGGGCGGGGCTGTCCAGGGGGTACAGGTGTCTTGGGGGTGGGTGGGCTATCCACAGGGGTGGAAGGGCTGTCCAGAGGGGTATGGGGTGTCTAGGGGGTGGGAAGGCTCTTCATGGGGGGGGGGGGGGCTATCCATGGGGAGAGGGGCTGTCCAGGGGGTAGGCTGGCTATCCACGGGGGTGGGAGGGCTATCCATACAGGTGGACGAGCTGTCCACAGGGGTGGGGTGGGGGAGGGGGGCTATTTAGGGGGTAAAAGGTGTCCAGGGGGATGGGTGGGTTGTCCACAAGGGTGGAGGGGATGTCTAGGGGGTATGAGGTGTCCAAGGGGGTAGGAGGGTTGTCCAAAGGGGTGGGTGGGCTGTCCACACGGGTGGGGGGCTGTCTAGGGCAGTCCAAGGTGGTGGACGGGGCTTTCCAGGGGGTACGGGGTGTCCAGGGGGTGGGAGGGCTGTCCACAGGGGTGGGGGTCTATCCATAGGGGTAGGGGGTGTCTAGGGGGGTGGGTGGGCTGTCCAAGGGGGTGGGGGGGGGGGGCTTTCCATGGGGGGAGGGTTGTCTAGGGGGCGGGCGGGCTATCTACAAGGGTGACAGGGCTATCTAGGGGGTAGGGGGTGTCCAGTGGGGTGGAAGGGCTCTCCATGGAGGTGGTGAGGCTATCCAGGGGAGGGGTGAATCAGTCACAACAAATCATCAAGTCAAGTTTTATTATTTATAGATGAAACAATAAAGATAATGTGACCTATATAATCACACATGTATTCAGGCACAAAAAATCAATAAACATCAAAGGTTAGTAATATTAGTCAAAAAATGTAATGGATCAATCTGTCCCTCATCACCATTACTATCATCACCGTCATCATCACCCTCAACCTCATCCTCATCATCATCCCCACCCTCCTACTCACCCTCATACTCAGCCTCAGCCTCCTCATTACCCTCCTCCTCCTCTACATAGGCCTCCTTCTCTCCATCATCTCGACCACCACTAGAAATGCCTCCTGGTGCACCATATATAGAACACATCGACAATATATATTCATCACAAGCAGTGTTGGCCTCTGGTGGAAGTGTTGGACATAAAACTCTCATCAGTTTCATAAATGTAGTGTTTTCCCTAGGAGATTGTTCTTCCGTCTCTGTGGCCCTTTTTTCAGACTGTTCTTCCTGTGCCTTAACTTCTGCAACTCAGTGTCACTACAACTCGTACCTGATGAGGGCCAATACCTCATCGGAACTATACTCTTCCCAGGTCGGTATCATACTCTACCAGGGTGCTCATTTCCCAACACCTGATGTAAGTGATCATTTGACCCAAAATTGTCAGGTTCCTAGGAATAAAGGGCCTCTAAAGCAGCCTGTTAAAAATATAAATAGATTATTAAGTTACAAAAAAGAGATTAAAATTTTAAATCTACAAAGTAAAACTTACAATCTACTGCTGAGTCAGTTCATTAACCGCACTTCCATCTTTCTTTCTTCTACTCGAGCAAAATAGTTTTGCTCGATGTACACGTCCTTCTATATTTAATTTATGCCTCTATGATGACATTGAATGTAGGAAACCATAATTAAAAATAGGATACCAATAATTAATTTCATAACTAAAATTATATAACAACTTTAGCAATCAAATAAATTATGGAGGAAGCAATAGAAAGTGCAAGTCATAAAGAAAGATTATAAACTGTCAAACCTACTGCCTCTCATGATCGAGCATCGTAGTATGTCCTAATGTGTGGAGGTATTTTTTAGCATCAATGTTTTTTTATTTCTTCCAGATGATTCCTAAATAAAATTAAATAATTAGTATTAATGAAAAACGTGAAAATCTTCATTTAAATACCTCTAATGTAATTAATACCTTAAACTGGATAGTCGTCTAATGAGTAATCATATGTTGATACTATTCTAATGGAAAATCATCCACGATAGGGACCACCTCTAACTCTGTGACAACTTTATCACGCCATCCAATATATAACTTGTTCTTATAAGCTCTCCAAATATCACCTAAATCCTTTAGATGTGCTGGCTGTGCACCCTCACTATCAGGGAAATTAAACTGAAGCTAACACCAAAATATTAATTCATACAAATAAAAAAAATAATATATTGCATTAAATACAACATATTTTTTTACTCATATCTCTTCTCAAGATTTATCCTTGACTTCATTTGGAAACTGTCTCCATGAGAGTGGGCTAACACGAATGATGTCGGAGTATTTGGAAAGCGTTATAAAAAAACTCCAACATTGCTGCCCTGATTTTTCATTCATTTGACTATCTTTATTGTAGTCCACCATCAACTGCGTGTGGTAGTTACACACTACACTCATGTGTATACGCCCCCGCCCCGCCTCCTATCAGTATATGTATCTGTTATGAAATAAAAACAAATATTTTATCAATACATGTTATAATGAAAATAAATAATAGTGTAAACATTTGTTAGGGTTGTATAAGTATACCTGCGGTAGTCTGATCAATGGGTGCTGCTGGATCTGTAGAAACTGAA